>JBAMJR010000610.1:325000-700000 GCA_038501785.1 Myoxocephalus aenaeus
ATTACAACCACTACCACCATCATTACCACCATTATCACCACTACCACCATCATTACCACCATTATCACCACTACCACCATCATTACAACCATTACTACACTACCACCATCATTACAACCATTACTACCCACTACCACCATCATTACCATCATTACAACCACCACCACCATAATTACCACCATTATCACCACTACCACCATCATTACCACCATTACCACCACCACCACCATCATTACCATCATTACAACCACCACCACCATCATTACCACAATTACCACCACTACCACCATCATTACCACCATCATTACCATCATTACAACCACCACCACCACCACCACCACCACCATCATTACCACCATTACCACCACTACCACCATCATTACAATCATTATCACCACCATTATCACCACCATTACCAGCACCAACCACTCCACCTATTTTTCTCTCCATCCTTCTTCCTTTCTTCCTCTTTGTCTTTGTATATCCCTATCAAGCTCTCATCTCCCACTCTCTCTCTCTCTCTCTTTCTCTCTCTCTCTCGCTCTCTCCCTCCCTTGTCCCATCGGGATGTGCTTAGCATGTTTTTCTTCTGCAGGACCCTGAACTGTGCACACCGCCTCCGGCAACCTCTTTCTATACACACATAAAGCGGCTGTACATCGGGTCACATGTTCTCGCTGTGACCTACATGATTGGACAGTGTGTATGTGTTTGTTCAAAATGTCAGCACTGCTGTGGTTCATGTTGAGAGGAAACCAGTCCCGAGAGTTATCCGTGTCGTGTCTCACAGCGAGCTAAAAATGATACTTTGAGTAATTAAAGTCAGGGGAAGTGATTTCTCCCGGCTCAGCAGGAGACTCCCTTACATAACGAGATCTAGTGTTGCTGATCTTAGTCATCAGCAGATTCAAGACAATGATTGACAGGTGGAGGTCATCTAAATATGTGTGGGCATCAGAGTGGAACGGTTTAACTGCTGATGGTAAATGCACTGCCAATTCCTTTAGGCATGGAAGTCAAAAATAGGGCTGTTTGATAAAATGCCTCTGTGATTCTTAACACTTAATTGTGTTTCTGTTGAATAAAGAAAAGTCTGCAAATCCAACAATTCTGTAAAAAAAAGAAAAGGAAAACATGTCATGTTGCAATTTATAATAATAATAATAATAATAATAATAATAATACATTTTATTTGTAAAGCGCGTTAAAAGGTACTCAAGGCATTTTACATGGTAAAGACAAAGACAGGTTAAATGTGCCCCATCACATAAAAGCAAGCATTTCTCAGGACAGGGTGGTCCATATGTCCTCAGGGTCCTCATTGTAAGACATTAGTAAGGGCTGATTGCAAAATAATGAAGGGAGATGGATTTTTCAAGTGCAGTTTAAATGGTAAAAATCCATTGAGCCCTTGTGGAGATATCAATGTCTAGAAAGTCAAGAAAACGTTCTGCCATTATATTTGAGGGTGTAGGTTTTAAGCTATGGGTGATTTCATATTGACCTAGGGAAACACACTTTAAACAATTTACCAAGGGGGAAAAAAATGCATTGTTGAGAACATAAAACCCTTTGAAAGAGCCCCATGGGGGTCTGTACCTCTTTGTTCCCCGTGTTCAAGTAGTTGTATGAACCCCAAATGAGTTATAATATTTGTGTTATTTTATGTTTTTTTTCAGAATTTCTTTGTGGAAAAAACTTTTATACCATATTTTGATCATAACTGTGAACATCCAGCATGATATGAGCAAGATTCCCCAAAAATGCCTCCTCGAGCGGTCCCCGAGTTTTTCAAACTGTATGGTTTAGGGCCTTAACAACAGCTCACATACTAATAAGACACCTTTTTGGAAAGATTAGGACCTGAAGAATCGGAAAATCACAATACAACAAAGCATTGGCATGTTAGGAAGGATATTCAGTCAAGAAACTGTGTCGTTCGGTTCAAAAATGGAAAAATTACTTTTATATTTTATGCCAAAACAGTCTGATTCAGGCATGCTGGGTACCGAAATGTTCAGCAGCTTCTTCATGTGCTGTATGACGCGATTTTAGAAATGTGGGCGGACCAGAAAGGCTTCTCTACTCATAAACGTCCGCCGGAAAAACGTCAGCCGTTTTGTAACTGTGTGGGGGGGCTTGGTGCTTATAAGATTAATGTGTCACATTAAGACAATTTTGAGCTGGACTCATATTCTATGAACAGGTTATAGCAAATTTCCACCACATTTTCACATTATAGGATGCTGTGTTTGTCGTATAAAAATCGAAAAGGGGAATAAGACCTGGACTTGTTGATGCCGTAAAGATAACTTAGTCGTGCAAAACATTCATTGGTTTTGGGTTCTCAAACGTGAGAATGTTCTCTATTATATCTTGAGAAATTTACTGTGTTGATGTTTGGACTTAAACAAAGCAAGTCATTTTTCCAGCAAACATATTGGATTTCCAAACTGTCAGATGAGGCTGATTACATTAATGATATGCAGGCGCTCCACACAGGTGTTCCAGGTTCACTGTGCGCCGGCTCGCTGGCACAGCATCGTTAATGTGATTAATTACACCTGTGATTTGAAGAACTGCTGTGACAAATTTGCTGTGAAAAAGGACCTGTTGGAAGACGTCAACTTGAGTTCTCAGCAAGAGTGATTCAGTACTATACTTTTATTTAATATTTTACTTTTACAGACCGAATGATTAAGAAAAATCAAATTAACAGGTTATTTTGATGTTGTTGTCAAACTAACTAAGAATTAAAGCTAGCCTTTTATTCCCCCCCCCACCCCCCCCCCCGGTAGAATAAACTAAACCAAAGGATAGTTTTCTAATGAAATCAAAGTAAACGAGTTTCACTTTTATCTTTTTAAGTTGTCACTGAGTTGAACGTTGTGTTGGTTGTTCTGCTGTCAATCAGCCGATGCCCTCGGGAAGATGGGAAGTCTCTTCAAGGAAATGTCACCAACAGTCAAACTCACACATTTTGTCACATCCATGTTTCTTATTCAGGGTATCTCCATTGTTCTATTTGAAAAAGATTACATTTATAGTTCTTAAAGTAAATTCCAACTAACTCTTGCCTAATGCACACATAGTAAACACGTATACTTGGGTAAATTGAATCATGTACATTTGAGTGTTGAATTCCGGCACAAAATGTATTAGATAACGTGTACTGTGTTTCTGTCATGGCTTAAATGTTGTTATTCCTAATGAGTGCTAACAAAGTGCGAGAAATGCACAAAGATAAAAAATTATATCGCAAAAATGATTGAAGAAAACTTTGGCTTGTCAACTGGTTTTATAGTCTGGAACTTTTTGGTAACAACACCTTGTTTTTTCTTCTATTTCTACCACGTATGACACTTGATCTTCACCTCTTTGTGACAAGCCTGCTAATTTGCACTGCCACTCATGTGTCATGGCAGTATGTCAGTGAATGTGACAATTATCAATGAAAATCAATGTCAGATTGAGAAATATCTCCAGTCTCGTGATTTAATTTCTCCATGGCGGCGATATCTTCCCTTCCCGCCAGGATTAAGGATTTTTAGCTTTTCTCTTATTAAGGTATTGGCTTAGAATCATAATCCTTGTCTTTAGAAATGACTTATTTCTCAAAGCAGGTTTACCAAAAATTGTCTTTCCCCCCAGAGTGATTTGAAAGCAGCCCTCTCTCATGCATTTCCTCACAGAAAGGTGGCCTTTTTCAGATTTCAATCTGCCCCGAGTGTCTGTGCATTCTGCAAAACATCATCATCATCATCATCATCATCATCATTTGATCTGCCCATCGCAGTGAAATGATGTGTTTGGTACGTCAGAGGCGTTGAGCTGAATCTGTAATGCAATATGAATAGAGTGTACTTAGCATTCCCCAACGTTTGATTGCTCGCGCATTGGAGCTGGTTTTAAAGAACCAGCGGAGATGTTGCAGCGCTGCTGCTTCTGTTGCTACCTTTTCACTAATGAGGTTTGTTGATGGTAATGACTATGGCAGTGATGGCGATGATGATGTAAGTGCTCCGAAACAACCTGGGGAGATCCCAGGAGTTGTTGTTTTAATGAAGAGAGAGAGAGAGAGAGAGAGAGAGAGAGAAACTGTTGGAGATAGAGACAGTCAGTGAGCTGGAGGTTTTAAGAAGAGAGGCCAATAGACATGGATGAAAGAATGAAGGGATGAATAACAGAGGACAAAATGGGGAGCTACCAGCCCAGAATATGAAAGATGCCCAGACTGCACTCAATACACAGCGAACAATGGGCATTGTCATTCCTGCTCCATCCTTGTTTCGGCTCCACTCTAATACTTTTTCTCAGGTCCCGGCTGGTTGTGCTGATTGTGTTGGCCGAGCGAAAGAATGGGACTCTTTGAGTTCCGTCTGCCTGACGCTCAGACGGGACCGCCGGCCGCTCCGTCCTCGTATAGACCAGCTGGAGACTGATAATAGCACATGCACCGCTGTTGGGCGGCGCCTCGGACTCGCCCTGAGAGACAAAAAAAAACATGGAAGGGAAATAGAGAGATCTACTTGAAAGATTAAGGGCAGCATGAATTAGCATGAATATGAAGATGGACAAAAAAGTTGAGTGTATGAAAAAGACAAGGCCACTTTCTACAATGATGAAGAAAGAGGAGAGTTTGTGTTGGAGAAGAGAGAATCAAAGCAAAGTAACGGAGATGCAGAGGAAGGAGGAATTAGGTGGGGAAAAGAGAGGGCAAGTGGTGGTGAGAAAGACGGAGGCGGAGGACGATTACTTCTGGGAGCGTGAAGGCAGACGTGGTGGGAGAGGAAGAAACTTTCAGCGCATGGTTGGATGGTCCCAGCAGGTGGATGTCGAGGGGGCTGGTATTACAGGGGAAACACTGGCCTTTAGCGTGGAGCCTCTCCCAATGTTAAAGATGCCCTCTGGCACACGCAGCTTTCAGAATGAGAAAGTTGGCATTTAAAATAGAGGAGGAGAAGACGTAGAGGTGAAGGATGCCTCCCCCTCCCGGTTTTCCACTTGGCATCATTGCAGGTGAGACGAAACTCCACAAAGAGCTGACCCCGGTGACTTTCACGCTGACAATCACCATGATGTTTTTTTTTTTTACAAAACAATTTGGAGCTCACCCTAAAAAATTATTTGGATCGCATTTTCACGAACAACAGGGTTATTTTCTCCTTGTCAGACTACACAACAGCAGGGTTTGACTGTGTGTGTGTGTGTGTGTGTGTGTGTGTGTGTGTGTGTGTGTGTGTGTGTGTGCACATACTACGTTGCATGTGTTGGAGCAATAATGAAAAAACTTTTTTTTCATCTTCATCCAAAAAAGAAATCCCCAGTAGGTTTTCAAACGGTAGGAGTGGGAAGTCAAACAAAAGAAGGAGCGAGTGAATCATCTGCATTGTAATCCATCAGACGAGGCAGAGAGAAATTGACTAATTCCCGGCCAGCTATGGACGCCTCGCTGCCGTGCATGTTTCATCCAGAATGGAGGGCACCGTAAACAAACCTCTCATTTTAAACTATGCTAATGGGACGTAATAAGGCAGAACCAACAGATGTTGCAGCACTCTCACAATTTTGTCGCTACTTAATTTCTGCTCGGTCCTGAAGCCGCTAACTAACTCAGCCCTCTGATTGCTGTAAGACTCTCCGAGGTGTCCGTGTGTATGCCACCTTCTGCTTCAGAGTGTGTGTGTGTGTGTGTGTGTGTGTGTGTGTGTGTGTGTGTGTGTGTGTGTGTGTGTGTGTGAGAGATTGTGTGTTGTCGCTTCTCACCAGCAATATTCCCTCTGACCTGCAGAATAATCCTCACCTCAGGCCTAATCCACAGCTAATTCTAAACAAGACTCTGAGGGCTTGATATTAGAAAACTCGCCTCTAATCTGATGGGCCCGCCTCCCCCGACTGAGAGGATGAGAGGACGTGATGATGATGACGCCGGTGATATTGATCGCTCTGATGGGATAAAGCCGATGGCACTAGTGGTGATGAACATGTGAATGGCAGCAGATGTGTTAATGATAACCAAAATGATACAAAATCCGTCATTCTTCAGTCCAATCCGAGTTTGTTTTGTCTTCAATCTCAGCTCAGACCCGTAAATTGAAACTCGACACCTTTCTACATTTCCGATTCAGGACAGGTAGGGATGCAATACGATGCAGCTGTAATAGTTCATCTGGGGCTGTCGTGGATGCTGACAGCCTCAGGGACAAAAAGGTCTCTCTTTTTTTGCCATCTGCATGTTAAAGCACCAGGCTGAGCGCAGGATCTCTAACTCATGTTGGGGAAACTATTTTCAGAGCTTTCTCTCTACACCTGAGTTGTTATTTTAACTCCATGTTTGTTTTCCCCTGTGGATTTATTAACAATGCTGTTTGATTTAATTCTGCCTTTTTAGAATTGAAGTTTCCAAAGTGTTCTCTCTCTCTTGAACGTGGTGGTGTAGTTTTAAACCTCCTCAGCATACTAGCTGAGAAATATGCATTTGGCATTTATTTACTCATATATTTGTATATAATCAGTGTTGATCATGATTATCTAATGATTTTATTAAGATGACGATAAGTGTAATGAAAACAGCGGGGAACATAACTATAGTGATTACATTTTTGATGAGGAAGATGAGGCTGGTGACAGTAATGATGATATGAATTATGTTCACGGTTAATGTTTTCATTCGATGTTGATTGTATTAATGACCATGATGATGTAATGATGATGTAATGGTGACCAGGAGGACAATTAGAATTGACGCATTGTCCAACTAGGGCAGGAAATGTTTGTCTCTCCAATAAAGATATTAAATTAAGCATACAAAAATAACACGATCAGAATTACAATTAATTATTTATGTATATTACACAAGAAATATTTCTACTTCATAATATATTTAATATTCAAACGATTTAAATAAAAAATACAGTGATATATTTGCAAAAGTGGATATACGATTGGGTGTTCATTTGTTTGTGTATTTTATATATATTTATATATATAAACAGTTGAATGATAAAAACCATGACAGTGGTTATAATGCCTCATCATAATGATGGTGATGATATGATATGATTGTACTAGTGTGATAAAGATTCTGAAGATGAAGATAATGGTGGTGGTAATGGCGATGACAAAGATGGAGAGGAAAATATTAAAATCTTGATATTGATCTTGTGATGATGGTGCTGGTGGATGGATATGTTGTTGAGCCGACCAATAATGAAAGATATTCTGCTAAAAGATGCAGGTGCAGCAGAACAATGTGTGGTTTTACAGTGAACGTAGAAATTAATATAATTCTATATTAATGCATGACAAAAAACATCGGTGGCTGCTGACATTCATGGCTGGATGTTATCGTTATTAATTGGTGTTTTAATTGGCTCGGCTCAGGATGGCTACACGTTCCAAATGTCAAGTGTCACCTGAGTGTTGGGAAAACAGCAACGCGCACGCCCAAAAGCTGACGATGATGATGACGATGAGGAGGAGAGGAATAAAGGATATAAATCCTGAAAGGGGGATTTTCAAGAGATGATATTGATGGTGGCTATACAATGACACTGATGACGATGATATTGTTAATAACGGTGATTATACTGGTGATGAATATGATGATGGTAGATACTCGCAGTGATGAAAGGACCATGATGAGTCACCTACTCTGTGCTGTTCTCTCAAATAAGAACCCCCGAAACTCCTCCACAACGCTCTCTCTCTTGAGGAGGTTTGTGATCATTCCATTAAGATTCTTCTTCTCACGCCTCCATGGAAAATGAAGCAGACAGTTGAGAGACATTATTAGTTTTTTTCTCGTTTTTTTGGTAGTTTTGTCTTTTCTTCGAATGGAAACAGAACATGAGGAGAGTCTCCGCTGATGAGATTGCTCCATTCTCTGAGGCGTCACCTCTAACTCTTATTACCTCTAACTAATATTTATGGACCTGACTGTATATATATATATATATATATATATATATATATATATATATATATATATATATATACAGTCAGGTCCATAAATATTTGGACATTGACACATTTTTCATTATTTTGGCTCTGTACACCACAACAATGGAGTTGAAATGAAAAACTCCATTTACATCAAAATCAGGGGAACGGTGTAGGAACTACAACACATGTATAAATGGCCACCCTCTTTTTAAGGGATTAAAAGTAATTGGACAATTGGCTGCTCAGCTGTTCCAAGGTCAGGTGTGTGTAATTCCCCTCGTTATTTCATTTACAAGGAGTAGATAAAAGGTCTAGAGTTCATTTCAGGTGTGGTATTTGTGTTTGGAATCTGTTGCGGTCAACTCTCAATATGAAGTCCAAAGAGCTGTCACTATCAGTGAAGCAAGCCATCATTAGGATGAAAAATCGAAAACCATCAGAGAGATAGCAAACACATTAGGTGTTGCCAAATCAACTGTTTGGTACATTCTTAAAAAGAAAGAACGCACTGGTGAGCTCAGCAACACCAAAAGACCCGGAAGACCACGGAAGACAACTGTGGTGGATGACAGAAGAATCATTTCCCTGGTGAAGAAAAACCCCTTCACAACAGTTGGCCAGATCAAGAACACTCTCCAGGAGGTAGGTGTATCTGTGTCAAAGTCGACATTCAAGAGAAGACTTCACCAGAGTAAATACAGAGGGTTCACCACAAGATGTAAACCATTGGTGAGCCTCAAAAACAGGAAGACCAGATTAGAGTTTGCCAAAAAACATCTAAAAGAGCCTGTACAGTTCTGGAAGAACATCCTATGGACAGATGAGACAAAGATACACTTGTACCAGAATGATGGGAAGAGAAGAGTATGGAGAAGGAAAGGAACTGCTCATGATCCAAAGCATACCACCTCATCAGTGGAGCATGGTGGAGGTAGTGTTATGGCGTGGGCATGTATGGCTGCCAATGGAACTGGTTCCCTTGTATTTATTGATGATGTGACTGCTGACAAAAGCAGCAGGGTGAATTCGGAAGTGTTTCGGGCAATATTATCTGCTCATATTCAGCCAAATGCTTGAGAACTCATTGGACGGCGCTTCACAGTGCCGATGGACAATGACCCAAAGCATACTGCGAAAGCAACCAAGGAGTTTTTTAAGGCAAAGAAGTGGAATGTTCTGCAATGGCCAAGTCAATCACCTGACCTGAATCCAATTGAGCATGCATTTCACTTGCTGAAGACCAAACTGAAGGGAAAATGCCCCAAGAACCAGCAGGAACTGAAGACGGTTGCAGTAGAGGCCTGGCAGAGCATCACCAGGGACGAAACCCAGCGTCTGGTGATGTCTATGGAATCCAGACTTCAGGCTGTCATTGACTGCAAAGGATTTTTAACAAAGTATTAAAAGTGACAATTCGATTTATGATTATATTAATTTGTCAAATTACTTTTGGTCCCTTAAAAACGGGGTGGCCACATTTGAATTTGTTGTAGTTCCTACACCGTTCACCTGATTTGGATGTAAATACCCTCAAATTAAAGCTGAAAGTCTGCACTTAAAGCACATCTTGATCTTCTTTTCATTTCAACTCCATTGTTGTGGTGTACAGAGCCAAAATAATGAAAAATGTGTCAATGTTCAAATATTTATGGACCTGACTGTATTTGTGGTGTGTCTAGCGTGCGCACCTGCCTGCCAACTGTGTGTGTGTGTGTGTGTTGTGCGTGTGTGTGTGTACCCCTTTGCCCATTTCATGGGGTGTTCAGGTGTGGCTCAGGAGTGTGTAAAGTGTGTCTCCTTCCGTATAAAGAACACCGGTTTGAAGAGCCTAATCAAAGGTTGGCAAATATCCCTCTCCTCTTCTGAACCAACTGCTGGGCTCCTTCTCCCCCCCCCCCCCCCCTCCCTCCTCTCCCACCTCCTCTCGTCCCTGATTACTGAAGGTGCTGCAGGAGGGCTCTGTTCTCCGCCGGGCTTTGTGTTGACGTCCCTCATCTGTTGCACGAGAAAAAAATGTGCGTCTTTATAGGTGGCCATCGGCCACTGAGCAGGCAGAGTTCCTGCAGAAGCTGCTGACTGTCTGCATGTTTTTTATTTCCCACCGTGGATGCGTGGACACAAGTGGGCTGGCTGTGGCACCAATCATCCAAAGCCTGAGGTGAAGCCAGAGAGAAGAGAGAAGGGATAAGGGATGGTGACGGATATATTTGTAGTGTATACACAGTGGTGAATTATATTTGCCTGACAGGAAACATGACTGTGGAGCTTCCCCGTTTTTCTTTTTCTTTTTCTTATGGCGATGTGTTGGATGAGTGTTGTGAAATAAGAGGAGAAAGGAAAGGGTCCAAGTGAAATAAAGCTAAAAAGCCATCTATTTTAATGAGATTAGTGTCCGAAGCAATTACATGATGTGTTAAGGCAATGAGCACAAAAGTGTTTTTTTTAAGAAGATGAAGGGGTGGGGTTAAAGCAGGATGGGATGGACACAGACGAGTGGGAAGAGATGGAGGAAAACGGGGGATAAAAAAATGGGATGAGGATGAGGAGCAGAGCATGAGAGATGGAGATGTAGAGGGTAACATTGACAGGAGGCGTGTTCTGCTGTCTGCGGGTGCAGTGAGGAGTATAGGCTGTGGCATCCACTATTGGTGCTGCATACTCTCTGTTTGATCAGACGCACTTCAAACACATTCGCTGACTTCCTCTCTCGCAGAGAGTTGCGAGACGCCCGCGCGTTTGTGTCCGTGTGCACGCACGCGCCTTGCTGTTTGCTGAGGAAAGCGTTATTGATGTTTTTGTTTATCTAAAATGGGTCAACCCTTAACAAAACAAGCACAATGTCGACATGTGGCTGCGATGTTCGCTGCTGTAAACCGGGGCTTCCTTGCGGAGCCCAAATGGGTGAATAATGTTGATGGATGACTCTTGCTGTGTGTGTGTGTGTGTGTGTGTGTGTGTGTGTGTGCACGCACATGTCTGCGATTGGGCCTGTGTGAGCTTATGTACTACTTTACTATCTGTTATCACTCCCCCACCAATCTTTTCACCTACATTAAGTTATTCTCCATTAATCGCTCTCTCCATCAACAATTTTGATTCTCTCTGCCGCATTTCTGCGTCTTAAAGAGCCACGTGACTCCAGAGAGCTCATTAAAGCCATTAGCAGAGAGGAGTTACAGAATAGTTGGATCTCTCTCTCTCTCTCTCTCTCTCTCTCTCTCTCTCTCTCTCTGTTTGTCTGCTCTCCATCACTAACCGCTACGTGCAGAAACAACAATCATCCAGTACCTGCTTGCCCTTCACCTTCTATAAAGGCGATAATGTTGCCTCCTCGTGCACGTGCATTAAGCGCACGCCGCGGCTCGCTACGACTTCTTTAATTCCCTTCTATTAAAATCACTCTCAATACAGCCATCCCGGCACATGAAAGTTTGATTACAAACAATATTGAAGATCAGATTGATGAATTATTGATCAGTAAGGTGGGAAGTCTGTGGGGAGTAGATTAGACACGGGCCAGGACGTGTGTGTGTGTGTGTGTGTGTGTGTGTGTGTTTGGTTAATGTATGCGTGGGAATGTATCTTCACGTGTGCAGTTGAGCACGTGTAATTGATGTGCTTATGAAGGATCAAGCGTGCATGCGCGTGCGTGTGCGTGTGTGTGTGTGTGTGTGTGTGTGTGCGTGCGTGCGTGTGTGTGAGATCAAGTGATAGTGTGTCTGTGCCATGTACTTTTGAGGTTGTGATCAAGGGCATGTGGGAGTGTGTGTTTTTATGTGTGTTTTATCGAGCGTGTAGTGTGTGCGTGTGTGAGCGCGCTCGCGCTGAGAAACTGAAAAAACGAGTGCGCTCATCGGCATGACATGAAGTGATAACTCCGCCCGGAGCTGATGGTAAGTCAGTAATTATTCTGTTTTAGAAGATAATTTGGAATGCGCTCCGATGTTACAGTCGACACTTAAACTTTACATCAAGACGTCAACTGCTCAGCGTCGGCAAATTAATACTGCTGACCAGAGGTGTCAAGTAACGAAGTACAAATACTACGTTACTTTACTTAAGTAGAAATTGTGGGTATCTATACTTTACTGGAGTATTTATTTTTCAGACGACTTTTTACTTCTACTCCTTACATTTTCACGCAAATATCTGTACTTTCTACTCCCTACATTTCATTCCGGCTTGTCATCGTTCAAAAACACACACAAAAAAAACCTCTCCGCCCTGTTGCGCACAGATACGTGCGCGCGCACAGGTGAGCACTGAGCACACACACCAGCGGACAGAGAGTGAAGATGACAATAGTAGCTCTCATGTGCTCCTCACACCGGAGCAGCTCTCTGAACCTGGAGCAGCTCTCCTGCTCCAAGTGAAAGAGACAAAGTGCTCGTGTCTTCTACCGACAATGAGCTGCTGGCTTCACATATTACAGAAGTACAAAGTACACGGATATAAAACTAAGTCATTAATAAATACATGGAGAAATGCCTGTACTTTCGGGTAAATGGTTACGCCGTTAACAGGTTACGCTTGCGCATGCGCGACTCAACGATTTTTTTTGGCGTTATGCCAGAAGTGTGCGCTGTCTTTTCCTGCTGTTGCGTTTCTCAAAATAAAAAAAAACAGATCTAAGCTCAATTTTGAGCATGAATTGAGAGAGGCCGTATCAAATCTACAACCCCGGTTATAAAATATGTGTAGAGGAAAGCAACTCACTGCAGCCACTAATACTGATACAACCTGATGCTCACATATCTGCACTCATTCTGTTTTGTTTGGCAATTTAAAGATTAATTTTAAAGAAAATTAAAAGCTTATTGTGTTCCACAATGAGCGATTTAGTAGTAACTAAATATTAGTTATTTTTTGCACAGATAGAATTTACACAAAACATTGTCTGATGGAGCAATCTGATTTACTTGAAAGTGATTGCAATTGTCTTTATTCTGTTACTTATAAAAGCACAGATGAGTCACAAAATGATGTTATTTATAGAAAAAGTTTGAGAACCACAGCTTTAAGTGTTTGTGTCGGTGTCGGTGTCCCCTTACATTACTTTTACTTTTATACTTTTAAGTAGTTTTGAAACCAGTACTTTTACACTTTTACTGACGTAAAAAGCTTGAGTTGATACTTCAACTTTTACAGAAGTATTTTTAAACCCTAGTATCTATACTTCTAATTGAGTAATGAATGTGAATACTTTTGACACCTCTGCTGCTGACCCTTCTATCTCCTGAAAATAATATATCTTATAGGGGACGTGAGCGGGGATGTATAAAGAGAACCGGAACGTCGGAGGAAAAATATGATCTGTTGAGCTACAGATTTATTTTCCCCAAATGCGAGTCTTTTGGGGCCTAGTGGCATCACGTGACCAACCCGGAAATTCCACCTTTTGGCTTCTTTGTAAGTTTTGCTTTAAACCCTGTTGCGCTTCCTATGTTTCGGATATGAGAGCTTGCTGGGTTCAAATCTTGGACAAATCTCAAATTTGTCACAAGTAAATTAATGTCCAAATTGCATTTGTTTAACTGCTAACATCATTTACAGTTTAGTCAGCTGTGGTTGGAGGTTTGATTAATGTTTCCTAGAGGTGTTAGATGATGAGAAAATAAAATGGTGTGTCGTTGAAGAGCCAGAAAGAGACGGTGAAATTAGATTGTCTGTCTTAGAAATACTTTGGCGTAGTACCTGTGATGTCACACGCAGGTCTCTGATGGGACCTGCCGACGCCATGAGGCTTACAGGGGCCCATCAGCACCATCTCATCAGGGTTTCCCAGTTAAACCTGCATCTAAAGCCCTGTCAACAGTGGTTTCAGCACACGGCTGGTTTTGGTTGAAAAAATGTATATTTCTTTTTCCATAGCAACATTATTCGTAGCAACTGTTTCTCTTATAATAATTATGCCAACTATTCCACTGCAATGCTAATCATGAAGAGCCCTTTGTTTTTGCCATAATCTTTTGTATCTGTAATTTGCTTAGATTTCCATTATGTTTTACTCTGTGTGCACACTGCAAGATAATTCCTTGATAGTAATCAAATTTCACTCATGTTCCTTAATCTATATGTGTAAAGTAATCCACGATGATGCATTTTGGGATGCTTTGGTATTGCTCTTCATAACATTTGATTCTTAGGCAATTAAGCAGTTTACGACATAAATAAAGGAAAAACAAGTTTTATTTTGGCGGGCAAACACTTAGTAAACAAGAAGATGTTTAGTAAACTCGGTGCAAGTGGGTTGTTGTGGTGACAGGATAATAAATCCTAAAACACTGCTGTTCTGCTCATCCCTGTGAAAAGGCAACAAATAGGCATGAGAGTCAGTTACTGGTCTTTTATTCAGAAGCCCCCTTTGCCGCTCGGCCCTAAACACACTCTCACTGAAGCATCTGGGGAGCTACTTAGCAAACAACTCTGAGCCGGTAATGAGGAAGGTGGCTCCCTCTCTCCTCAAACCCGGCCTCCTGTTTTGTTGATGGCCTTGTTGTCTCTTGCCGAGTCTCTTCGGTGACACCGAACGCCACCGTCTGCATTCCAAATGATGTGCCGACGGAGAAGTCGGAAATCTCGCATTCTGGAGGAAGAATAGGAACTAGTGTGCCTACCAGGAAAGTTCTGGGATAATCCATTTCAAATAGCTCTGGGCAACAACCGCTGCAGATCAAATCCTTCAAGGTGGGGCGTGCTTGCCGGGCGCCCACCCTTAGGCCCCGCTCATGGGTGAATTTGAAGTTGCCTTCTGAAGACGGATGCGATGAGAGGGAAGAACATACACTCACAAAGTTAGGGTTTGTAAAGCCAGGTGTAGATGAGGCTTAGTTTCTGGAGCCTTGAGTGTAAATTGGCTCCATTACATTACATGTCTGTTCCAATGACGTGGTCTTTTGTGCAGTTTTCTTTCTTTTCTTTTTACCCCAAAACTTCCAATTTTCTTTTCTCTAATGGCATCTTTACCTCCGCCATTGTCCCGAGGTTTTCTGTAATCCCCTCTTCACTTCCATCATATGTGAGGGTGATGGAAAGCACAGTCTTTCAACACATCCTCAATAATAGTGCTTCCACTTCTTTGTGAAAATGCGGGAATAAATTAATTATTCTAATGTGAAATGTGTGTGAATGAATTGGCCGTGGTTGTGCATTTGCCTGTGGACATGCACAAATAAGTGTGTGTGTGTGTGTGTGTGTGTGTGTGTGTGTGTGTGTGTGTGTGTGTGCGAGCGCAACTGCGGCGAGCCCTCGATAAACCCTTGACAAATCAATCTAAATTTCCTGCAGAAGGCAAAACTGAGCAGATGCAGTGCAGGCTGCAGCCACATTAGCATTGTGAGGAAATATACAATATATATATTTATATATAAGTATTCTAAGTGCTCGGATTGTTTTACAGCACCAGCGAGGATGTCCAAGTGAGAAGATTTTACAAAGGACTAGATTAAACTACATATTTCACCTCAAAACAGAACCCCAAAACAAGCAAAGACATGAATAGATATCAGATAGAAGCTGAAAAGAAAAGACCACATAGAGAAAAAAACATCAGAGCAACACAAAACAAGTAAGAGATAAAAACCTCCAGAAAAAGAAAGCATCAATGGGATGTTCAGACGGGCCTAATGTGTGGTAGTATTTAGTGAAATGTACTTTAACATGCTTTTGTCTGTCGTCAATATTCTACTTTTTACAGGGAGTGAATTTTAAGGCCCTGATTAAAACAGATGTGACGAGAGAAAAATTACCAAATGTCGGCTGAGATTTAAAAAAAAGAACAACAACAAGCTGATTAAAGGCCCTCTCCTCTATCAAAAGCAAACTAATGAGGCAAACACTAACCGGACAAAAAAAATCAAAAGAAACCGAATTAGAAAACAAGATTCTAAAATGGTAAGAACCAGCCAGCAAAGACTGGAGAGCTTGCAGTCTAAAAATCTGAACATGTATTTTTCGAAGACGCCGACTCTTCAGAGGCGGGAGGAATGGCTCTCGACAGGCAGGAATTCTTTACCTGCGTCTTCACCGTGGTCGACTTGGTCGAAAACACAGGTTTCTCTCTCTCATCCCTGAAGCACTTTAGCTTCTAACTGTTGCCGTTTCTGAACCAAGGTTGGTGCTTTTGAGAAGTTAAAAAAAAAAAAAAATCCTCCCAAATGTGTGTGTGTGTGTGTGTGTGTGTGTGCATTTCCCTCCCCCTGCATCCCCCATCTGCAGAGGAAGGAACTCTTTGAACTGTGAACCAATGAGCATCACAGCAGCAGAAAGATGTTGCTAGGAGCAATTCCTACATCCAGCTGTGGACCGGTGCATAACACACGCGCATAAAACACACACTTAGTACACACCCAAAACAAACGTGACTGTCTTAAGGCCATATACTGTCAAGGTGACAGTTTATGGATGGAGTTGCCTCCTCCTCTCTGCCATGCATCTGGAACACGTTATCTACTTACATTGCTGCCGTTTCAATTTTTTTCTCACTCTCGCTCCCTCCATCTCTCTTTCTCTCCCTCCATCTCTCCTTTTGCCCATCTAATGCATAAAGACAGGGTGGATGTATAATTCATACCCCCTCTGCCAGCCGTGCTCCTCTTGCTGTGTGTGTTCGAGTGAGAGATAGTGTGTGTGTGTGTGTGTGTGTGTGTGTGTGTGTGTGTGTGTGTGTGTGTGTGTGTGTGTGTGTGTGTGTATGTGCTGCCACCATTACTCGTCAGGCCGAAGAGACAGACTTCACCCAAGGAAGCAAAGCGGAAAGAACAGGTCATCTGAGTGTGTGTGTGTACGTGTGTGTACGTGTGTGTTTACCTCTGTGGGTCTTTACATTGCTATAAATGATGTATAGGCGTGGGAATGCTGCCTCGCTGACTTTTCTGTACATTTCATTACGTCGCTCAGCGTTAGAGGAAGCGAGCGTGGGCAAAACATTTGACGTCTGTTTTCCTTTGCCGTATTTATTGGTTTAGGGATTCGTATTTATCTTCGCGTGGCGTGCGCTGCCGCGCTGCTTATGAAACTGTAAAAGCAGGCCAGCGCTTGCTCTCTGAAGGCAGACATGCTTCTCTGAGCTCGAGTTTCTCTGAAATAGAATTTGGGAGGGCAAGACCCACCTCTCTTCTCCACTCAACCATACACTTACTCATTCCCTCTGGGGAGGAGAGAGGCAGCGAGAACGAGGTACAGGAGTGGGAGGAAAGGGAGAGAGAGGGAGGGATGGAGAGAGGGAGGGGATGAAAGAGGGGTGTAAAGTGCAAAGCAGGGAAGAGGAGAAAAGAGGGAAATGGCCAAAGAGAGAAGGAAGTGAGGAAGGCAAGGAGAAAAAAAAGAGGGTGGATGGGAAAGGATGATGGCTGCTTGGTAATGGCAAGTTTATCCATTCAAGTCAGGGCTGAATATATTGATATATTATATCAATATCGTGATATGAGATCAGATACCGCCTCTGATTATGGATATAGTAATATGGAAGAAGTGTTGTCATTTTCCTGCTTTTAGAGCATTACACTAAAGTGATGTCATTTCCCCATTTTACCAGACTGTTCCAGCTGTTGTATTATTTGCCTTTAACCACTGACCGGTTGTTTATCAAAAAACTAATTGTGTAAATATTTAGCAAATGCCCCAATGGTCAAACATACAACATCGTCTCAATATCGATATTCGGTATTCGGTCAAAAATATTGTTACATTTCATTTTCTACATATCGCCCAGCCCTATATTTAAGTACAATATTTCCAGTTGATGATGATTTACTTTCAATTCATGACATTTCTGAGGTAAATACTGTACTTTTAATTGCATTTATTTGACTGTTATAGTAATTAATACATTTGCTGATTAAGTGAGCCCGTTTAAATTGCATAAAGAGACCAAAATCCCAAAAGGTATTTTAATGTAATATAGGTAATGTTCCCAGCAAATGTTTACTTTGTGAGACATGTTCTACAACCTACAGTCCCCGGCTGTTTTAGAGAGTTTATTAAAAATGTATATTTGTTACTCGTCTTTTAAAGATTTACGTCTTCAGTCAGAACCTTTTTGCCCTGAGGATTTAAAAGCATTGAGTCGATGGACTAATGCAATGTTTTCTCTGGTGTTTTGGGGGATGACCGAAAGAAAAATGTAGAACAACAACAAGCTTGTCCTCAGTTAAAGTAGTTAGATATGACACAGTGTTATTGATTTAACCCCCAAACATGATATGAATTGGTTAAGATATAAGTTAGCTCCACCTTGAGCTACCTGCTAAAACATTAAAATGCTAATCCAATAATATAATACGGTAGATACTGTATGAACTCCATTATTTAAGTACTTTTATTTTTGAAATGTTTCTGATCATCCATATGTGCTTTTACAGTTAAATAAACTATTTTTAAATTGTGGTATGACGTCTTCCACTACTTGCAGATGCAGGAGAGAGAGAGAGAGAGAGAGAGAGAGAGAGAGAGAGAGAGAGAGAGAGAGAGAGAGAGAGAGAGAGACACAGGAGAGCTATAGGTGCAGAAAGACAAGTAATGGATAGGACACGTAAAGCAACAGAAAAAAATGGGGGATGCAAACGAAAAGAGCTATAAGGCACCAAGCGCATGTAAAGGAAAGGAGATAATAGCGGGCGAGAGTGAGACCCTAGTGGGGGCGAGAAGCCTGAGAGCAAAAGGGAAGTGCTATCGGCAAATGCCAAGAAGAGGACATGCAGAGACAAAAAGAGAAACGGAGAGATGGAGGGAGAGGGAGAGTCAACTCTCTTTCCCTCTAATGGGTGAGTGAGCATCGGGAACAGTCAGCTGAGTCCGTGTCAAGAGGAAAAATAACCTAAACGAGAGCAGAGCTTTACATGCACAGTTTGGGCCACATGCAACACATACACAGCCGGCCGGCGCACTAATGGACAGCAGGCAGAGCCGTGAGAAACGAGAGAGCAGGTAGAAACGAGACGTTTCAATTCTTCATGCTCTTTACTGTACACCTGCAGCGTAGCAGGATTCAGTGATGGAGTCGAGCTGGCTCGCTTGTCTGATGAATTGCAAACAGAGCAGGAAGAAGAAATGCACATGGGAGATGCTTTGATAAAAAAAAGTCTCAAAACTCATTTAGGGTAACTTACTGCTGCGGCTGTAGCTCTGTTTAATAGATGGCAGGCCGTGAGGAGAGGGAAAGTTACATCAAAGTGCTGTTGGTGATAGAAATGCATAAGATATAAGCACTGCCCTGATGTTTGGAATTTCAAAGCTTCCCCATGTTTTTGCTTCCCATCCTGAGATCTTGGTGTTTTTTTATTACTTTGAGGGTGTTTTTCTGCTAAGGAGAGCAGGTGACCGTGGCTGATTCTATTCAATAAAGCAAATGACACGTGCACTAAGCAAGCGCCTGGTTTTCTCTGTTTAATGGACAGCAAGGCGAGGAGAGACAGAGGAGGGAGGAAGTGTCTCCAAGCTAATTTAGTGTTTTCACTGGTTAGTGCTCACTTCAATGGACAGGAGGCTGCAGAGGGGAATGCAGAGAGGACCGGCAACAGGGAGGATCTTTACACAACATGTTACTGAGTCCTGCAATAAGAAATGTATTAAAGTAGCTAAATCTGGCAGGAGGGTGACATGATTTCCACCTGTTGATCCTAGTAGAGTTCATCTAGATTATTTTGTGTAATCAAGGGTAATTTTGTTTTATGCACATCTGTGTCTATATTGGAAAAAGCCAATTGGGAATAACTCGCCACAGTACCAGAATATTTTTCTTGTTCTAATAAAAAAAAAAGATTGGGGGTTGAATATAAATAGATGAAATTACATTTCGTAGGAATAGAAAGTTGTTGTTTAAAAACATTCAATCTTTTTTAATAAGGAACTCCAAGTCGAGGGGTTCATAAGTAAAATTAAATCATGGATGTGTTTCCTGTTTTAGGTTGTTTGTGTTGTTTTGCAGATTTCTGCTGCAAAAGGAAATAACAGGTTACTCAAACATTAATGCTGTGGTCCTAACAGATGTTACCAGGAACGTCAAATGTAGTTTTTGTGTTCGTACACATGTGTCCATCTGTTTTTAGGTGGCAGAAAAAGACAAGGTCAGACATGATTATGGCAAAAATGAGCTGCTATTAACTCCCGGTCGTCCTATTCTCTGTGTATCGTGTTCAGTGTTTCTATGTGGAATACTACCTGGCCCAGTGGCGGGCCGTCAGGGCCTGCTAAGCCTTCTCTGCTGGCCTAAACAGAATCACATTTTTTTTTATAATTAAAAGTTTTATAAAAAGTACATTTTATAATTTAATAGTTTTTCACAAATACACTACATGTATTATCATTATTTTTCCCTATTATCTTATTTTCTCATTGCACAGCTCCTGTGTTCCTCTGTTGCTCTGCCTTCAGCCTGCTGCACGGCTGGAGCAGGCAGCAGGCTGGGAGCAGAGCAACAGAGCACATGCGCGGCTGCTTGTTAAGGGTCTGCTCACAATCACATTTCACCTCTGTTTCTCTCTGGAATTGAGAGCCGGTTAAACTATATGACGAGGCATTCTAGCTGGTCGCGATCAGCCGCGCCGCGATCAGCTGTTAAACAGCAGGCGTAGGTACAAAATCCATGGCCCGCCACTGACCTGGCTAAGGTTCTCTTTTTGGTAATCTGATTTAAATACATTAATTTAGCAACATGCATCAATTAAGCAGAATATTAGTTGAAATGTAATGTCTTAAAAGAATATTTAGATAAAAGAGCCATTTTTTCACAGCAGCGCATCAAGATCATATAGTAAACGTCAGTTGATAATGTGCTTTAATGATGCATATTCCCAAACAAAGTTACCAAAACCATTTTTTCCCAACTTGCGCGACTTGCCTGAACGGTAATCCAGCCTGGAGGGCTGGCAGATGTCTATTACCACTGCATCATTTAGAATGATCATAAATTATATCGCAATTACTGACACAATGACAAATGCACATCATTTAGAATGCTTGCAATAACTTTACAATAATCTGCAACAAACCTTTTACATGGTAAACAGCGGCATTATCGGCTGGGCAACATAAACCTGCATTTCTGTTGCAAAACTTTTACTGGGTCAAAACGGAGTTTCTTTGAAGCCTTTAGTCAAGTCCATCTCAAGTTAACCCATGCCGCACAGCAACAGACAAGTCCAAGTCAGGCTTACGCCTGGGCATCATTTTTTAAATAAACAATAAAGTGGGCAAGGGGCCGAAAGATGTAACTACGGCCACTTCCATGGGACAAAAAGCCTCGACATGCATGACGGCTACAGTAGTTTGGAAAATAGCAATATGGCATGGCGAAGGGAATTTGATGAATTTACTGTTCATCAGACCACAAATAAGAGAAGATATTTACCGCCCGAGGTCTCTCCATCTCCCTCGCTGCCACCGGGAGACTGCTTCGCTAGGAGTATAGTGGGGTGCCAGCTCCAGAGAGAGACCACCGCGGCTGTAGCATGCGGCTGTAGCACGCGGCTGTAGCACGCGGCTGTAGCACGCGGCTGTAGCACGCGGCTGTAGCATGCGGCTGTAGCACGCGGCTGTAGCAAACTAAAATTCAGTCAGCGGCAGTGTTCCCTCTAAGATGCGCGCGTGCGCGGCCACGCAGGCCAGTCGAAGTGGCCGCGCAATAGATTTTTCAGACCGCGCACATTTTTCAGACCGCGCAAACGATTTTTTTTCAGGGGTTAAAAATCTTTTTTGCGCCAGTGTTTCTGAGATAGGAGTGAGCCATCTCCGCAATAGAAGATCTTTGACGCGTCGAGTCTTCTTGGCCAATCAGCGTCCCGTTTCTCGACATGCGCGCTCTGTACCTATGCTAGCGCTCTGCCTCCGTTAGCACCTCCCACCCCCGTTGTCCTCCTCCGGGCGCCAGGAGTGAAGCTCGCCTAAGAGCGCCACATGAGCTAGGGCCGGCGCTGTTTAGGCTACTCTTGGCGGGCCCTGCTCCAGCTGTTATAGGCTACCATGGCGAAAAGAAAGGCAGAGCAGGTGCCCCATAGCCAAATAGGCCTATCTCCCTCAATGACATTCAAATGACATGTTTTGTAGCCTAGTTTGTTGCAAACCACTCCAGTTATTAAATTGTTTATTTAGGCTACCTTTAGGAACAATGACACCATGTCAATTTAATTAAATAAAAATAAATAAATAAATAAATAAATCTCCAGATAATCAGTCATTAACATCTGGTGCATAGAAAGGAGAGAACAGACGTATCCAGCGCTGCGGTTGTAATGCTACACATTGCTAATGGGAAAAGTAAAAACTATATATATGCGGTGGGGAGAGGTGAGGAGGAGGATCTGCTGAGTCTGTGTTAAAATTGTTGAATTTTTCAGGATGTAGATTAGTTTCAAACGATTGACTCGATCTGGGAATTGGCCTTGCAAAATAAGGGCTTTTTTTTTTACGTGAAATGCAGATTTGTATTATTTGGTCAGAAGTGTGAATATATTTCCACCAGCATTGATTTGTTTCATCGTGCTACAGTCATCATTTAGTTAAATAAGCTTAAAAAAACATGTTTTTATGTGCAGTTATTCTCTCCAGACCACCTGCCTGCCTATCAGAAAATACTCTCACCAAATATACCTTGCAGCATCCAACACCTGAAAATAATCCATCCAAGACCTGAAAATAAATCCTCTTGGAAGTAAGGAGCACAATGCAGCCAAAACCGTGATGTCAACAACAACAACAAACATCTCAGCTGTTTGTGTTTCTGGCAGGAAGCAGGGGGGGCAGGGGGGGAAGTATCCATGTTGGGATGCATCAAAGAGCGGAAAAAAAGTGTCCCACCGCCAGTTTAGAGTTTCCTTGTCAATGTAACTAAATAGCGCTCTATTTAATGGATGGCAAACAGAGGGGAGAAGGGGAAAAGGAACAAGAAGAAGCATCGAAATAGGCCTGGATATTGAAAAATGATACCTTGTACTGTGCCGCTCGCTCTACAGCAGCTCTCTTTATCAGGGGGAAGTGGAAGGTATGAGAGAGATAGAGGGATACACACAGCAGATGCTTAAAAACAGTGTCTCCAAGTCAATTTAGTGTTCCCATGCCACTGTAACTAAATAGCTATCTATTTTATTGACAAAAAGGGGGTAGGGTAGAAGAGAGAGAAACGATTCAGAGTGATGAGTCAAATGAAAAACGAGTCGCTGGAGACGGAGGAATCCTCTCAACCTCATTTGTGAGCTCTGGTATTTACTGCCGCTATCAGATGTGGATTAGAGGCAGATCACAGAGGCAAGTCGTTTTATCTCATCCACTCACAGAGTATTATTAAATCATCACTGTCCTGGAGACACTGCTTCTATCTTTCCAGTAATTAGGTTGTTTAAAACAGCACGTCATGTCCAATATATCTTGACGTCTAGTTTGGGGCAAGAGCACTTAAAAAAAAATGTTTTTATGTAAGTATTAGCTACATATTTCACTTTCATGTCAGTATGTGGGTTGCTGGTGTCTCGCACTAAACGAGAAGAGTGATGACAGTGCTGGAAATGTGATGCTTTATATGTGTGGATGTTCAATTACTGATCTGAGGAGAAATATGTGGGAGTTTCAGCATTTTTTTTAAAATAGATTTTTTTTTTTTTTACACTGTTTCTCTCATTAGACACTGAAATGTGCAATTTGTTTTGCCTTCCACTGCATTTACTGAACAGTAATCACTTCAACATACATTGAAGTTACTGCATGACTGTGCAGATAAGTATTATGATGCATTCACTTTAAAGTAGCAGTGGGAAAGATGGAAAGATGAGCGTTCACATCATCGGACATCTGACAGCCTGCAAGCACTTTATTTTACGGGTTTGTAATTTCTAGAAATCAATGTGATAGTATTAATTTACTCTTCATTTCATATTCTAAACATAACTCTTCATATATGCTTCCATGTAAACAAGTTGTGCATGCTTAGCTGTGCACTACCTAGAAAAATTAACCAATTAAATGGTAATAAATTAAGCAGTTAAATGGCATTTAATGAAGCAGTTAAACACTGTCTGTAGTTCCCCTGCAGTAAAACGGTATAGTACTGCTTAGTTCATTCCAGAAAACTTGTAAATAATTTTTGACGTAATGGAGCCTGTGTTACTATTTGCGGAGTTGGTTGTGTGATGGTTAAAAGTTACATTAGTTAAACTATCATTTAAATACCTTGAACTTGGCTGATTAGCACTGATTAACATTATTAATTTATTTTAAATGACATGTATACTCTATTTGTTGGACCAATTATCTTTTGGAGGGGAAAAACTCAAACATAACTACTTTTAATGATAAAGTAAAGACGAACCAAAACCACTTTCTTTCCCGAATCATAACCAAGTGAGTGCCGACTCGAGACAGATCAAGAAAAAAATACTTAAATCATGCTTTAGTTTCCACAAATGTTACATTCCTTCTTGCGGCATTACGTTCTTTTCAAAGACATATTTGTGTTTGATAATTAGTAATGTATAAATGTAATTTCAAGGAGACTAAAATACTTATTTTTTAATATATATATATATATATATATATATATATATATATATATATATATATATATTTTGTTTTAAAGTGTAACAATTTTAACTGTATCTCCCCATGTTCTCTATAATGTTATATAATCATTTCCAGGAAAATGTATATGAAAAACAAGTCGTAAAACAAACGTAACTGACCTGAATGCTGTATGTCCATATGACATGACACCCCTTAGCGTTAATTAGCTAAGTGTAACTAGTCGATGAGGTGTGGGACACACTGGCACAGGGGTTGGTGGAGAATTGTCCTGTTTACCCACACATTTTGTAAAGTTGGTGTTTTTTTGTTTTTTTTAATGGGGAACCTGGGCTCTGCAGGGCTGTCTGATGGAGTTACTCTAGTATGGAATCAATAAAGCAAAACAAAACATTCACTCTATAGCTGTATGATTATATTAGATACCACTGTAGCACATCTGCAGTGCAGCAAGGTTACCAAGTTTAAACCAGCCTGATCCTGTCACACACACACACACACACACACACGCACACACACGCACGCACACACACACACACGCACAAGAAATGTAGGAAAATGAGTCAATGAAAGTACTCGCAGGAGAACATAACATGTTGGTTTGGGAGCGATGTGGTGTAAGATAAATGGAGGAGGGAGGAAACAGGGAAGCGAAGCTAGGACAACAGAGGAGGAACAATCCATGCATCTCTCCACTGGGAGCCACAGCTCCAGCCTTCCTCCAGACCTTCAAGTCAGAGCCGTCTACCACTGCAGAGCAAACACTGCCTCACACGCACATAAATACACAGACACACACACATACACACACACTTCACCCCCACCTCTGTCTCTCGACACCCAGAACAGCTGTCAGATACCTCTGGACTCCTCTGGAGGGAGTGTGTATGTACTTTAACTACATGTCATGCATCTAGTGTGTGGGGGTGTGTGTGTTTGTGTGTCTGTATGTCCGGGCATTTGTCTGTGTGCATGTTTGTGGGTGTCTGTGAAGTTAGACCCAAGAAATTCTGTGTTGTTTTTCTTATTTCAAAAGGGACAGAAAGTTGTTCTGAAAAAAAAGACAATAAAAGCAAAATCGAGGTCAAAACTGGATTAAAAAAAATAGCTTTTGCTGCGCAAATATTTAACCCTTTCTAATATCCTTAAATGTTTCCCATTTGTATCTTCACTTATATTTTCACTATATTTTGAGAAGCATTTCCTAACCGGTGCCTATGATAAAGGAGCATGGTTTATCAAACTATAACTTTGGGATGCAAAGATGCAAATCTTTGTGAAAATCCAAATAGACTAGGGTTGTCCTTGACCCCCCAACAAAAATCATAGTCGGTGAACACTCATACGATTTTGTCGACTAATTGTTTAATTGTTTAATCAACAGATCTGGAAAACTGAGTTCCTCCACAAAGAATCATCCAAAGACACCACTTTGAGTCTTAATTTGCAGAGATGTAGCTGTATGTGTGTGTGCGTGTGTGTGTGTGTACATCATAAGTAAAGAGGCTGGTTAACAAGGCATTAGGTGCTACTGTGCTTTCTGTCACTCTGAGTCTCATTAGAGGCCGTGGTAGCTCTGCTAAACTAAATCGATCCACAGTAGCTTTGCCTAACATCTGCATGCAAATTAACACATTTACGCTGCCAGACAAATTGCCCAGTCAGCGACAAAGTCCAATCAAGAGCTGTTTAAGAAGATAGAAAGAACTGTTAGAGTGTGTGTGTGTGTGTGTGTGTGTGTGTGTGTGTGTGTGTGTGTGTGTGTGTGTGTGTGTGTGTGTGTGTGTGTGTGTGTGTATATGTGGGGGGGGGAGAGTGCTGCTGCTTTGGAGATCAAGAAAAGCATTTAAAATGGTGTTGCTCCTGTTAACAAATGGTGCTGCTTGAATTCACATGTTGCAAATACATCAATAACCTTTTAGTGTAGCTGCCAATGTGTGTGTGTGTGTGTGTGTGTGTGTGTGTGTGTGTGTGTGTGTGTGTGTGTGTGTGTGTGTGTGTGTGTGTGTGTGTAGGCAAGTTTGATTTATTTGTATAGCACATTTCAACAACAAGGCGATTCAATAGCTAGGATGTTCAATAGCTTCAAGCTCCAAGTATTTTGCATATACCAATGTGTCTGTCTGTGTCTGTGTCAAATATATGTACTTTTGTAAGCATCTTTTGTCACAAAACATTTAGACAAACACGAAATATCGTAAACAAAACACTTGCAACAAACTACACCGCGTTGCTCGTTTATTAGGTCCACTTATAGCCAATACTAATACAACAGTCCTGCAATAAAGCCGACCCTCATGAGGGTTATACGGCAAATTTTTTGTTGAAACCGTTTTAGAAGGTTTCACTGAGTGATTAGTATTTTGGAGACTGCAGTTTTTGTGGTGTTGATCTGTATTGTGTTATACTGTCAGGTGTTCCTTTTTTTAATTTGTCTAGCCCATTTATATCAATGAGGGGCGGCTGAATAATAGAAGCGCCCGTGTTCCATAAAATATTTGCAATCATTACGAAATGAGTTTTACGTGTGAAAAGCTAAGACTGGCTGACGTGTAGCGTTCGTGTGACGGCGGAGCAGAGGGCAATTAAAAATGCATACTCTGCTATTTATGGAACGGAAATTTCAGTGTTATGCGAGGGCGGACCACAAGGTACCTTATAACCTGTCCCATCATAATATCCATGTGTGTGCACGCGTGTGTACGTGTGTAAGTGTTTGAATGTGTGTGCGGCAGTGCAGCAGAGTGCGCGTGCATGCATTGAGCATTTGACTGCTAAAGACCTGAAAAGCCATGAATCAATACTGCTAATGAGAGTCTTAGAGCTGGGAGAGGAGGGATAGAAAACCTCTCACCTTGTTCTTTCAATTTGTCTTCCCCTCCCTCCTTTCCCACCTTCTTCCCTCCCTCCTCCTCGTCCTCACTCTGAGGTCTCTCTCAGTCCTTATGTTTCTTTGCTCTCATTTGTGGTTTGCACCATTTTGTTGCCCTCCCTCCTCCCTCCCCGTCTCTCTCTGCTTCCTTCCTTTCCGTAGAGCCACAAGTAGGCGTCAGGTGGTGGTAAACCGTACCATCATCTCCTCCTCTCAAATGCACTTTGCGCCGCTCCTCCACTCTGACAAATTGAATATTCCCTCCTAAACACTTTTTCCAGAATCGGCAGCATCTCATGTTCTGCTTCTTCGACTCCACAAACGTAATGTCAGGCCCCCTAGACTCACAAACGCCGTGTTTTCTGTATCGTGCAGCGGCAAAATCTCCATGCCTTAAAGGCAAGTTCTAGCTCCTCGTCTACAAATGATGAAGACGTAACAGTTTGCAGCCAACTTATTAAAATGCAGTTCATACAGATGTCTTTCGTACTTTACCAACAATTCCTGACGGACATAGTTTGCATTTCTGTGCACCACAAAAA
Organism: Myoxocephalus aenaeus; assembly: GCA_038501785.1. Lineage (NCBI taxonomy): Eukaryota > Metazoa > Chordata > Actinopteri > Perciformes > Cottidae > Myoxocephalus > Myoxocephalus aenaeus. Next base: position 352,865 of record JBAMJR010000610.1, read on the forward strand.
GTTAACTCTGGATCCTTCACAGTGAACATCAAGTCTGCATTTAATTTGACCAGTTTGAGTTGAAGAGCTGGCACTGAACCACGACACAGTGGAACAAGTACTTTCGGGGCCAGTTCAGAAAATGGAGAGATGGGAAAACAATGCAAGCTGCAATTTGCAGCATGGTGAAATATGTTGCAACATACTCGATTTACGTCTATGAATTTGGGAGTGTAACATATTTTGGAAGAAATTGTCAAACTTGGTGCAGCAGAGGCCAAGATACTCTGACTTTATTGCTCCAAAAGCAGTGGATCCTACATTTCCCATGATACAACTTAATAGCATCTTTAACATTACCCAACTTTTTGCCCAGGGTGTGCGGTACTAAATACACTTTGACACACAACATTCATGAGGTGTCAAATAATTGTAGTGTGGTTAAAAAGTAGGGACGCACCTATCCAACTTTTTCAGTCCTGATACCGATACCCAGGCTTTGGGTATCAGCCGACACCGAGCACCGATCTGATACAGGTGTTGAACTAGAAAGGTGCTCTCAGTAGAGAGCCGATTTCCGCCAGAAATATTGGCGGATATGCTAATATTGCTGTGAATGACCTGAAACATGAAAAGCAGCTGGTCCTTTCAGAAAAAAACCCACCTTCTATCCAATAAGAAGTAACAGAGTTGCTGATTAACACAGTCAGATGAAAGAAGGCGGCGGGGGTGGAGAAATGATGAGTTTAGAGACCAGGTTGCACAGAGGTGAGGTGCGTTTGATAAATGGCTGACTGGGCACAGCATCGTTTAGAGTTATTAATAAAACACAGACGCTGTATCGATCCGTGACACAGGCGGGGCTCGGAGCCGGCAGATATGCTCTCTCCGATATAGATTTACATACGGCCCCTGTTCTCCCGTATGGATTTAGTGGCAAAGCTCAGTTGTTTCTGAGGCTTTGACTGATTAGGCCTGTCCAACCTGCTAAAGTTAGCAGAAGAGATAGAAATTATATATTTACTGAATATGAAGAGCGGGAGAGGGCAGAAGGGAGATGCCCCATACTCCCAAATCCGCCGTGTACATGTGGCGAGCTAAGCGGATCGGACAGGTGTCAGCAGCGCGGTGACGTCTCCCTCCCCGTGAAGCTATCAAGGGGTAGAGCTGTCGGCGTTCAGTTAAAACTCCTAATCATTTCCTCTGACTCCCACAACTTGCAGCCCATCGTCGCTATTCATCATCCTCCGCGAGACATCTCGGGGGAAAAAAAGTTCCTAATTTACTCTGATTATGACACTGTTTGCATATAAATTGCTGGAAACAATTGGAGCTGTATGTAATTATGAGGTAGGAGAAACTGAGAAGGAGGAGGTTTGCAATATATATATATATATATTTAAAAAAAAATCTGTCTTTGTCTGAAGGAGGAAAAAGAAGAAGAAGAAGAAGCGGATCCCACGGATTAAGTTCCCGGCTACTTTCACACAAACGCACACCAACATAAGCACTTGCACACATGCACAGCCCATCTTCTTTTCCCCCATGAAGGCACGTGCAGGGGTCCAAGGATCACCCAGAATGCTTTGCCCTGCATTGTTGTGCGCTTCCTTTCAGTGCATTAGAGGGGGGTGAGAGGCTCTTCTTTGCCAAAAGATGGGTCAGGCCCTTTCACTGCCAGCATCCTTCTTTCACCCAGGCCTCTGTCTCCCAGGGCAACTCTCTTTCTTGTCCCCTCCATGTGTGTATATCTTTCTGAATATGTGTGTGTGTGTGTGTGTGTGTGTGTGTGTGTGTGTGTGTGTGTGTGTGTGTGTGTGTGTGTGTGTGTGTGCATAAGTGTGAGTGTAAGGAGGAGTGCAAGTGAAAGAAGAACATGAAAGGGAAAAGCAGGCTCAATGAGTCGCTGCCAAACCTTCTCCAATTTCCTCTCCACGGCTAATCTGATTGGCTCCTCTGATGCTCCGACGGTGAAAGGAGAGCAGGATTGGACGATGCCGGCAGGAATTGAGCCGGCAGTGGGCCGGACTTGGCTGGGAATGTTTGAGATGAGGCAGGAATTTGGGCTAAATGTCCCCCTATAGGACTCTTTCGGGGAATCATTATGTGTATGTTGATGTGTCCAGTGTGTATGTTTAGAGCATCCCTTCAAGTGCGTTCGCACTTTCACATGAGTGTTCCTGTTGGATTGAAGGGCAGAGGAAGCTTTTGATGGGGGGGATAAAAGGCAGAGAGGCCAGGGGAGAGAATGAGAAAACTCTATCTCTGTTCACCCGATTTAGTTAGGATTACCAAGAAAAGCAGGGGAGGGGGAAGAGGGGGAGGTGGAATGACGTAGAGCGAGGAAGAGAGAAACATTGGGAATTAAAGATGTAAAGAGGAACAATGAGGCCCGAGTGAATTAGACTGAGGGAACCAGATCGAGGGGGAAGTTGGGAATCTGAATCGGACTTATCAGCAGGCCGGTTTTCAAGAAAATGACGAAAAGAAAATCCTGTTAACATTCTTAGTTTAGTATGTCAGCAGGCTATTTGCTAATTAGCACCAAACACAAAGTAAACCAAAGTATTGGACAAATATAATTTGACTTGACGGTGACTTAAAATGGAAAAGTTCAGGGATACGTCTGTGCCACATTTCATGACAATCCATCAAAAGTTGTTAAGACATTTCACAGAAAACCCCAAATGTCAGCTTCATTCTTGCATTACAAGGAGGATGCAAGGGATCACCGAAGTCAATAGGATTAATTATTTGGAGATCATGGATGTCTGTGCAAAGTGTTGTGCCCACGCATCATTTATATTTGGAATTATTTGACTGGTTTTGACTGGTGGACCCACCGATGTTGCCATTCCTATAACATATGTAGACGTATAATATACGGACAGCAAAACATTACAACCTATATGTCAGACAGAAGAGAAACACAATTTAAAATCTTCTGTATGTTTGCACAAATGGAAGAAGTGACAAATAAAACTGACTTTGACTTTGATGGTTGAGCATCTCATCCCCCAGATACTTTACATCCGCGTACGGCTCAAACAGCCCCCGTTCCTCTGGGGAGGCCTCTGCACGATTTTGGAACGTGGCTGCAGGGATTTTCTCCCATTCAGCCACAAGAGCATTACAGTCGGGATGAGCGATGATGTTGAGGAATAAGTCCCGGCTTTCAGTCGCTTCAGTTTATCGGAAGGGTGTTTAATGAACAGGCCAGTCAAGTTCTTCTACACCAAACTTGGAAAGCCATGTTCTTTATGGTCCTGGCTTTGTGCTTCGGGGGCATTGTCACGCTGAACAGGAAAGGGCCTTCCCCAAAGCACCCTATTGTCACCCTATTGTCACCCTAAGACAGCGTTGCATGTTGGAGCATTAAGATTGACATTAACTGAAACGAGGATAACTCCAATACACAATGGGTGTGCATACTTTTGACCACACCTGCATTAAGTAATAAGTACATTCCTCATGTATTATGTACAGGAATAATACATTCCTCCTGTACGTAGTAACACATGAGGAAATGTTCCATGGTGAGTTGGTGTACATGAATAATTGCAGCAAAGTAAACAGTCATTAACTCTGACACTGAATAAGCAACAAGACACTTTACACAGCAAACAGTCCAAATCCAAAACGGCAATACAATGCATGCAACACACGGATAACCTGAATGAGACAGTGGGAGAAAGAGAAAGGGAGGGGAGGGGAGGAGGGGGGATAAAGGTGAGGAAAAAAAAGAGAGGATAAAAGAAAAAGTAGGTGAGAAGCTAATGAATAAATAAAAGAGACACGCTCGCCAATTCTGTGGAAGAAAGGAGCAAGGATTAGGAGGTGTACAGATGCGGAAAAAGAGTGGGGGAGAAAGAGGGATGGAGAGAAGAGTGGGGGGAAGGAAACGGGAGAAACAAAGACCGCACAGTGTTAGGAGTGCTGCTGGGCATCCTCAGAGGAAAACAGAGCAGACTCCTTTGTAGTTGGAGAGGAAGCTCCAGGTCTTCATGGATGTGTGCATTAGCTGGTCCTTGAATTAGTGGCTCCCAGAGGTCCCTCTCTCTCTTTCCCTCTGTGCCCCGTGTATATCACTCCCTCCATCTTCCCAGCTCTCTCAAGCCGTCTATTTCCATCAGTTTATTTATCTCTCTGCTGGCTCTTCACCTTCCTCTATATCTGTCTATCTTCACCTCTTTTAGTCTGTCTTTCAATTTCTCTTTCTCAATCTCCCCACACAAACTTTATCTCTAACACACGTACAGACACACACACACACACACACACACACACACACACACACACACACACACACACACACACACACACACACACACACACATACAGCAGATATACCAAAATAGAAACATTTGCACACACACAGTAGTGTACAAGTTCCACAAGCATACGTGACTCACACACACTCACACACACACACACACACACACACGCACACACACACACACACACACACACACACACACACACACACACACACACACACACACACACACACACACACACACACACACACACAGAAACACAACTGAGTGTGTTTTTCTCTCACAGGCTTTCGCTCACACTCAAACAGGCTTTCCAAACCTGGCTTCCTGAGCGGGTTCCCAGGTGCAGAACTCGGCATCAAAACAAACCTCCTCTTCTTTTTCTCCTTCTTCTTCTTCCCATCTTGTACTCTCTCTCTCTCTTTGTCTGGGAGAAGCCGAAACTAAAAATCCACAAACTGAAATTGACAAATTGTTCACAGCGAGCTGCTTTGCCATTTTCTCCTTTTTCCTCTTTTTTTTTTCTTCAATTCTTCATCTTCGACTCTTTTTCCAATTATTTTCTTTGTAGTAGTAGAGGTGAAATGCGACTGAAAAAAACAAGCTTTGTTTTATAATTTTTTTTTCTCTTTTGGGTGTTTTATTAAGGTGAGAGAAGCTTCTGAAATTGTTCTGATGTATATTTAAGATTCTTTGTTTAGGGAGACTTGCTTATTTGTTGTTATAATTTAGTTTTTCTCAAATATACTCCATAAGTATGGCAAAAAACTTGTATTTTTCTAGCTTTACTGTGACAGGTTTTCTAAGTGGTCATTATTCAAACACACATTATTGGTCATGTGTCACCATTTAGAACACCTTAAACTGAAAGAAATAGTTTGATATTATGGGGAATATACTTCTTAGCATTCTTGCCAAAAAGTTAGATTGTCCAATCTAACTTTTTGGCTCGATACCACTCTCATGTCTTCGTAGTATCGAACTGTTGCCGGTTAGTTAACATTAAGACTGAAAGCAGGGGGAACATTTGACTCCTCTGGTTACAAATATAAGTCCAATTGTATAGAAGTCAATAAGAAAATGATTCTACTCTACTCTCTCTTTATTTATTCCCTCAGTAAATATGGTCTCAATCTCTACTTTCAAGTCTCCAATACAGCAGGATGTTCATTTAGTAAATGATGGTCCCATTTAGAGAAATTTGACAATAAAGCACAGTGTGCTTTAGGGCGGGGCTACCTTGTGATTGATAGGTCGCTACCACGGAATTATCCGGTCTGGGAGATGTCCGTGTTTGATTTTTTTTTAACTTTAACCCTTTCACGGTGTGTTTTCAGTTCATGAAAGTTAATTGCAACATTTTGGTCCCCTAGAAACGTCTCATTCAGGGTTCGGCTGTACTCAACTCTGCCCCTCTCGTGTCTCTTCTGGTTCAAGAGGGCAACGGCCAAAATGCCAAAGTCCAAAAACCCATGGGCGACGTCATGGTGACGATGTCCACTTCTTAAATATATAGTCTATGCCAGTGTTGCCCAAACTGTTTTTCTGGGCACCCTCTTTTTAATAATGACAAACTGCCACTTGGTTATCACACCATGTTGGCTCATGTGGTGTTCTGGTTATTTGACTACTCATTGTGTTATGCCACATGCCGATGACCCACTCCCTCCTCTTTTCCAATGTAGGTGAACCGAACTCTCGACTTTGTTTCTATTTCTATTCGCCGTGCAACTTCTGTAAAGCCTGCAGACCGGCAACAGTGAGATGGTGGATATCTGAGATGCTTGTTCTGGGAGACAATGTTCCCCCAGTCAGTGCAGTGTGTATTTTTCTCAGGACAGCTGGCATAATGAATGGAAGCCTCTGCAGAAATCTCCAACCCCTTCAAACCCTCACACGCCTCCTCCTGCTCTCCCCTTTCGATCCTTTTGGCTGCATCCTTCACCCTTCACCCCCACTCATCCCCCAACCCGCCCCTACCATTCAACAGTTGGCACGGAGACAAGACGCAAGAAGAGATGGGAGGGAGCTGGTCGAGGAATTGAGAGAAAGAAAGCGTATCGGTTGCACCTACAGAGAGCGCCCGGGGGCAGCGGGCAGAAATAGGGTCGTTAGTGAGGGGTTACAGTTGGAAAGTGTGCAGAAGCCACTGAGCTGGAACAGTAGACGATGAGGTCGTGCTCGCTCTGATAAAGAGCTCCCTGTCGAGTTATCAGTCCATGAGGGTTCTGGTTTGGGAGTTTTTTGTTCGTGTGTGTGCACGCGTTGAAGGCTTATTTGTGCACAGGCTCGCTGCTATCTGTGTGTTGCTACACGATGCACATTCACGCCTGTGTTAAAGTCTCTCCAAAGTCTATGAGCGCCTCTCAAAAGTCTGTGCGCGCGTGTGATTGTCAAACATCTCGGAGCTTGTCTATCAAATGTCTCTGTGTGTGCGAGTGTGTGTTTGTGTGTTTGTGTGTGTGTGTGTGTGTGTGTGTGTGTGTGTGTGTGTGTGTGTGTGTGTGTGTGTGTGTGTGTGTGTGTGTGTGGCCTCCTCCACATCTGTTTATCTCATTGTATCAGTCCCAGCAGTAAGGGCATGTCTTCAGTGAGTCCCAGTCTGCCCATATGTCTGCCGTGATCCGTGAATAACTTTGCCTGCCAGTCTCAGACAGGGCCGGCCCTCTGCTTCACAGTGCACTGCTCCCCGACACACAAACAGACACACACTAACGCACACACACACAGATGCTAATGCTTACCCTCTCTTGTTTATGCACACAGGTATTCACATATCCTCTGATGCGTGCACTCATACACCACCCGCACAAGTATAGACACAGACATGTGCAGGCACAAATTCTGCTCAGGTAGATAATTGAGGCAGGAACACAAGCATACTCTCACAAAGGCACACACCTACTAAACACACACACACAAATCAAATTGCTCACAGATGGGTAATTGATGCAGGAACACAGGCAAATATACACATAAAAGACTCACACACACTCATATACGCATGGCAGCCCCTTCGGCTTCGCTCTTATTTCCTCCAGGTTAGAGGACACCAAGGTTTTTGACATTGAACACAACAGAGGGAAGTAGTTTATACGCTTCAATAAAGTGTGATAATGAGGGGGAAGGTAAATAAGGGTAAGGTTAATCAGCTCTGGGCGAGAAGTCGTGCTAGAACTCTTGGAAAAGACGAAAAAGCGGGTTCAGGCAGATCAAAGTCTTACATCAAGATTACTCCTCTTGGAAGAAAAAACCACAACAAATTGGCGGCAGCCGAGGACTTCTCTCTGATTCTAACTACGATAGCATCAATTAGCACTTCAAAGCAGCATCAGGGTTTTCTCCAGCTATCTTTAGATGCCAGTAGGCGTCCTTCTGCCTTTCCATCAATAACTCTCAAAGTTGCCGTGGAGGGAGAAAAGACACTGGGAGTTTGTTGGAGACTCGTTCACAGTAGAAGCCGCAGAGGTCAGAATCACCTTCGTAATTGGCGTCATTACAAAGATGAACGGAGCCACGCGTAAAAAAAAAAGAGAAAAAAAAAAAGATAGACAGACGGAAAAAGCGAAAAGTTGGCAGAGTGGATTTGGTGCAGAGAAGAATTTGTGCGTGGGATTGTGTTGTTTCTCTGGTGCATATTCCGAAATAGGCAGGTTTTTCCTGTCAGGAGAAAGTTATAATGATGTGCATGAATTCATCAAGGATTATACACCATTCTCACAGCACACTCAGCATTGTGGAGTCTTCCTCATCATCCTCATCCTCATCAAACTGCACCGTAAATTATCTCAGTCATCAGCGTTGTTGCATTTAACTCCAGACTGGAGCTGCATGCGTCCCCGTGCAGTGTGGGAGGGCAGCATGACCCTAATATTTCGGCCTAGACGGTCTGATTGCCGCTGATTGAGATGAGATTGCAATAAAGTGGCGCTCGCTGTCGAAGCCTTATGATTTTCCTCCTGCGCTTTGTCAGCTGTACGGATTGAGCTGCTGTTCATTATCATTGAGAGGCTGTCGACTGTTTGGGGAATCCAGGGGGAGGCTGGAGGGAGGAGACAAGGAGAGGGAGGGGGTTGGGGGGGGAATCAAAGCAAAGTTTGGTAAACTTTCCTGAAGGTCGTCCGAGAGCGTGGCTGGGACGGGCCCGGGGGAGGGCCAATCAAAGACGGCTTTGTCAACCAATCAAACGGCAGGCACCGTATCATCTTCAATCGACAAAACGCGCCTGCGGAATAAAAGAAAGGAAATGCTTCACTTTCTCAGAAGGTGGGTACAGAGAGATCCTAACCTCTATCTGTATACTTTATCAGCGACTTGAGCGACTTTGACCTCCACAGCTATTAACAGGCATTTCCGACACACTACCACACACACACACACACACACACACACACACACACACACACACGATGCAACACACATACAAATGCACTCTGTCCATGTCTTTGTTTTTCTCCTCACAAGCACACATAGTAGGACATTGTATGCTCTTTCTCACACACATGTACGGACACACACACACACGCACAAGCACACACACCACACACACACACACACACACACACACATACACACACACACACACACACACACACACACACACACACACACACACACACACACACACTGCTTGGTGCTATGGGGCTGTTTACATAAGGCCTTGCCCTGGGAAAGCACTGTCATGCTGCCAATGCTGCCAGCAGCGAAAGAGCGAGTGAAAGAGATGGAGAGTGTGGAGGGGAGGGAGAGATGGCGGGTGATGGGAGATAGAGCTTTGCCAGTCTGATGTGCTCACCGCCTCGGGGACCAGCGGTCACTCAGAATGAGGGATGAGGATGGACGGAAGGAGGGATGCAGAAAAGGAATGCGAGATGAAAGGAGAAGTGTAGTCGAAGAAAATCTTAAGCAAGGGAAGGGCAGATTTGGATGGATGAGGAGATACAAATGGGGGGGTTGGGATGGGGGAGGAGAGGAGAGAGATAGATTTAAGCGGAGTGAAGCAGGCCAAACTAAGCAGGGCAGAAGAATGGACCGACAAGCAGAGAACAAAGGAGGTTAGGGGGAGATTGGCAGGAGGGGAGGATGGAGAGACAGTGAAAGACGGGAGGAAAAAGATGGAGATGGAGGGGAGAAAGACTCCCAGAGTCCCCTCGGTTTGATGCCGCTTCTCTTTGAGGCTCTTAATCTATATGAACAAACGCATCGGCTACACGTTCACACACACTTTGAACCTTCATGTCCACACCTCAGGCTTAAAACAAGTTTATTTATTTAGCTGGTAGAAAGGGGGGGGTGGGGGGGGACTTGTGTGCTACTAGGGAGGGGGGGGTACCCAAGGTCAAAACCACTTAAGTGTGTCCCTCTTTCTTCTTATGTAACCCCTACTCTCTCTCTCTCTCTCGCTCTCCCTCTGTGTGTGTATCTGAGCTGCATACTAAGACACACACACACACACACACACACACACACACACACACACACACACACACACAGAAGCATACTAAAGCAGGCGGGAGTGTATCGATTTAGCATGGTGTGCAGATTCCCACCACTGCCCCTATACGCAGATTAAAGGGAGAGGAGAGGAACACACACACACACACGCACACACACACACACTCTCCTGCTCCCTCACATACACACACACACACCTGCAGACACACACTCAGCGAGGCAGGTTTTGCTCTCCAAGCTTTTTCCTTTATCAGTGCAAGTGGGGTATAGTCATTATGCATATTCATTTTACGCATATTTGTAATTAGTTCTCAGGCGTTAAGTGGTTGTGACAGTATTTTCCAAACATGCGAGTTTAGAGGAGCCGCGTTTTAGATTTAATTTAACAGGGATGTGCTGGTGTGCGTGCGTGTTGTGCGCATGTGTGTGTGTGAGTGTGCAGGTGAGCATGTGTGTTTGCATAATGATCATTTGCCTATGCTGAGGCTCTCAGCGTGCCAGCTGCTTTCCCCTGCTGTGGGGCCACACACACACACACACACACACACACACACACACACACACGCGCACCCACACACATGCTACACCTACGCGCTCACATGTCAAACCCTCTCTGTTTCAATATTATCAGTCAGCAGTGCTCTTCTGTGTCTTGCAGTCCCGTCTCGGAGTGATGTATGCAGCTCTGTGTGATCTTTGTGTTCTCCCTGTTCACTCTCCTCTGATACACTCTGTTCCCGAGCCACACCATTAGTGGCCCACCGGACCCTCAGAGATACTCCGACTGCAACCCCAAAAGGAGCTCTTGTCCTGTCGTGCAGCGAGGAGATGCGGCACGCTCTGCTCCATTAAAAGCATTCAAACTTATTTTTGTGAGCCCGACAGCTTTCTGTTTTATCCTGGGTTTCACACGCAGTCTTTCACACACCAGTTGGGTTGTGTTCCTGCTCTCGCTGTGCGTTTTAAAAGCTTTGAATTCATGGATTCCTCTAAACTGTGGGTCTGGACCCATTCACGGCTCATTGGTCCGTATCGTGCCCCACGCAACAAGGACAGCGAGAGAAGCCAGTGTTTAAATAAGTATAAGGTTTCCCTCTCGACAAAACATGGCTGACAAATATATTTTTTAAATGCATTTACTTGATTCAATAGATTTTTGACGAAAAATTAGATTTTCTCCCACTTTTTTTCTTCTCTGCAACGTAATATTTAACATTTTAGAGGTTTAAAAAAGCAGTTTCAGGTGATTGACAGTAAGGGGATGCATGATGCAGCACAGTGAAGTAACAATAAGGCAGCGAATTTGACAAAACTAATTTAGGGCTTTACAGCGGTGGATTATCCAGCTCAGGCAATTTTCACGTCTCTGGAAGTTGTTTTTCATGCTGTATGTACAATGAATGAATGGCAGCAAACAGCTTTTTGTCGTGAGGTGAGAAAAAAGGAGCCGTGATACCTCGTGTATTGTTGACAGACCGTGTGCCGACCGGACAGAAATCCCCATGGAGGGACAACCCTGCTCTTTGGCAGAAACTCAAATTTCAATACATATATCACACGATCATCAGATCCCTTTCTGTGGCCATGCGTACAACAAAGAGTGTGCACCATCAAGGCATGCAGATTAAAGTTCATGCAAACTACAATAAGCACCCATGCTTAACATTTCAAACAATACCATACACAATTGTCCACAAAAAAGAAAAGAAAACACCAGAATATGTCCACAGACTAATTTGTTACTGAGCAGTCGGTAGAACGTATATAATCTTAAAATATAAAAAAACATACGTACACAAATCCCACGGGCCAGTAGAGAAGGTGGAACCTAGAGCGGTGCAACGTGTTGGGTTGAAGGAGCAGGAGAAAGTAATGCAGGCAGAGATTTAAATAAATACTGTGCATCCATAAGAAGATATTTTTTGGGGCCTCAAGAGGGTCCAGACTTTCAGAGACTGATCTCAGAAACACATCAAACTAACAAGTGTAACCAATAGCAGTCATCTGACAAAGCCTCCACTCTGGCAGAAAACGAAAAAGCCCAGTTGTCATTTTGACAAATGGCTGCAATTGTGGCTCTTTCACACAGATAGCTGGTGAGACCATTTGGATTGTTTCAACCAGTACAATAGATCGGGGCTCTTCCCACTCGGTGCACACACACGGCCACCTGTTAGCTAAACTTCAGGTAATGGCCGCAGTGAGGTAGTCGCACTCTAAGCTCGGGATAGATGCCGCTTAGTATTCTGTCCTATACCATGTGCCTTGCCTTTGTACTTTTATTTTATATCGTGCACTGAGGCGTTGGAATAGATAACTAAACCTTCTGCTCTGTGGTTTTATGATTCATTTAAAGTGTGTGTTTTTGGTGGTGTGTGCTAAACTTGAACACAATATAGAGGAAGAGGACTTCCTGAAGTGATGGCCATCGCTATACGTTAGACAGAGAGCAAGTTGTTTTACACAATGTATTCGTAAAGTATGTGCTCCTCGTTAGAAAAGCTACAGATAAGATTTAGTTTGTACCGGGAAAACATCCTCTTTTTCTTTCTTTCTTTCCTTTTTCTTCCTGCTCTAATTATCAGCCAAGATAAATGAGACCTTTACCATGAGAGACCTTTACTTTTTGGCAAATTCGAGAAGCTGAGGGTAAAACATATCTCTTCCTTTCTTTTGCTCTTCCTTTCTTTCTCTCTTTCTCTCCCCCTATGATAGCACTGCGCCGTGTAAAAGAGATTCTGATGGAATCAGGAAGGCTCACACCATCATGCTAAGATCAATGTAACATGACAGGGGGGGCTTTTTGGCCAGGTATTTATAGACTCCAGCATTATGGCCTCTCTCTTACAGGGTCACTTCATTATCAGGAGCAAATCAAATTGTGTGTGTGTGTGTGTGTGTGTGTGCGTGTGCGTGTGCGTGTGTGTGTGTGTGTGTGTGTGTGTGTGTGTGTGTGTGTGTGAAGGATGTAGAGGAGCCAGTCAAGGAAAGTGGAAAAGAATGTCAGTGTCTCTCACTTGGTGTTCCAGGCTGTCCCTGGTCACACTCTCCATGCACTAGGGTAGGTGTGTGTGTGTGTGTGTGTGTGTGTGTGTGTGTGTGTGTGTGTGTGTGTGTGTGTGTGTGTGTGTGTGTGTGTGTGTGTGTGTGTGTGTGTGTGTGTGCGCGCACATGTGGTCACACATTAACATCTTCCTATTATTCTCAGAGTCCTTTTTTAGTACAGATTTAATCTAAATGTTTCACCAGTGCTCAGCCGTCTCTGCACAAAAGAAGCCCTCTCCATCCTCCTGTTTTGAAGAAAATCCGTACATTTATTAGGTAACGTAACAGACGACTAGTTTAAATTGTTCTCTTTGAATTACCTGCACCAAGCCGCCGCTATGAAGTGTCATTTGAGGAGCAAATTTGAGCAGAAGATTGCTTGAAGAAGAAGTAAGAATCCAGTCAGCTAAACTCTATTTATAAACCTTGGGGTGCTGATTGGACGCTGCACACTTGCTCTTGTCTTCATTGGCTAAAAACACATGAAAGAGTTGGGGAGCATGCACACTCACACACACACACACACACACACACACACACACACACACACACTCACACACGCTGGAACGTACACAAATTCACTCGCGCGCACCCTTCTAACATGCACAGTTACCACCACCAGCTAAGGCATGCAAGTCTTCTAATTAACATCCAACCCCCAAGCTGTAACAGTACAGTACAGCCTCTAACAATAAATGTATCCTCTCTTTCTCTCTCTCTCTCTCTCTCTCTCTCTCTCTCTCTCTCTCTCTCTCTCAGCTCTCTCTCTCTCACACACACACACACACACACACACACACACACACACACACACACACACACACACACCTCCTATAATCCGCTATGTGTTTGCTGAGAGGCATTCCCCTTTCCCACTTCCTCCCCCTTCCTCTCTCGCATCTCACATCTCTCCTTCCCTTCATCATTCCCTCATTACACACACACACACACACACACACACACACACACACACACACACACACACACACACACACACACACACACACACACACACACACACACACACACGCACATCCTCCTCCCAAACTGCCTTGAAAGAAAAAGACTTAAGCACTTTTTTGGGGCTGGCTTAAGGGCGCTAGAGGTTGTGAGTGTGTGCAACACTGAGTGTGTGTGTGTGGGACAGAGACAGAGTTCAAAGTGTGCTTGTGCGTATTCCAGTGCATGAGTGTATGCACTTGTATGTATGTATGTATGTATGTATGAGAGTGTGTGTGTGTGTGTGGGTGTGGGTGTGTGTGTGTGTGTGACAGAGTATATTTGAGGGTGGAGAAGGGAGCAGGGAGGAGGAGGGGTGGTGTTAAAGCTTTAGGGTTTAGAGGGATAGAGGCAGGGGAGGCGAGGAACAGAGGGAGCAGCAGTGTGTGTGTCTGTGCGCATGCTGTGTGTGTGTGTGTGTGTGTGTGTGTGTGTGTGTGTGTGTGTGTGTGTGTGTGTGTGTGTGTGTGTGTGCGCGTGCACGCGCGGCAGCGGCGGCGGCAGAGAAACAGCAGCGCTAGCACTGCTTAATTAATCAACATCAAAAGACAGCATTAAAAATGAATGGAACCCGAAGCAACAGTTTGGCTAAAGTGAATTATTCAGGCGTGGAGCTTACCCTGCTGCCCAACATTCTATTAAGAACTAAAATCTAGATCATTTTTTTCTTTTTCTTCTTTCTTTTTTTCCTTGTGCCCCCATTTAGTCTCTGTTTGTACCAAGTTTACTGCTGAGGATCAATGACTGCCTTTGCCCAGGGAATTTAAGGCAAACAACTCTTAGTCCACTTTCCAGGCTCTTGTGTTTGAGCAGAATGCCATTAGTCTCACTGCTGACCACAGTTACGGGCCCTTAGTTTCAAATTAAGCCTCTATTCCTTTTTCAATTAATTGTATTCGAGGAAGTGGTTTTCAATTAAATGAAAAAGTTGCTGAACTCTGAGATGAGGAGATCTTTAACCTAAGTGAAAAAGCCATTCTCTTTTCCATTATTTAACTGTAATTTGAATATCTGCCCCCATCACAGTGGATTAAAGCTGAGATAATACACATTTTGATCCTTTATTAGGCGATGTGTACCGACCGTGAGTCATGCTTGTTAAGGCTGAAGGAGATTGCCATCAGGCATCCATCGATCTCTCGATCAAAGCTCTTAATTAATGCAATATCTATATAACTGTGTGTCATGAAATGCGACTCAACTGAAATTATTGCTTCTTGCTTGTTGTCAAATCATGCTGTACGCCTTCAGACGGCTAAAAACGGAAACAACATTTAAATTTCACTCCCACCTCCTCTTCGGGGAGCAAATCAACTGTTGTATTTCACTGCAGCATGAAATAGAAAAGTTAAAGGCTACATCTTTGTGTAGCTGGTAAACACAGATGCCACAGCCTGTTCGTGCCGCTATACCGCCGGTCTGGACTCACTTCCTGTCACGCCGGGCCTGAAGCAGAACCTCGTGGGCTGCCGTTGGTGTCAAGGGGATAGCGAAGGAGAAGTGGGGTAGGAGAGGAGATTTGGGAAGATAAAGGGGAGGAAAGTGTACAGAGACTCTGGTTGCATCCATTTAGAAGTCTGAACCAGATGGTTGCATGAATCACATCTTTAGAGCACGGGCTCGTTGCTGTTTGTGATCTTTGAAGTTGAAGACATACCAAAAACATCTCTGCTATGCAGCATTTCGCTTGTTAATGTTTTATCAACTCAATCCTCGGCGTCGATTCGCTACAGGAGAGCGGCCGCGTCGATGGACGACATTGAGAGGGTTTGAGGAGAATGTGCAGGGTTCTCGGTGTTTCTCTTCGTCTACGTGTTTTGTGGAAAAGTGTATTTATTTATATCGCATTTTTAAGACGCAGAAATATAGACACATAGACATATAGCCAACTGGTGAGTTATAGACGGTGAAGTACACACTTGAGCACACACAAGTGCAATTCTTTTTGGAAATCTTTGCCACCCCCCTCAAACCAATCTCATGGGACACATCAACAACAAAAAAGGAAAAGGAGACATCTGGAACAACAGTCTGGGTCTGTGTCTACAGGGTCTGTGTGTGCATGTGCATGTGCATGTGCGTGTGTGTGTGTGTGTGTGTGTGTGTGTGTGTGTGTGTGTGTGTGTGTGTGTGTGTGTGTGTGTGTGTGTGTGTGTGTGTGTATTTTGCTGTATTTTACTCAGCAGTCGACAATATGAGTTCACCTTCTCCCCAGAGTGAAAAAGTGGAAAACCATGCTTGTGTGTGTGTGTGTGTGTCTGCACACTAAATGCATCTACGCTCTGGCAGTGGGAAATGTGTGTGTGGTGAAAGGAAAGGCTGGAGGCTTTATGTGTGTGTTTGTGTGTGAGAGAGTGTGTTTCTTTCACTTTCCTCCCTTAGCGAATGCCTATTTCTAGATCGGTTTGAGGGTCAAGGTTTGGCCACCGGTGGAGAAAAGCTGTGTTCCCATTTAAAAGGAAAAAAAAAGCTCTCTCTTCACAATGAAAAGAGGACTGAACACACATCATCCTCTTAAAGCCTTAACCCTTGATCTGCCATATCGCTCCTCGCAGCACAGATCCTCTCAAGGCCAACGTGCTGCAACGCCGACAGATCCAGGATGAAAACAACGGAGATAAAAAAAATTCTGACATGTAACTGACCATTAAGTCAAATTGTTTTTTTTTGTTTGAGAAGAGCCAGAGGCGACTGAGCAAATGTGATCGGTGTTGCAGTGATTTCATCAGAGCTGTAACTCTTCACCTGCCTTGTAGCTCCGTAGAGAAACAGTGGCCGATGTGCCACATTCTGCCCATAACATCACTGTTACACCACGGCAGATTATTATTACAATTTCTTCTGGCATTTATGGAGTATCCCAAAACAGTTTGAGAGGCTCTTTTTTAATTTTATTTTCAGGCATTCACTCATATTCAACCAGGCAGATTTATGTTTTTATTGTTGTAGATCAAGGCATAATTTTTTTTAAATCAGATTTAAAGGCTCACAGTTATGAAATTCACTCAATATGACTCTTAAATCATTATCTTCCTTTTCCAGCGTTTAGTACATAGTTTCTCATTTCATCTACCTTATGGCAAGACAGTTGGTTGTACACTATATATTCCTATTCTAGGTCTACTATCCACTTATACTTAATTAATTAACCAATTTGACTATGATGTATGCTATCTTGTGTATATAGATGTTCTTTGTGTTCTGTGTTCTTTTTTTATTTTTAATGAGTCACAACATTTTCTATTGTAGTTATATCTTCAATATCAAATAAACCTAACTCAGTGATTTGAATTAAATTCCTTATATAATAGAATGTAGTGTTGCAGGTGGGTGTTTATAATCGGCATGCTTTATTAAAAACTCATATTGGTCCCCTGGATTAGAGATTCAATCGAGCTCTCATGAAGGGAAAGCCACGATCACTGTGACTCAGACTCTGACTCATAGGTTAGCGATGGAGGCTTTAAATCCATTAGGCTGGAGAACGTTACGGATGTATCGTCCGTGACGTCACTAGAAGGTTTCTCAGGGGAACTCTGGAAGCCCTGGACCATATTTATTCAACTTTTAAGAAATACACTTAAGAATACTCTAAGAGCCAACGTGGGTGGGTGAAGGAGCTCGACGCTGAGCGTGAAGAATAAGAATCATTCATCAGGTTATTTTAGGTTGAGTGTAGTGCAAGAATAACCTGATTACATATAAAATACAATAAAAAAAGAAGTACAATGGAGAGGAAATGCTGCTGCTGGGGGATGAGGTACTGCGTATCAAAGGAATCTGGAGAATTTAGTACCACAGGTGCAGACAGCGAAGATGCCTGTAAAGTAAAATAAAATCATGTTGTTTGCAAAAACCAAAGGGATAATCAAATGCATAGATGAATATATTTTGCACTCGTCTGCGCCGCAGTCATCTTGGATCTACTCGTAACCAACTAAAAAGACTTCTGGAGCTTTCTTATTAAATATGTGACAATATAAATCACATTTCTCTTGAGTTTTGAAGTAAAAAGTAAAATATTTTTTGTTTGTTTGTCTAAATTGCACTTTCAGCAGTTTGATGAAAAAAGCAAAGGGCCCTGGAGTCTGATTAATGCTTTCGGCGATGTTGTCATCTGTTTGGCACCAGATTAAACACATTGGGCGACATGGTGGAGCCTGGTTGTGGTAGAGTGTGATAGGCTGAGATGGCTCTCAATTGGGCAAATGCATATCCAAAATGCACCTCTTTAAGCCATAACATATCTTTGGGTGATTTTTTATCTTTACTCACTTCTGCCTTGGCTTTTACTTTCAGTCGTGGCGGATGCTTCTTGCTTTTGTTTTAAGGAAATGAGGAAAAATTGCCTGTTAGGTGGAGTTTAACATTCACCATCAGTTTTCATGGTTTCACCACCCAAATATATATATATATATATCCTTGGAAGGGGGTAAAGGACCTCACACTCTGCTGAAATGCCACACAAATCACACACTAAGCAGAATTTTGACTACGAATAGTAACTTTTTGTGCCGCTGTGCATACTATGCAAAGTAATTGCCCCCAGCCCTCTCCCTGGCATCGCCTGGCAGATGTTTTTGACAGAAATAATTGTGGATGGCATGCCGAAGAAAAAAATGCCTAAATTCATGAGAATTTAAAAGTCACACTACTGCAACTTAATGCTCCATAAAACTGAGTAATGCTGGTTTTAATAGGATGTATTCCATGGCATTAGTTCTGTGAGAGTCCTGTACGTATATTTAAGCGACAATTTAAGATAATAATTCAGAGATTTTCATCCCAGAGCCGGCTAATATGGCACATTTCTCCTAGTATATGTATATATGTATATCTTTTGTGTGGTTCTGCTTCTTCATAATGCTCTGCTACATTGATCGCAGCCATGTCATCCTAAATGGCAATGTCCTCATCAACAAGCCGTCGGCTGTTGAGCACAACCGTTTCCGAATGTCAAGGGACTCGCAGCATCCAGATGTGATCCCAACTGTGAATTTTAATAGCAGAATCAGCTGCCGCCCGCTTCGTGGGCCGCGCCGGCTGCCAGTGGAGAAAGATTGAGGGTCCGTTTCATAGCGTAAATTCGTTCGTTCGTGATTTGTATTGACTCTGTGGTGATGGATAGTCCCCGAAACAAGTCTATGAAAAACATGACCACAGGACATCTTTGCACAATTTGTCCCCCCGTAGTTTGAGTGCACTGCGAGAAAATCATCCCTTTGCACACAACAGTATACGTTTTGAGATGGATGAAAGACTTCTATACCATCACAACCAAAGTAGCTTCAGGCCAGGTTGAAATCATAACCAAGATTGTCTAATGTTTATGGATTTCTTCTGTGTGTGTATGTGTGGTGGGGGAGGGGAGGGGGGATATATGTGACTATTTGGGGGATGAAGAAAAAAAGGAGACTGAGGAACTGAGGCTCAGAGAGAGAAGCAGTGAATCTCTGTGGAGTTGTTTTGGTCATGGTGCTTGAGCACTCTGATTAATGTTCATAGAAAGACACCAGAAGGAAAGAGAGAGAGAGAGAGAGAGAGAGAGAGAGAGAGAGAGAGAGAGAGAGAGAGAGAGAGAGAGAGAAAGAAGGAGAGAATGAAAGGGAGGAAATTTGGGGGAGAAGAGTACCGTGGAAGAAGATCATCAGAGGGAGAGCGAGGGAAAAGAGATGGAAGAGACAGGATGTGGAGAGAGAGAGAGAGAATAGGCTTAACACATGACGATGATGAGAGAAAGCAAGCCAAAGGGAAATTACATCCCCCCCAAAAAGAGGATTCTTCTGAGGTCTTTGGTCACAGCAGCAGTGGTTCTTTACTGACCTTAAATCGTAATTATTCAACCCTTTTTTTACAGTCAAAAATGATTTCAAAGTCTTTATTAATATATGTGGTGACAGGAAGGGAAATGGTCCTCAGAATAGATTATAAATGCTCCTTTAGCCTTTAAATCTCAGAGTGGGCGCATGTGTTTGATTGACAGCTGAGCCAGCGGCGGCGAGGAGCGACGATTCAGTAGCTTTACACACACGCGGGAAACAAAGTGAAATTGTGTTACAATGACGACCCATTCACGTGCACTATGGTGACCTGGTTACCGTAAATGTGCACACATACGTGCATCCAGCAGGTCAGCATCAGGGTGAGGAATTTCCCAGACTTCCCCTTTTGTGTGAGTGTGAGTCTTTGAATCAAATTAATTTGGAATGCAAAGATTTATTGCTGCAAATAATGGCATCTTCTTTGCTCCCGCTGCTCCACTTGATACTTTGCTAGTCTTTAGACCTGCAATGTGTCATAATTTGGATACTTCCGTTAGTATTACATTCGACCGCTGCTTCTTCCTTTTTCTTTTTAATGACAAATTGATTTGACTTTTGCATAGTACATATATCGTACATATGGTACATATAGTACGGGAGCCACTGCAACCGTTGCAACTTCCTCGGCCGCCATTTCCACAAGTTTGGTGGTCCCTCCCCTTCCTCTATGTCACCAAGATGGCCATTGAGGGTGAGAAGTGGGTACTCCTAGTGCACTGAACTTTGCCGTACTTGTCAGTGTTCTCCACTCAAAATAGCAAGTACAAATATGGAAGGACCTTGTACACATAACGTTTAAGAACTCAAGTTACTGCAGAAATGTCATTTGGTACTGTAAAGTTGTGTCAATTCACTGAACGTTAACGTTTTGTTAGCAGAATAAGGACAACGCTGTTAAGCTGTTAGCGTTAGCGTTAGCGATGCACTTTTCTCCCGATGGATGTTTGTTCGGTTTCTTGGTCAACATAAACTTGCGAGATATCGGTGGTTGCAGTTCAGAGTCATGGCTCCTGTTGTCCTGTTTCGACGTTTAAAATAGACAGAGGCCGTGACATCACTGCTCTGTAAAAAATAAAATTTGAAATTCAGTGATTTGATCGACTGTATGCAGAAAAGACAACCAAAGGTTATCCTACGTGCACAGTCCAGACAACTGCAATTACATTCAATTGGACTTTAAAATAGCAGAGCAGAGTTCTTTAAAATATGCTTCAATGTGCTGGATTTGTAGCACTGCAATTATTTTTTAAGACTTTGACAATGCTGTAAAGAGTCTATGCAAACTATTTGACCATTACTTCTACAAAGAGCATCTGCAGAAGTGATCATTATCTCACTAAGATGTGGTACAAGCCTTAAGAACATGTTTTTTGGGGGGGTTTAAGAGTCTAGTTGGAGATGTCAGGTTTGCAGAGGAGGGATTTTTGAAGGAGAGAGAAGGGAAGAGGGGTGGGGGCATTGAATTTGTTGGAGATCAGTGGCAGAGAAGAAGATGAGAAAAGAAGGTTTGGGTGCAGTGGGATTGAAGATGTGGTGAGTGGGAGACGGGAATACAGAGAGACAGAGAGACAGCCTCACTTGTAGAAATTTAGGAAATAGTTTCCCAAATGACGCATATAAAAAATGTTGGATGTATCATTTGGCCTTGACAATGTAGTTGTTCTCTTTTATTTAACTGTTTTATGTATAGCTCGTGGCCTTTTTGTCCATTTTAACTGATAGAATATATTGTTTTTGTTGACTTCAACAGTGGAAGTAAAGCAGTGTGGTTCATTATCATCCGGCAGACCACATAAAGCTGATTTTATATGAAATGAAGAAGTGATTTTAAATGACTTCCTGTGATATTTGTGCTAATTGCATGCGTATTATTTCTTTAGTAAAGAAACAAAAATCAAAGGAATTGCATTACATGACATCTTGTGATATTTGTGCTAATCGCATGCGTATATTTATTTAGTAAATAAACAAAAATCAAAAGAAGCGTCCATGAATCGTCTATACTTTATCCGCTTTAAATTAGACCGTCGTATTCTGTTTTTTTGGGCTCCTCCACCGCATTGCAGCCTCTCTGGTCTCAGACTGAATTGCACCTAGAAATAAAAGTCTGGTTTATTCTCCAAACAGTTTGTTTGAAATAAGGTCCAGGCCTCTGACCAAGTCGCCAATCACAGATAATGGGGTGGAGGTCATGTTACACGTCACTCCATGAGCACACCGCTGGGTCAGACACACTTTAAACAAACTATTCAGTCTCAAGGATACTTTAACCACGTCATGCTGCTTCAGCCCTTTGATCCTGAGAGTCATAATTCACCCGGCTATTAGAGAGTTCAACAGAGGTCACTTTTAAATTCTAGAACAAACGACCAACGCCGTCGTCGTTGTCTTCCTTGTGAGGACAATCTCAGTTCAGAATCTGTTTTGTTGTTTTGTTTTTTGGGCTTCTGCACCTTTTGGAATTGGCACTGAGATTGAATTGAGGCCGAGTGGCAGAAAGAGAGATTGACATGAAGAGGAACGGACAGAACGTCAGAGAGAGACAGAGGTGGAGATCAAGCCGGAGAGACAGTCACAGCGAGCAGAGAAGGAGAGAGAGAGGGAGGGAGGGAAGGAGATGCTCGCTATTAGAGTCATACAGCATTGACCTTCAATCCATCCAGAACCATGTTACGTTCAGCACATGTGGCTCCACTTAATGTGGCGAGATTTGGGCGAGAGCGTGTGTGTGTGTGTGTGTGTGTGTGTGTGTGTGTGTGTGTGTATTTTTGATTTACTCGCAGGAGTGTGACTATTAGCGCGGCCGTGCATGCTTCCCTATGTGTGCCTTTGATTGTGTTTACATGCTGATGTTTACTTGTGTGTCGACATGTATGTGTGTGTGTGTGTGTGTGTGTGTGTGTGTGTGTGTGTGTGTGTGTGTGTGTGTGTGTGTGTGTGTGTGTGTGTGTGTGCGTGCCTGAAAACACAGTGTGTATCTTAATTGGACTCCATTCAAGTGTTTAATTACTCATTAGAGATGCCGCAAAGCAATCCATACACCAGCCCCCCCCCCCCCCCTCCCTTTCGCTCCCTCTGCCCTCTGTGACTTCCACCCCTCAGAGGCTCAAACGCTTTGACCCAAACTACATGGATTAGTTCACCTCGTCAATCTGGATCAACCTATCCATATTAGATGGGAAAATCCCCGAGCCGGGGGAAGGGGGGATGAAGCCGGCGCGAGACAGGCAGTTAATAAGCAAGTCAACCAGTCGGTTTGACACACTTGTTCATGTGAAGGATTAGTCAGCCAGTCGGTCAGTCAGTTATTCAGGTGGTCAGTTAACAAGCCGGATGACCTTTTAGCTGGACGGATCAGTCAGTTACATAATCGTGTTGTCAGTCCGTCTATCAAGGTGTCAGTCAGACTGTCAATCAGAGACTAACAACCCTCTAAACCATTCTTGTAAGTATACGTTTTTTCTGTAGCTTCTTCTAAAGCGATGTTTCACAAGTAGATGAAAACACAGTTCTGTAAAATACTACGAAACAGTTACGGGGAACGATCAAACACAGAGAGTTACATAGTCCTGTAATAAACACGGCCTCCATGAAGGTTATAATGTTGTGCATTTATTTGTCCACCACATTTATATGAATGGGGGTAGATCAGATAACAGAGACGCCTCACTGTATAAGGCAATGCAGCTCTTTCATCCTCCAAAACCAAACACATGTTAACCATCATGAAAGGAGGATTTATTGTATTAGACTGAATTTATTTCATTGATGTGTCACAGTTCAACTCCACACCCTCCTCACTCTGTTTGTCTGTCACTCCCTCCTCGTCATCCCTCATTCCCTTCACCTGGTTCTCTTGCCCGTCTCACCTGCAGCCCATTCCCTCATTAGTCTCTCACTATTTAGGTCCCCTCACTTGCACTTGTCTTGTGTTTTCCATGCCAAACGCTCCAGCACCCATCCATGGACTGATTTCCTGTTGCCGACCCTGGCTTTCCCTGTTTGACCAGCTATTCCTGACTCCCGGTGAACATACCTGCCTTCCTGTTCCTGACTCCGTTGTATTCTGCCTGACTGTTTCCGGAGATTCCATTAAAAGGGCTAAAATCCCTGGAGTCACACGTGTTGCTCTTGGGTCCAGATACGACCCTGTTACAGTATGATACTTTTTTATTTTTGAACTACCTAAAAAGTGCATTATTATTCTTCCCATTTTTGAGCAAGAACAATAAAAGGCTTGCCTTCTTTCTAATGAACCTGCACTGCAGATCTTAATTGGAGCAGAGTATGAGGCAAAAAGATCATGAATATGTAACGGAGCCAAAACAATGGAGGGTTTCTTTTGGCAGCTCATGTCCTTCGAGGGCAAAGTTGGTATCCCGGTCTTGTGGAAACAAATCAAAAGTATACCAAAGAATGAAATGGAATCCCAGTTTTATGTCTTCACAAAATGTTGATTGACATCAAAATGTCTGTCCCAATCTGTACAAAAATAAAACTCATTAAAACTGCATCATAACATCTAAAGAATGCGTGAGTATAGATGGAATGAAAAATAAATCAGTGCGGTTCTTCTCCCCTCTTTAAACATTGACTCTGTGGCTATGTGACATTTCTGCAGGCCGCTGACACGAATCCCTTCTCGTTGAGAGGTGTCCCCGTTGGTGCACTCGGACACCAGCCGTCAACTCCTCGGTGCTTTGCTTCGGGCAAACTTTTGTCGATTCCTATCCAGCTCCATCGCTGTTTACGCCGCCGAATGGTGCCGAGGCCGGTCAAATGCCCTCCGGAAGACGAGGAGGGTGATATCGGCATATCATGCACTCTGTCCGTCAGCTTGTCAGCTGCACCGCGTGTGCCCGAGCTCTCGTCTCGTCTGTCTGACTAACTCATCCTGCTTGTCCATCTAGCTGTGGCTCTATGCTCTACTTAGTGTGTGTGTGTGTGTGTGTGTGTGTGTGTGTTCCAGCTACCACATCACCGAGGTGACAATTACCCTACCGGGGGATCTCCGACAGGTTTTGTTATGTTAATCTCTGTGCAGTGGGTGTCTGGTTGTGTGTGTGTGTGTCTGTATGTATGATGGGGAGCATGTTTGTGTCTGACAGTGTGTTTGTGCATATATGTGTGTGCGTGTGAAATGTGCCAGGGATTGGCACAGGCGGCGGTTAATCTGCAGGGGGTCCATGTTGCCCGTCTTGAAGTAAATACATAATAACCTTTCAGATGTGCTGAATGTCACCTATGGGCGACATTATTCGGAGTGACAGATGTGGAACTCAAAACAGCACAACTGGAGCTCGGGAGTGTGTGCTGGTTGCTGCGGTGCACGATGTACAATATGATATGCTCGTGTGTGTTGTGCTGTCTATTTCTTCCTCTTCTTATTTATATGCATGTGTTTACTTTGAAGTGGGGCTCAAGAGCTTCATTTACATAATTAAACACCAGTGTTTATGGACCCCATATTTCCCCGTGTAACACGCATGCCTCTCTGCGTACGGGTTAACATGTTATAATGTGTCACACGTGCCCCAGCATCATATATTTGCATGCATATATGTGAAGGTGTGTGTGTCTCAGCATGGGTTTATGTAAGAGGAGGTAAAGTATTTACTTTGCCCCACATACCTATGCCCCACAATGCAGCGGGAGGCGCAGGCAGAGACGACGGCATGAGAAAGGAAACGGCTCACGCTGAGAGAAAAGCATCTAAAGAGTGTGTGTGTGTGTGTGTGTGTGTGTGTGTGATTTTAAACATGCATAAAGAACAAGCAGGAGGCGAGGTGTCAGGGAATGGAAATACACAAATGGGGGGAAGTTAAGACGGAGGAGAGAACAAGGAAGGGACAACAGAAGGGGGGAGTCATGAAGACTGAAAAGAGGAGAAAGTAACAATGGCAAAAGATGCTGCTGTGCTCCTGGAAGGAAAGTGTGGGGGGGGGGGGTGCGGAAGAATGCGAGCGAGCAAATGAATCTGAAGTGAGGAGAGATGAAGATTGAGGGGAAAGAAAAGGAGCAAAAGGCCGAGTGAAGACGGCAGTAGATGAAGACGGAGAGATAGAAACAGAGAGTAATGTGGACTTAATTGGACAGACATTAAGAGTGACTGAAGCTGTGCAGCGCAGCAGACTGATACAGCAACTTAACTTAAAGTGAGACTACTTACAGGCACGCGTTTCTTCCTGCCAATTAGGTGAAATTATGCACATTTCGGATGCTCAATATAAAATGTTGCATTAACTCAGTGGTTCTCAAACTTTTTCTGTCGGGCCCCACTTTGGAGGAAGAAAAATGTTCGGGCCCCACCGCCCCAACAAAATTGTAACAAAATGGTCTAAATTGTTGTGGCTCCTCCATCCGTGCTTTTTAAAATAATAGAATAAAGAAAATTGCAATCCCTTTCAAGTAAACCAGATTGCTCCATCAGACAGAAACTAATAACATGTGCAATCACTTTGTTAGAACATTGCAAATAAAGTTCTATCTGTGCAAAAATATTCTATATTCTGTTTTGAGAGACAACAGCAGAAAAGACCTCACGGAGAACTCATGGAGGCTTTTAGCAAAACGCCAAGAATCGTCGAGTCACGCATGCGCAAGCGTAACCTGTTAACGACGTAACGTAAACATTTCCATGAAAGTACAGCATTTCTTCATGTATTTATTAATGACGTTTTATGTCAGTGTACTTTGTACTATGTAAAGTTATCATGTTCATGGGGCGAGTGTTCGTCCTGAAACCACAAGGTAGCCGGTTCATCCCTGTTCATCCCCATAGTTTCATGTTGAAGTGTCCTTGAGCAAGACACTTGAGCAAGACACTGAAGCCCCACTGCTCCTTAATTACTAAGGATGGATAAAATGCAGAGAATAATTTCCCCACTGTGGGATTAATAAAGGATTATATATTAAAAAAAAAAAAAATATATATATATATATATATATATATAGAAAAAAAGAGTATAATATTTTTTTTTATATATATATTTTTAAAAACAGCATCACCCCCCGCGCCCCACCTGTAATACCTCCGCGCCCCACCTGTAATACCTCCGCACCCCACTAGAGGGTCACACCCCACAGTTTGAAAACCACTGCTAACTCAATTTTTTCTTTCTTCTTTTGGCCAACTGTGCCTGGAATAAATGGTGCAAAATGGTGCAATCTCTGTGTGTTGGTATGCAGAAGGGAGAAAACCGGATGTTCATTTTGCCGCCAGTAAGAGAATGATGATTTTTTTTATTTGGCACATTTAATACGACAGCAGTAGACTTAATGCGCTTTGTGATAAACTCAGCGCTGGCAGAAAGTATCACTCATTGTCTGTAACTGCAGAGAGAAGTTGGCAACAGAAGTTGAACTTTAGCTGCTGCTTTCAACTGGAGAAGCGAGGATGAATTGGATGTTTACAAAAAAAGTTGAAAATCGATATCCACATGTGATTCGTCCGCTTGTTCCTCTTGACTCCTCTACCAGGAAACATGGGGGGATAAGCAACACTTTTTTCTTTTTGCTATTCATCTGCTTGACTTACTTACGTTTAATTTAAATTGAATTGGCACCTTGATCAGCTTTATGGCGCCACAACGGCTTCAGGATGTGAATTCAGTCCGTAGCGTGCTCAAACTCATGCGGGTGAGTCCTTGTGTGCGTGCATGCAGCAAATCCTCCAAATGAAATAGCAAAATGCTTTTTTTTCTGATTATCATCTGAACGACATAATTCGTCTGTGCCAACCAATAAATCTGTTTTATGACGTAACTTCGCTGTGGTTGAGGTTTGGTTCAGTTCAGTCACGGAAAATGACTGCAGAAGAAAGATAAAGCTGTATGATGAATGAACACTTCATCTTGATTGTGTTAATAAACAAGTTGTGGTTTTTAAATTATTGAGGTCATTGAGCAGCTGTTTCCCGTGTTAAGTTTAAATGTTTAGTTGACATCCATCCACCTCCACCTCACACAGATTGTGTTGCTCTATAATCACCTGACTACCTCTTCATCTCCCATGATAATTAACCACAGCCACTGCAGGACTTTGTCTCTTGAACACAAACAATTGTCAGCTGATACTGTCGTTCTTCTTGCCCCGTAGTGCTACTAAAGGTTGAGTATTCCACAGAGTACCTTTAATAATGTATCCCACTCACAACATATAGCTAGAACAAAAAAAACAGCGTGAAAAGGTTCGGTTGTCATAATGTCTTTTTATTCTTTTCCGACCTTGCAGGTAAGAATGTTGCATCATTCAGTTTCTCTGGAGCTTCTCTTTGAAGCATTGTTTGAGCACAAAAACAAGATGGTGTATGGAAAAGCATTTTGGTTGACTGACGTCCCACGCCAAGAGCGCTATTATTATTTTATTTTATTTCCAGGCCGCAGTGTGAATGCCGCATCAGCGAGAGTGATGGATGGAGCAAAAAGAGAAAGGGGAGACATATGTGAGAGATGGAGAGAGAGTGAAGCGTCCTTTGATGTTTGCTGGTTGATCCGGCCTGCTGTTTAGGACGCGGGCAGGTATGGTAAACATCCGAGGCTTCTCCACCCAGCTTTGATCACAGCCATGCTGAGAGTTGATGTTGATGAGTCGGTGTTGCCAGATTACTAACATGTGGCCACATCACACAGAGACGCACACTCTTTTACTGTGCATGCATCTACAGGACATATAGACACACACATCCAGTCGCACACTAAGACTTTCATTCTTTCCCTTTCTCTCTTTAATCTTTCATTTCAACTTTTTAACTCCTGAATTTCTATTTTCTTTTCATCCTTTTACTCAAACTCTTTCTTTAAAAAAAATACTGATTGTGGTCCAAGCCTTAAGAATGAACCTTTTACATCCATTTTGAGAGTCAGCAGCCAAAAATCAGAATCCTCCGCCTGCATCTGGCTAACCTCAGAAGACAATTCAATTGCACTGAACGAGTGAGGAGAATCTGTGAGACATCGGGGGGATTAGGAACGAAGCGAACCGTCATATCATATTGCACAGGTTTACACTCTGACAATATTAAAAAGAAGTGGCTCGATGCTGCGGAGCAGAAAACTGAAACGAGCGTGTAAAGAACAACATGCCCTTCAACAACAATCTGTTTTATGGGCATATTTTAAGATTATGTCTTTTTTCATAAAGATGCTGCTGAAGATCTATCTTCTTATTATCACGTTTGTTCTCCTTTTGGTAGTTTTACCTGTCACAATGATATTGACTGTCAATATGCCAGAAATACAAAAGCTATCTATCCCTGGAAATAAAAGACAATTAAGTTTTATCACTCGGGAAAAAAGTAGAAGTATGCACTATTTCTTGTCTGATGTGCAGAGTTTACACAGAATGTGTAAAAGGATTAGAGAAACTTTATCATTTTGCACTGTTATTTGTTATAAGAGAAAGCCCACTGAATCGGTCTAGGTTTTGGAGATATTTTTGTTTGTCAGATGATGAGACAATCCCAGTAAAAATATTGGCTCTGTGTAAAGCAACACATACACGATGTCCTCAGGTTGGATTGATTGAGGCTGGAAGTTTTTTTTGCAACATTGTCTATTTTGATCCGACAGTAAAACCCGAGGTCACCAAAGCCAGTAAGCGGCTATAAGCGGTTATTTTATGTATCAAATGGTAATGTGAAATGTGAGGGGAATCGTCACCTGAATCTGCAGCTGCCGGCAGCTTCGCGGAGCTTTTACAGTGAGTTTCAGCTCGTCGTCGAGCCGTTTTAATGTTTGGGTTGACTCTCACGGCAGCTGGAAAACCTCTAAAATCCCTCTGTACACTACCGGCTCGGTCACCGAACGACAAACAGGCAGCCAGAGAGACGGATATTTCCCTCGGGAGTTGATGAGGACCAAAAACCGCTCAATGAGAGAGAATATTGGATTTCCATTCATCAGGTGGTCAGCGACACAACTCCACATTAATGCTGTTGCTCCTAAATTGTACCTTCAGTAAACCATTCATTGGTATATTCAACTTTTATTATTGTTTAAATGTGATAGTGAAAATGTATCCGAAAGGGTCTGCTTAACCCAAATTACAAAAAAGTATATTTTCCCCTTATGGTATGTAGTCCTGAACGACTTGTGAGACGCGTGTCTGAGATTTCTGCCGTCGTCTTCAATGACATGAAGGTGAATGGAGTTTTGTTTGTGGCGCTCACAGGATTGGAAAAATAAATAAAAAATTCAACAGCAATGTCAGTGTTTCAAGAAACTGCTGCTCTGGATATTCCACAGAGTGTGAAACTGTTTCCATTGGAAGTTTCTTTCTACAGTGGAAATAGTCCCGATGACAACTGTTGACAGTGTGTGACACAAATGAGATTCCACTGTATTTGGGAGGACACGGAAGTCTCAAACTTTAAGACGAGGAAGTTACAATATACGCTACGTCTTATCGCCAGAGCGAGGAAATCATCAAATCGTCACAAGGGGCGTCGAGTTACTCTTTAATAGCACCCTCATAATCGCACTTATTCACGAAGTTTGATTAATGTCACTTTTTATTAGTGTCACGGCAGCTTCGTGCATTTCCCTTCAAATAAAGTGTGACAGAATATTAGTAATGTCTCTAAGAGGTTCGACAGGGTTTAGATCGTATGCAAACTGTGATCACCTGTATGCACATTGAAGGAAATACACACACACACACTCACACATCGTGCACATGAGCTCCAGGAGGAAGAGGTAGGCTGTAAGTGTGAGAGCATTCCCGTGTCTTCTTCGCCAGCGCAGTGTGTGTGTGTGTGTGTTTAATTCCTAATGACACACAGCCTGAGAGGAGGGGATGCAGGGACACACTCATCCACACCCACATGCACTGTTTAACAGCTCTCACACACACACACACACACACACACACACACACACACACACACACACACACACACACACACACACACACACACCTGCACACACAGCTTCTTCTTGCCTGGGTGTATTAGGAATGCAGACAGTGTCACCGGAGCAGGGCAGGGCACTGAGTGGCTTAATACAACCTAATGTATCCTGGCACATTAGCCCTTTCTTGGATTGAGCATCCTCACTCATCGAGACCCACTTTACCATTTAACCAACCACACACACACACACACACACACTTGCGTCCATTCGAGCAAACACACGCACATACATTGTATGCCCAAAGTGCTAATGCTTTGATGGTAGTCATCCATAAATGTATCAGTGCACAATCAATAGGCAGAGCACATTTGAGTCAGATGGAAAACCACAGTTGTACAAATTGAAATGAAAGCCAAAAAAAACTCCTCCTCCATCTGCTCTTCCTCCAGCTGGCCTCCTCCTCTTCTGTTCTTTCTTTCCTCCTCCTTTCCTCCTCTCACTTCGTGCGATCTCATTATCCCTCTCCGTCCCCCTCCTCTCTCCGTCTTTCTCTTTTCTTTTGTCCTCATTCCACACGTATCGCCATTACTCCCCTACCTTTCCTCGCTCCCTCTCTTCTTTCTTTTCAGCCCTTTTATTCTCATTCTGTGCATCTCTCCCTCTGTTTCTCTCTCTCTCTGCTGTTGTTAATCAGAGCTGATTGGGAGCAGAGAGAGCCGAGAGGAGCTCCCCAGTGGATCAATGCCTCTAAATGATCTGTTCAAGGATCCCTTTAGAACCTGCAAAACTCGCTCTGATAGGGCACCGAAGCATGAAGGCGCTCATTTCACATCTAACTCACTTCCTGATTTGCCCTCTGGGAGAGAGATAGGACTGCCGTTGTAGAGATAATTTGTCCCAAAGCTTAATATCCCGCTAACCAACAGTGCTTAGACCAAAATGTCTTCATTCCAAGCAATCAATTACTGCCAAGGTGAGGCGGGGAAGATGATGAATTTGTTTAAAAAGCTCAGTCTGTGAACGCGTGCGCGCCATCTGAGACAACTGGCGTTGTTTACACTCTTTGATGGAAGGCTTTTTTCCTGCGTCTTAAATTTACCGAGCTTCGAGAAACAAGATTTGATAATGTGCGGCAGCTGAATTTAAAATATGTATTTGAGGGGGCTACATATGAAGTTAAATTGATCATAGCCGCGGTGAGCGATCGCGTTAATGACGAGCATGAGAAGAAGAGAAGAGAGATGACACCACGATGTCACACTGAAGAATTTCAAACGTTCAAAATGTGAGATGGGAAACTGAAGAACATCTCAAAGTGAAGCTTGAATTTTTAGTGAGTGTGAGTCGCTAAAGATACAAAAACAAAAAGATTATCAAGTCATTCTCTTGGGACGTGTTATTTATGAAGGGCTAGTAAATAAAACATCTGAAATATCAAATATTTAAAAAAACACTGATGTATTGTATTTTCTCACAGTGGGGTGCTGATATGAAAGCCACATTATTCATGAAACAAAGCTACATATTTTAAGACTTGTGGTTAAACACATACTACAGTTTAGAGGACTGATTCTGCATTAGATGATACATATTAATCATGTTCAGCTTCATAACTTTTGTTAATAGACACCATTCATTTTTCAAGGATAAATTATGTGATATTCTATATTTTGCATGTATGAATTGATTTCACTCACACATATTGTCTGTGTAGCCGGAAGGCAGCTACAAAGTAGCGTATTCCTTTGTGCCTTGTTATCTAAAAATAATTAAAAACTCATGGAAGTATCTAAGTCTCTATAACCATAAACCTGGAACTGTAGTTTGATTTTGAGTTGATCTCAAACACGCCATCCTGCTGCCATTAACACTCACCAGATGAAAGCATCAAATGTGTATTCATCTGCAGCTGGAAAAAAACACTACAGCGCCAAGCTGGTTTTCAGAAAAGATTTCTAATAATAATAATAATATTAAATTTTATTTTTAAACTCACTTTTCCACAGAGCCAATATATAGTAAAACAAATAAAAACATAGTTAAAACATGATTAAAGCAACCTCTAATAAATAAATGAAATAAAAAATGTAAATTAATAGCTGACAATGAATCAACACAAGGTAAAAAATGCCTTCCTGAATAAAAGGGTTTTTAGGCCAGTCTTAAAAGAGTTCAGTGTCTGAGTTGCCCTCAGGTGGTCAGGGAGACGGTTCCAGAGGCGTGGCGCTGCCGAGCAAAATCGCCCATGGTGCGGAGCTCGGTGTTGGGGACCCGGAGGAGTGAGCGGCCTGTAGATCTGAGGGTGCGGGTGGAGGTTAGGGGAGTAATGAGTACTTGTAGGTAGGGAGGTGCATGTCCATTTATGCATTTATGGGTGAGTAGTAGGACTTTGTAGTCAATCCGGAATGAGACAGGGAGCCAGTGTAGAATGGGTGTTATGTGTTTACATTTTGAAGATGAAAGCATTCGTTTTTAAAGTGTTGTATCTTTAGAACAAAAGGGAGCGCCACGGACACGACGGGGAAGTCACGAAGTTCGGAGAAACAGACCCCGTATTGTTTTTTTTTTATGTTTTGATGGAATTTGTTGACAATAACAAAAACACACAATATCGCAGCCTTATTCTTTTAAGAGAGACGGTTTCACTCCAGTGACTTCAAGATTGTAAACAGAAGTTCAGTTCCCATATAAGCAATGTTGGCATCAAAACATAAACATAAATAGAGCGGGGGGGAAAAAAAGCATCCATATGTTTTTAATATCCTCTCACTGCCTTGCAGAGATTGGGGCGTCGCCAACTGTGTTCAAGCACCATCTTGTATACTTCCATATGTTACCTGGTATGATTTACAAACTCTTTGACTCAGTGCCAGGAGAAGGAAAACAGCAAGGACAAATACCAGCAAAGAAATCCCCCCCTGACAACGTCTTCCATCCACTAATATTTCTTCTTCGGTGACCTCTGACCTACTTAATCAGAAATCAGAATCAGAATCAGAAATCAGAATCAGAATCAGAAACCGTTTATTTGCCAGGAATGTTTTCACACAAACGAGGAATTTTTTGAGGCGGAAGGTGCATACATTGGACATGGACATGGGACGTAAGACGAGACAAACAACAATCAACAATCAACAATCAACGAAAACAACAGTGCAATTGGTATTAAAATATGTGTAAGATAAGCAAGTGCTTAGTCAACAGATACGTTAATGTGAATGTACGTTAAAGTGTATGTTAAAGTGACGAGTGTTTAAGTATGCGGTGTGCAGAGGAGTGAATGGTAAAGAGAAATAAAAATAAAGAAGAGAAAATAAAAATAAAAATTAAGAGTTAAAATTAAAAATAAAAAATTCAAATAGCTGGGGGTGACAGAGACAGTCAGTGGGGGACCCGAGCCCCATTGATGAGCCCGACTGCTGACGGGAAGAAACTGTTTGTGTGGCGTGAGGTCTTGGTCCTGATGGACCTCAGCCTCCTGCCAGAGGGGAGGGACTCGAACAGGATATGTCCAGGGTGAGAGGGGTCAGCTGCAATCTTCCTAGCTCGCCTCAGAGTCCTGGAGGCGAACAAGTCCTGGAGGGATGGCAGATTACAGCCAATCACCCTCTCAGCAGAGCGGATGATGCGCTGCAGCCTGGCCTTGTCCTTGGCAGTGGCTGCGGTGTGCCAGACGGTGATGGAGGAGCAGAGGATGGACTCAACGATGGCAGTGTAGAAGTGCACCATCATTTTCATCGGCAGGTTCATCGTGCCACCTCCAGTGATCCGCGTGTGTACGCAACTAAGTGGGCTTTCACCAGCGACTCCGCTCACCGCTCCGGGAGCCGCAATAATAATGTGTGCTCTCAACCATCGCATGACCCACTCCTCTTGAGTATCATACGAGAAGGCTCATTCAAGCGCAAGAACATATTCCAAACATGCTAATAACTCCCATGAAGCATGGCTGGGAAAGCTTTATTAGAATAACAAATTGCTAACCGTGCAAGCTTTTGGGGTAACCTGAGGGGTGATTATTGATTTATTTTGGCCTCCTCTTGTTTATGAAATAGTTGAAAACACCCTCCAGGATGTTTTTTTCTGCTACATCCTACCATGACTCAGGTGGTTTCAAGGCCCTTTATCAGAAAGCATGTGTCCTCGAGCTACGCGTGGCCCCTCTGAGGGTTGCTGTTTTGTAGCTCACTCGACCTTGGGTCTTCCCGTGGAGATGTACGGACAGAAAAGTATCATACAATTTCATATAATTACGGCGCACAGCATGACTGAACTAAGTGGACACTCGCCACAGTTTCCTCTATGCTCTGCAATCATACAGAAACTCAATACAGGGAGTAAATATTCATGGTATTGTAGAAGATTAGTTTTTTTTTCTCAAAATATATGTCTCGCACTATCCCATTTCTCCTTGGTAAACTCTTCCTGAAGCCTCCTCACCGCTGCCCACTGATTCTGTGCACTTTTTTTCCGCGAGAGCCTGTTTGTGATTATTTTTATTCATGAAGAAAATTCTAATTCGTCGTTTTTCCCCCTCTGTGTCTTGCAGGTTCTGGCACGGAGAGTACCGGGTGGCCGTGAACATTAATGACTATCTGGACATCTACTGTCCTTACTACGAGGGCCCTCCGTCCCACGGGCGCATGGAGCGCTACATCCTGTTCATGGTCAACTACGAGGGCTACACCTCCTGCCAGCACAGGATGCGGGGCTTCAAGCGCTGGGAGTGCAACCGCCCCAGCGGTCCCGACGGACCCCTGCGCTTCTCGGAGAAGTTCCAGCTCTTCACCCCCTTCTCCCTGGGCTTTGAGTTCAGGCCCGGACACGAGTACTACTACATCTGTGGGTTATCAGCTAGGCCATGTGTGTTTCTGTGTGAGGTTGTGTGTGTGTGTGTGTGTGTGTGTGTGTGTGTGTGTGTGTGTGTGTGTGTGCAGGTACAGGGTGTTTGTTTATTCGTGTTAGCGCGTTAGCCACGGTGCTGTTCAATATGCATTTGTAAACGGTATGTAAATATGCAATCAACAGAAGTTGATTGAGAGGGTTCTCAAACATCGCCCACCGTGTCCCGCCCGCACACCCACAGGGGTGCATAAACACACCTTCCATCGCTCCCTCGCTCCCCCGACTCTATCTCTCTCTCTCTCTCTCTCTCACACACTCTTTATTTCTCGATGTATCCGTCTGCTTCTGTCAAGATCATAAGTGGTGTGCTCAGCAAAGTGGTAAAAATGTCACCAGGCGTATTTTGTAATCATTTTTATATTAGCTGTATTGATGTTTCTCCTCACTCCCAACAAGTCATGTATTAGTATCACAGATGGGCCTAACCCCCTGAGACTGTTTTTATAAACAGAGTAAAAAAAAAAAGAGAAAATCTATCATTCTCCCACCAGACATAAACAAATAGAAGCTTCAAATTACTCTTAAACATTGTTTTCAGCGGCTCGGTGTGCCAGATTGGTCGGATAGATTCACCGCATCCGGACTGTTTAGTGCCAGATCAGTTGGTAATCACAGAAAAGCACATTGAATTGACTTTCAAAAGCTTTGCAGTCGCCGACCAAACTTTTCCTGTCACCACTCATCCCTGTGCGGGAGGCTGCGAGAGAAAACATTTGACTGTTTGAATCCGCCGACCAGATGGGAGAATATGTTGGGAAAAAGGTATTTTTGTCATAATTCACACATTCTTAAGAGGTCACACGTCAGGAGAAGGTATGCACAGGTAGTCATAAGTTTTTGAACAAACAATTTATTCTGTTGTTTGTCTGGCAAGGGCGGTCTGGAGCCGCCATGTGTGAAATTACTTTGCAAAAAAGTAATCCTTTTTGTGATTATTAATTTCTCTTGTAACTTGATGACTTTGCTGGAGAACCAAAGTTATCTCACCAGATCTTGACTTAGTTTCCCTCATTTGTTCCACTCTCTAAACGTCATACCAAACCGGACCCGTCGTCGGCATCTCGTTCAGAATTTGTCACGTAGACGAACGATTCCTCGGCAGCATTTGTGGCGCGATGCAGCCTCTTTATTACCTCGCTGTTGTTGCCGCTGCACAGCTGACCTTAACCTTCCTCAGCGGGAGATGATGCATTCTCACCGTGACCCGTAATGGGATGAGGTTCCTCCGCCATCAGTTCCAGGCGCGACATATTTCTTGATTGAGTTTTGTGGCCTTGGACAGAGATTCTGACCTTACAGGGAGATTCTCATTCACACAGCGGACGGAGCGACGGGCCAAGGCAAAAGAATAAAAAACATCCCGTGATAGATATTGGCAGGTTTTCATTTAACTTGTTGTAGCATTACTGTGTTGGGATTGTATTTCTAATGCGGTGACACGATTTTTGTAATGCAGTGCAATCACTGAGAACCAATGTGCTGCACTACTGAATTAAAAGATAATAAGATTAAAGTAATACGTTTCCTCCCACGCTATTTGTTTTTAGAGTACGTTTTAGTAATGAGCACCAAGTATAGTGCAAATGTGTCTTTGTCCCAGTCTGTTGTCTACACTGTGACAAAGACACAGCAGGCGAGAGTCAGAGAGCTAGAGAGGCGAAGATAACAGCCACCCGATGTCCTACTGCACTTTTCCCAGTCGGCACACACACACACACATACACACACACACACACACACACACACACGTAAACACACTCTCTTTTGTTTTCGGTCTCATGTAAGGATGGACAGGGCCCTTCCAGAGTTGTATAGTTGCTGACTATACTATTGTGTTTCGGGGGCCCTTGAGGGAAATGTGTACTCTACGAGATTGGTGTGTGTGTGTGTGTGTGTGTGTGTGTGTGTGTGTGTGTGTGTGTGTGTGTGTGTGTGTGTGTGTGTGGGCATGCATGTCTTGTAGGGGGAGGGCTGGTTGTGGGGTCAGTTGTCAAGCGATTGTGAGTCTGTGAAAGGCCATGTCCATCATCTTGACTGACAACCACACCCGTTTTTGTCTCGCACGGTTTCTCACATGCACACACACACACACACACACACACACACACACACACACACACACACACACACACACACACACACACACACACACAGGTCAGTATTGATGTGGAACAAAGGCATTTTGACATTTTTAACCACCCAGCCCTTCTGATGAGTGTGTGTGTGTGTGTCTCCTCGCCGTAAATACTCCACAAACTAAAACACATCGATCTTTGATGGGGATCTGTGGCCAGACCTGTGTGTGTGTGTGTGTGTGTGTGTGTGTGTGTGTGTGTGTGTGTGTGTGTGTGTGTGTGTGTGTGTGTGTGTGCGTCTATGTGTGCACGTTGGTGTGTGTATTTGTCATGTGGTTGACATGTTGACGGGTCCACTCCACCCCTTACTTCTCCCAGCTGCCATCGGATGAGGTTGAGTGATTTTCAATGGCTTTTCAGGAGACGCCGGATTGTGGATGTGCTGGGAAACGGAGGCGCCGGGAGAGCTGATAAGACTTTTGAAAAATGACAAAAGTGAACATTTTTTGGAGGGCACGGAGAAAAGGAATTCTCGCCCTTTATCCCTGATATGTCGCTGTTTGTCAGTGAAAACAGTAGGGAGCCCGAAACAAAGACACAGCACAGGAGAGATGGCTCGATACAGAGCTGCCGGGGCTTCATAGGGGACCATGATGCACTTTCCCTGGGCACCGTGTGGAGGGTAGATGGATGATTTGAGGAAATTTGAGGCAGTGGAAGTGGGCTACAGGGAAGGCATGAAAGGGTGAAGGGCAGAGAAGGATGGAGGGAGGAGTTCTGGGGGGGAAAGGAGGGAGGAAAGGGCATAAGAAGGGTCAGATGTATTTCCTGTGCACTGTGGATCTTGATGATGGTCCTCTCCAGGGTCGCTCTGGGTTGTGGCTATGCAGACTTCCTCAAGGGAGAAGGCCAATAGGTCTCCACACACACCTCTGCAAGCACCAGCGTGTGTGCACATTCTTTGGCTTTGGTGTGTGTGTGTGTGTGTGTGTGTGTGTGTGTGTGTGTGTGTGTGTGTGTGTGTGTGTGTGTGTGCGCCTGCATGCGTGAGCGGACAGAGAGTTGGTCACCATCTGCTTTAAGGTCTTCAGTTCTATTTTACATCAGAGGCGAGGTGGGACTAAAACCACAGATTCAATTTAATGTAGTCTACTTTGAAGTTTGAGTCATAGTAACTTTTTTACATTTTTCTCATATTTTTTTGGGCATTCAGCCAGTGCGGCACGGTGGCTCAGTGGTTAGCACTGTGACCTCACGGCGAGAGGGACCTGCGTCTGTGGGGAATTTGCATGGATTTCCTTCCCCCATTCCAAAGACATTCAAGTCAGGTGGATTGGAGAGCCGGTATTCCCCTCAGGTGTGACTGTGAGTGTGACTGAGTCCCCGTGTGTGCGCGGCTGATCCCTCATAGACTTGTTTACACTGCCTGAAGTGCTCAGTGTGTTCACGGGAGCTCATAAGCTTGGGAGCATGGGTTTAAGACAACTTAAAAGGACATAATATAAGAAAGTCTCCAACGGCTTGAAGCAATGAATGTCATCAGGAAAGCACTTGGCTGCATTAATGACTATACATTAATGTCAAATTGTAACAAATGAAAGAAAAACATATTTTTAATGCCTCCCCTTGATTTACCACTGCTGACATTTTTTGGTTTCAAGTGAATTATAGCATATGTGTGTTTTATTTTGCTGTACAAGAAGAAATGTCTCCAAAAGCCTGCATATTCATGGGTGAAACATTCCACATTAAATCCCACAGACATACTAGTTTCTAACAAAAGCCACCCACCAGTGAATAAAGTCAGCAGAATAATCATTCCCACTGTATCTGTGTTATGAACCTATGAAGTCGTTTCTTCCTGCCAACCCATAAATAGTTTCGGTGATTTAATAATAATTGGGGTTAAATTGAGGCTTGGTGACTTTGTGTTGTGAGGATCTAAATGCTGACCCCTCCAGTCGAGCTCCTGAAGGGCCGTGAAATGGGTCAAAAATACCATCGTTTACAGTACTGTCTCCAGTCCAGTCCAACCACCTTATAGCACCTTATAGCACCTTATAGCACTCTGAGGAAGAACAACATTTAACAAAAAAATATAAAAATGAAGTTTATTAAATGATCTCAATTGCTTTAAGTGCAAACACCAGCACAAATCACTTCATCTCCCAACTAATCTCCTCTTTCAATTTCTCTGCTTTTTTATAGCGTCTCCTCACCCAAACCATGTGGGGCGAGCGTGTCTAAAGCTGAAGGTGTATGTCAGACCTCCAGGTAAGTCACACTCTAACTACACACACACACACACACACACACACATTGCCACACACACACACACACAGGTCCAGATTGGCTATCAAAGTAAAATTAGTGGGGAATAAGAGGTCTGATAGAATGCCCCGGCAACACTCTCTGCTCTGATTCACAGACCAGCCAGGCAACACTTTAACACCTTTACTCACACACACACACACACACACACACACACACACACACACACACACACACACACACACACACACACACACATTCTGACACATTCACACATACAAGCTCACACAAGTGTGTGCAGGCGCATGCACACAGGCAGGCAGGCACAAAGTGGCATACGCACTTCACATCAGATCACATCACGTCACACTGGGTGTGAGGGAGACCTTCTGTCCTTGTAGAAAGAGAACAGGCTGAAAGTGCTCTCTAAAAATGTTAGCGAGCCTCCATCACTCTGCCGGCTGGATTCGTTCATAAGAAACAAGAGAGCCATCTAATAATAAACCCATCGCATACGCTAGGCGTCTAATCTAATAATATACACTTTGTGTTTCTTAATAAAATTCCCCTTATGCCTCAGCCGTGTGGTAAATGATGAAGCGTGACTTGCTCACCACATAATACCGAGTCTTTTTCTTTTTTTTAAATGCCATGCAACCTGATAAGATACATGCTTTTGAAAATATGTCCCTCATAGATAGGTGTAGACGGGATGCAGTGCTTACACAAGTATACAATTGTGTTGTTTAAAAACTCAACAGAAAGTCGACATACATGGAGCAGGTTACGGCAGCCATTACACTACACTTGCGTTGTCTTGAAAATCTACCTGTACGTCTTTTCAAAGGCGGATTCCACCTCGTGAGTTTTCCGGCTAAGCCTGACTAAAGAATGAAACCTGGGTAGTAACACTTCTCCCCAGATAATGACAACGGCTTTGAAGATCCTCGTAAAAAGGATGAGAGTCGGCCTTCGCAGCTTTCCAGACTCAGATCATTCCCTCTATCGCTAAGGGGGAAGGAAATGCTCTCCTCCTCCATAATTACTGAAACAACATAGGTTATTTTATTCTGTCATTGCTGCGGCTCCTCGTCGAGATTCTGCTTTTTTTTCTGCTCTTAAAGTAATCTGTCTGACATTGCAACTTCCATCTCATCTGTGAAATATTGTCACTCGAGTGAGCTGTGAGCGGTTGCACATGTGTGTGAGTGGCTTTGTGTGTGTGTGTGTGTGTGTGTGTGTGTGTGTGTGTGTGTGTGTGTGTGTGTGTGTGTCAGCTGCTCCAGATTCTGAGTCTCTGTGATTAAACTGTAATTAGGTTGGTTAAACCCCCTGCAGAGCTCAGTTGCTGTCGTCTTCTCCTCCTCTCTCTTCCCTCTCCTTATCCCTCGTCTTCTCTCTGCCTTTTCCTTGGCTCTCGAATTGTGAGAGTTTTGTGGTTTGTCGCTCACGTTCCACATTTTTTCCCCAGTTTGTTTTAGATTGTCTTGTCTTTGTGTCTGTCTGTCTGTGTGTCTCGCTCAGTTCAGATGTTTTGTCGTTTCTCTCTTCTTTCCGTTTCAGATGGGTCGGGATATGATTCACCAGAGCCCTTCCTGACTGATGGAGGTCCATGCTGGAGACCGGGGTCCATGGTCCTGTTTGCCATTCTGGCCTCACTGCTCCTGGGACTCTTCTCCTGGCTGTGAACCCTCTCCCCCTCCTCCTGGAGCTCCCACCCAGGGTCGCTGGGCTGGGCTGGCTGTCCCTCTAAATCTACCACCCCTCAGGGAAGCCCTCTGTCTCCGTCCCCCCCCCCCCCCCCCCCCCGTCCCCGTCCCCGTCCCCATCCCCCTCCCCACCCACCCCTCTCTCTCCCACCTCCACCTCTATATGACCACCAACCACCCCCACTGCCAGCCCCCTCCATGGCCCAGCAACGGACACTGCTCCCCGGACTGGCTGAGAGGGTTGGGTCTTGAGCTGTCTGGGAAGCTGCGCTTCATCTCTGATGCAGCTGAAAAACACAAGGGAAATGTCTCTGCACTCATATCAGGGGGTCCTTTTGATTTGTCTATTGACTGTTGGCCACTGATGGGGTAGATGTAGCCGTGGCTATGATTAAACTTGTCGTTCCAGTGCAATTCCTATCATCCAATCACGGCAGGATGCATTAAGCGATAGGCCTGGATGCACAAAAATTGGATTTTTCTCACATTGCTATCCCATCGTCAAACCAGGAATTGGAAGTGGCCAAGCTTGCATTGTAATTGGAATTCTATACGACCTGGACCGGTTCCAACTGCAACCAGAATAAGAGCAAACGTAGAGGAGGAGAGAAGGAGAGAAGTGACCCGCCGGTGCAGAAAAGAAAAGGAAAAACAATGCGGGCACAGATCTTAAATAAATACGACCGTATGGGAAATGTAATGTTATATGTGTTTATATTTTCAGACACAGTGTAGATTCACAGCAATGTGATATAAAAATCCTACAGTTTGATTTTTTTATGTTTTTGTTTGTGTTGTGTTTTTTTATGAGAAGCTAAGATATCACATTCTAATGACAAGTATAATCATAGGCTGTTTCAGTGGGAGGGTGGGGTGTGTGTCGGGGGGTGTTCTGGGTGTGTTGGGTGACGTGTATATTTTCAGGTGGGGATGTGTTCTGTCCTATTCATGTTTCTAAACAAAGCATTTATCACAGCCTGGCCAGCACAGGCGTCTTCAGCACCGTCTTATGTCGACTGGGTCGGGTGACTTTTGGAACCATGACTTTCTCATGTATGAATGTACCACTGGTCACCCACCTCTTTGTCTTTCTGTATTATTATGACTGTGGTCACTTACAGTACCTTCTCTAGGACTGGAAAGGGGATTTTGGAGGGATGTCGGGTGCAGGGCGGGGGGAGGAGGAGAGCGAAGTAACGATGAACGGAGGACAGGTGATAAAAGGAGGCGACACTCAAGTTGCATGACCACTGTGAAACCTTCAGATCAATCTCGTTTGTAATGATGATATATTTTTTCATGGGGAAAATCAGAAACACCCTGCTACCGCTCTCTTGCTCTCCCTGAGACTTTTTTTTTTTTTTCAGACATCAAAAGGAAAAAAATGCAGCCTCTCTCCTCACACTGTTTCTCCTGTCTGGCTTTCGGTCGTTGATGGATTAGCTCGGGCCGCGAGATAAATGGACCCACAGGGTGAAACTGACTGGAAATCAGCCCTCAGAGCCCAGGCCAGATCACAATGGACATAAATACTGACTGAAACTGGTCCTGGGTCTGAGAGTTAAACCAATAAGGGAAGCGTATAGACTGTGGCAAATGAGGCGAGGTGTGTGTGTGTGGTAGCATCACGAGAACACACATGCGCATGCACACACAACCATATACATGCACACACACACACACACACACACACACACACACACACACACACACACACACACACAGTCTTTGATAACGGGACGGTTCCTCTGAGATTTTGGGAGCATTCATGGACATGACTATAAAGGGAACAGCGCAAAGAGGGAGGGAGAGAGTTAGTGTGTATCATGGGACGGAGACTTCTTTAATGTTGGGGAGTGAACCTAATGAGTAAGCACTGTGAACACACACATGCATACACACATTACGACCAGTGTACAGATAAACACAGACACACACACACACACATACAGACATATGTAGAAAAGCACATGCAGATAGAGACATTTACAAAGACATGGCATGCACATACACACATGTACAAAGACACACACACACAACACACACACACACACACACACACACACACACACACACACACACACACACACACACACACACACACACACACACACAAGAAAACACAAACAAGGGGAAAGCACTTCCTTCCCAGTTTCATCTTATTTTTGTAGCATTTAAAATCACTGTTAATTACTCCTGTGTGGGATGCAGTGATGGGGTATAGCCTGTGGAAGA
The DNA here is from genome assembly GCA_038501785.1 of Myoxocephalus aenaeus. Classification (NCBI taxonomy): domain Eukaryota; kingdom Metazoa; phylum Chordata; class Actinopteri; order Perciformes; family Cottidae; genus Myoxocephalus; species Myoxocephalus aenaeus. The sequence continues at coordinate 396,486 of JBAMJR010000610.1, forward strand.
TTAAAAAAATGTGTTTTCTCTTCTTCTATTCCACTGATGCTGTCCTTCTATCGTTCTTCTTCTCTGGTTTGTGATCCATGGTTGGTAGTGGTAGGATGCCTCCAGGTCTGAGCGTCATGTATGAGTTTGTCTCCTTTTCTGTTTGTGGTGTTTTTTTGTGGGAGCTGACCTCAGTCATTAAAGTCAGTCAGTCAAAAATAAACACAGAAGTCAGAGCAAGGAGAGAAACACACAAATAAAGATTGTCTTTTTGTCTACTCGATAAAAAAAAGAAAATGAGTGGAATTTCTTCAGTGGAAATGTGAATTAATTTTCATTTGATGGCCCCTCCCCCAAAGGGCAGATAATTGTATTCATGTATTAAACTGCACCTGGGTCTTTATTTTTGCCCAGTCTATCTTCCTCTGACGTCAAAGTCTTGGGACGGTGAGTATTGCGCTCTGCCAGTCAAAGCATGAAATTATTCAGATGAAATCACCCACTCCAATCTTCAGCTGTTTGTCCCTCGGCGATGTGACAGCTAATCTGAACTGCTGACAACATGGAGACTGAAGAGCTTGATAGCTTTTCCTCTCTTGTTTCCATCAGATGAACAGCGGTGTGGCCTTCCAGTGATGGAAAGCAATCAAGTGCATTTACTCGAGTGCTGTACTTGTGTACAGTTTCAATGTCCGTGTGCTTTACTTGATTATTTTCATTGTCTGCTACTTTATACTTCTGCACCACTACATATTGGGCTTTTTACTCCACCATTTTAAAGCAATAGTTACTTTCATATTTAAAAAGAAAAACACATAATCAGTCATATAAAAAAAGAGTTTATGCTTGCCTGAGGTTTAACCGTTGATGTATAGATAATTTACATTTATCTTATACAATAGTTCAATGGCAGCCAACTGGAGGAGTGGAGCCTCCAGCTGTTTATCTTGATGCGCCCAATTCCTAAAATGTATCACAGTAGTTTATGAATATGTGCATTATTTTGTTTTGTTTGTTTGCAGATTTTCTGGAAATTTGGTGAAACTTCACACATGGTTTTATTTCAGGCCCTAAGAGGTACAGTTATAATTTAAAAAAGCAAAGATTAGAGAAAAGCCAAAAATAAATCATGCACATTTTTTGCAGGAGAACTTTTTTTAAATTGTTTTATGTCTAAAATTTACGACCTTTAAAATCTACTTTGGAGGCCCCTAGTTTGGGAACCACTGGACTGTACATAAAGTGGTTTAAACCAGCTCCACCAGCTCCACCAGCTTCAATGATACTTACATTGATCCAACAACCTATATTCATGTGATGTATAATGATGGACCACTCAAATGCCAGTGTGCTTTTACTTTTCATCCTGTTACAATTCACTGGTGTGAATATTTCACAGGAGTTTGACTTCAGTACTTTTACTTGACGAGTATTTTGACATTGTGCCACGACTCATATGTCTATCAAAAGTCAGGTGTGCTTGAACAAGACGTGGAACCATTTCATGCTGGGGATTCCTAAAGGATAAATATCTGACATTTTTCCTCTAATCCTTGAGCACAGCAGGTTTTCTCTAGATCGGACATGAATAGGCAGATGGACAATAGACACTTCCGCCCCATTGGGGCTCATACGGGCCAGTGTTAGCTTGAAACATGTATCAGCCTTGTTTTAAAAGCGTTATTTGAAACCACTGACTGTCTCTTTTGGCAGCGCGGTGCAAAAAGAATATCAGAAAAGTTGTTTTTAGGGAAAACTGAGGTACATGAATAATAAATTAGCCTCGGCTTGCCATGCTTGGCCCTCCTGTGCAAAGCAGGCTAATGGCTATCGATGTCTCTAGTTTCCATCAAATTGCTTTATATGAGAGCTCAATTCAAACGGAGAAAGAGTTGATTCCAGTGAAAAGGAGGCGGGGGAATTAAATTATCTCTGAACATTGAAAAGCACGCTTGGTCAGCCAAATCTTTGTCCTGACAAGTATACCAGGTACCAGCGGAATTAGCCTAACGTAAAATTAAGCCCGATCAAGCAAGGCCTCAAAACCTTCCCTTGTTTCAATCCTTGTGAGAGGAGAGATGAATGTGTGATACGACTGGAACAGAGCCAGAATTGAACAGATGTGCTCCTTGAAATCATGGGAAACTAGTGGTCTGGGCTTTGTCACTGGCACACACACATACTTATATATCCCCATGTATTCCCTTCAAGGTCTTATTAATCACTTGATTATTTCAGCTATTTTCATTGGCCGCCGTACATTTGGGAGAATAATTGGCAAGAATACATTTGGCCTATATGATGTTGGTTTTGGCAACAACCAAAAAGAAAAGCCAGGAAATACAGATGGCGACCCTTCTCCTTTCTTTTCCTCTCCATCTCTTCTTCTGTTGATTTCTCGCTCTCACAGACTTACTATAAGCTGATCTCTTCTCCTCTCTCCCCTGTACTATTATCTCCTCGTATTCAACTAACTGGCATGATTTAGGAATTATGGAATTAGGGCAGCGCTCCCATCTCTATTAATGAGGAACGGCATGATGAAAGAGCTTGATCCTGAACGTGCCATCTGTAGTCACTATTACACATTCACTTAATCTACCTCTCCTTCTCTCACTATACTTTCTATTCTTTCTCTTTCCTCCTTCCTTTTCAGCTTCTCCCTCTCTCTCTCTCTCACACACACACAGACACACACACACATCCTCTGTCAAACACACTCACATTATACCTTAGTTGTAATTACAGAGGAAATACTAATTCTTAGCTCTTCAAGCGCGCTGTTGGATGTGGCGTGAAATAGTGAAATTGCACAGCAGGAAAGTTAACTATGGACTGCACACCCATGCATAGTCACACAGTCACAGGAGTCCAGATGGACCGTGTGTTATTGCTGAATAATGAATGCTATGTAGACTCTATAAAAGATACATGGGCAGAGAGAGCTGGTCACCATTTAGGCACCGTGGGCAGTTCAGTGAGGGCAGCTCTTTGTACAAATTTTGAGTCGTTGCAAAATGTTCAGCTTGTAGATTTTAGCATGCATTTTGCGAGAGGTGACCCAAGAAGGAAACAATATTTAGCTGCAGTTAGAGAGGGGGTAAAACACTTGCCTTTTAGACATCGTCAGTTGATATGTTGGCTGGCAGCCTGCCCAGTGTCTTTGCAGTCACCTTGAACAGGCTTTTGTGGTTTAAACCACAAAACTTGGGAATTACACAGCAGATTCAATGCGAGAGGCTCAGATTTCAGAGCATCTCTCAGAAACACGATGAATAATATTCAGCACTCTGTGTTCATGTAAAATACAGAGGTGGAGGTGTGGGGGAGGGGGAGGTCTGGGTGAAGGGTAAATGCTGCACTCATGTGGGAGAAATGAGCAGCGCCTCTTTTTCTCTGGAGTCATATGACAGGACATGCGCACCAACATGTGCTGCATTCAAATGCCCCCAGAAAGTCCAGGTCCCTCTGAGAATTACAGTTTGAAATACAACTGCTCGAACAACAGTGAAATATGTTTTCTTTCTACGCCTCTAAATGTATCTGACAGCAATATTAACGCTATTTTGTGGATTAAAATTGTACATACAAGAACATTTAAACGGCTTGTAAAACGTGAATAGCGATATTTCCGACAGCACTTAAACGCACCAACCGACACACTTCAGTCAGCCAGACGGTGAAACTACTGAAGGAATCTAAAAGTTAATACCAGTTGCCAAGTTCACATTCCGTGAAGAAGGAGGAGTAACGAGCTCGGTTTTTTTAAACAAGGAGGGTTGACTGTAAGTATTGACTCCCGGATAAACATCTCTCTCCCGACACAGTTGTTTGTGTGTGTTTGTGGTAGTTGACTAGAAAGCGGAACTAGCTAGTAGCACGTTAGCTCGGTCAACGAGTTGCCCACGGATCCGGTCCTGTTTACGACCCTGGCAACATTGTTGCAACTTTCTCGAGAATGTAAGATAACTTTTATCTGCTTTCACAGACTGTTCGACGCTGTTTTCAACTCTTGTATTCAGTTTAAAAGTGTTATGTTGGGGAGTATACGGCCACAACGTTGGCAACTTGGGTGTGGGGCTTAAAAAAAAAAGAAATGTCTTCACGTTCCGCAGTCAGCTTAACGTCACCTGCTAATCAAGTGACCCTCGTTAAATAGTTGCTCAGTACGTAGCTGTATGGCTCTGCTCTTGAGATAACCAAAGTCAGGTGTGCGGATACAGCTTTGCACCCATTTCAGTTCAACAACGGAAATTATTAACAATATGTCGTATTCTCTACCACTTCTTCTTAAAATATTATTGACAGCTGTGGTGAAAAACGCTTGTTTTTATAGTCTTTAATGATGCTGTGAAATGCATAAAAAGATGGTTTAGGTTAAAGTCTGTACAGCATGATGTCATCGACCCCCTTGCTGTTTGTTATTGTACACAGGTCCGCTTAAGTCGCCCAGCCCAAGACATTTCAGACTTAATAAAAATGAGTTGTTATGATTGAGGACTGAATGCAGTTGCTGAAAATATAGTCTCTACCTTTCATTGTGAAGGAGAATATGAACATCACATGATGGGCTCAGGAAAAGACGTCAGTGTGTGCTGCAGTCACAACTGGAGGAACAGGTTTGGGTGGACGAACAAGAAATGTTTCCTTGTAGCCGTTTTGTGAAGACACTTGGGGGTTGGTGCTGTGAAGGAACGGCAACATGACTGTCCTTTAGGCTTTTTAACTACTTCTTCTTCTGGCTGTGAGCACATGCTGACTGGTGTCACAGCTTTGTGCTGTGTATCGAGTCTGAGGTGTCAACACGGCTTACTTGTATGTGATGATGGGCTCAAATTGCCCAGTGAACAAAAAGCATCTAGAATGTACCCGTGTGCGGCTTGGGTGTAACCTTTTCATCACTGTCATGAGGATACAATCAATATCCAGCTAAACTTGAGGTCAGTTTTACTGATCTTGTAATGTTGACATGTCCATCTGCTTGTGTTGTGGCTTGGCATTTTCAAAAGAGTGCAATACATGTGAATGAGTCCTCCTTCAGTGTTACAGTTGTAAAACTCAAAGTAGTATCTTGCCAAATCCAATAATCGGTTGGAAAAAGCAGTCAAGCCTGTGCGAACCAAATGCCCCGACTGCCCTCTTTCCAAAAAGAGAAGGGGAAAAAAAGTAGAGACTCCATTTTTCTGTCTTCCTTATCTCAGGATGTTTGGTTGCTGCAGGTTTGAAAGGGAAATTGAAGTTCAAGGGTTATTTGGAAAAACAAGAAAATGCCATTTGAACTTTAGAGGAAAAGAGGATGAAGCTGTTTCCTGACTGGTATCTTTGAAAAATAAAAGATGGAGCTTTGTGTTTATGGCTAACCGGCTCTGTCGTTTTTTCTTCTTCTTCTTTTAAAGTGCAGTGTTTCCGCATCACAGAAAACAAGCTTCAGGCTTTGCTTTCAATGATCTTGATCTCATGTTACCTTGTGTCTGAGGCAGCCATCACACCAGACATGTCAGTACACACTGTGACGCTGGGCTGCATGAAGGTCACTTGATGCACTGGATTGGATTTGTAGCTGCGAAACCGTTCTGCAAAGGAGCCCTGCTCATGTTGTGATCCGAACGCATCTCCAAATGGATTACGAAACGCAGTGAAACCACACTTTATTGCTCAAGCTCTGCAGCTTCTGTTTGTCAGTGTAGTTGTATCCATGATAAACTAGCGTCATTTACAACATGCCCCGTGTAAAGAACTGTAGCGGTTACTCTTTGATAAATTTCTCATGTAGTCCAGCTCTTGCCTTCCTGTAACACACAGGAGTGTTTTAATTCTGATCCACTTGTCTTTGCTATGCTTTGTCTGAACTGAAGGCACCGGAAAATGTTGAATTTCACAACCAGTGGCCCCGAGTGGTCAACCACGATCAGCACTTCCTGCTGTTTGTTTACAATGAAAGCCTCTCCGTGACACTTCCTGACATCATGCATCCCGCCCTTCTGTGCATATTTTGCAAGCTCATGAAATCTGAATTTTAATCTGAAGGCAGAGCCTGCGTGGAGCTGTCAAATAAGGATGCATCTGAATTTGTCCTAATTTAATTGGCTGTGGGAGTTTATTTTCAGGAAGTCACATGAGCTCAGTAGTTTAACTGAAGTATCTGTGCCTTTTTCAAATTGAAGATGAGTTTTTGTGATCTATTAACGGACACTAAGAACGTCGTCAATGAGCAGGAGTTGAACTTCATTGCATTTTCATGCACAATTTTTTTATTTTTTATTTTTTTATTCGTAAATGTTGTACCATGTTTTCAGCCAGTTAAATAGGTATAGTGTATCCACTGTTTGACAATAATTTATTGTGGTTGCATAAATAATCACATTTATTTTACATGATAAATTATCCAAAAATGTTATTGTGTAAATTGTATGATGCTAATTATGGCACGAAAAACCTGCAGACAAAATCATCAGTCTATATTGCCATAAACACTAATAATATTGTCATTTAGACAACTTATTCTAAAATGACTACCTTTTATACTGCAGCATTTAAAAGAGGAACATGCTTTTTACAGTTTATTTATTTAACTTTTATCAATGCATTAATATAATTTCTATGACTAAATCAAGTATTTGTTCTGTAGTCAACTTTGGGTAGGTTACGTCCAATTACATAATTCTGGTTTCACAGCCTCCTCATCCTCAGAATGTTTGATCACTGGAAGTGATCAAACATTCTGCTCGCCACACTGCAGCTAAACTTTACACCAACAAGGAACTGCTGAAGGCTCACAAGGAACAGTTTGGCTTCATCATTGAAAAATGTCTTTGTTTCCTTTTATCAGCAAGCCTTCTGTATGTATTCAGACTCCCAGCACTCCTTCCAGCGGCATTAAAGGAGGTTTTTACATCTTCTTTCCTTTCCATTTGACATGAACACATTGATGTTCTCATGCAGTAAATGTTTGGACCTTTAAACGCGTTCTCCATATTTAAGATTTCACACTGGGGGAAAAAGCATTATACAGCAGTGAGCACTTTGTGGTTATGTGGCATAATGATGTGCTGTAGCTTGAGGCATTGAAGCACTGAGCCCGGTGTACATTACATAAATTAGGAAGAGCCAGAAAAAGTATTAGTTCACTAGAAGTCTCGGTCAAATTTAGTAAATAACCAAATTTGTAGGGTCTTTAATAAACCTGTTTGTTTATGTTTTGTGTTCATATAAAAAATGTTGTAAACTATCAAATATTGATATCAGTAATGGTCTCAATATTTGTCATTGTATAATTTTCTGTTAATTAATACAATACTATTTCCCTCACAAAGTGAATTAACCTTGTTTTTCAAAGTAGCCAGCTGTGATTTGTTTTAGTCCCAGAGCGTCATGATAATCGATGCCCTCTGATGTGACCTTTTTGAAATTTGCTTCTCTTCCAGGCCGCAGAATATCGAGCTTGGTGCCACAGGGCGAGCCTCCAAACAGGACGGCAGCAAAATGGAAGACATGACTGTGGAACAGATCACCATGAAGGCCAACCAAGTGACTGACGAGGTACTGAGTCACACACGCACACACTCTCTCATTGTCGGTTTCTCTTTGTGTGAGTATGAAACTTCCTTCAAGTGATATTCTGTCCCAAATGTTTAATGTCAAATGCCAAAACTGTGCAAGCTACAATGGAACTGAGTGTTTGCAACATACGGAGCCCACAGATGAACAGAGAGGGAATATAGCAGTATCTTTGGAAAGTTTCTAGGGATAGTTTAATTTTTTGTGGTAACTTTTTTGGGGTCAAACATTTCATCATAATTCTCTAATAATTATGTATTTTGGCACTGACTGAACATCAAATTTATTGACGCTGCAGTTCAAATTAGAAATGAACCCCCAAAAAATGCTGCTGGAGCTGAGAATGCAACATCTTAAAGGAATAATTTGACTTTTTGATCAGTTGCTTTCTTATTAGATACTAGTTAGATGGGAGCGTCAATTACACATGTTTTTCAGCCAAATATGCAGCCATAGTTATCTTGGCTTCGCATAAAAACTAGAAACTAAAGCTCACTAATGAACACATACAGAAATGAGAGTATGAACTTCTCGTTCAATGTCGAAAGTGCAATCACGCCGATCGAATATATGTTCAGTTTCTTCATGTAACTTGTGTATTAGTATTATTGAAATATTTGATTTGCCACAATTGAAAATAATCAGGATTTAACATTATTGTGCTGAAATAATAATTTTAGCTATAACGTGAGGATTGCACATTTTGGTTCAGCTGGAAACGCATTAGTGGGTGACGGGGGGAAAAAACAACACGCAGGTAATCCTGAGGTTGTTTTAAATTTACAGTAGCACTGAAAAAGCAGAGGGTGGTTAATTGGATGCATTGTGTTCACAGTTGATTATTAAGCTAAGCATTAATGGGATGCGCGTGAGGCTTTACGCCTAATTTACCCTGATGGCTCCCTTTCCCCGCTGTGGTTTCGAGGGTCTGAATGTTGTCAGCTATATCTAAGCGTTTGATTATCAAGGAGATGATTGTTTCATCAGCACTCCAGGGCACGATATGATCAGCCATCTGATTCAAATGAAGGCAAATTAACTTCCTCTAGCCGGGTGTGTAGCTCTGCACCTCACCTTCCTGTCATTTTGACTGTACTAGTTTTCTGTGTTTTTTTTTCTTTGTGTTTTGTCTCTATGTGCTTTCTAACTTAACCTGCGGTTTTCTCTTTCTCTCTTACTTCCTCTTCCTGCTGCCTGGTTGACTAATCAGCTCATAGAAGGGACAGGGCATGGGAGGGTCCTTCTGCTAATGCTTCCTCACACTTTCCACTTTGGGTAACCACTCATACCTGAAACACTCGGAGCATGGCTGTCAATGTATCAGGGCAACTTCGGAATTTGTTATGATTTACGATTTTGGTTTTAGGAAGTCTTAACACAAGCTCTCCTTAATTTTAAGGCTTGTTTCCCATATCCAGTAGTTTAAAATGGCTTCCACACCCGTCAACATTGTGTCAAAGTTAATAAAATGCATTGTTTGTGTGCGACTTTCAATCATCCTGGTATATTGCAGCCAATTAATACCTGTAGGGTGTTTTTTAATTGTGTGTTTAAAAAAAAGAAGAAATGCTTGCATGTAGCTTGCTGGAACCTGCAGGTACCTCGCCTCCCTGTACTTCCATTTAAGCCATCCCAAAACAAATGATAAAAATACCACGCCATTGTCTGTATCTCAAAGATCTGTCCCAGCACCCCAATCTGGAGAATTTGGCTGCGGCAGTGATTTCTGGGCTTAATTAGCGAAGTTCAAGGATTTTCGGAGGCAGGACGTAATGTTTATCCACCCAAGTGATGTTCTGGCTAAGCAAACATGAACATGGCTGAGCTCAACGCATTCCTCTCGCCAACTCCATGTTTGTCTGTTTCTCAACTCGCTGATTAATGTATTCAGAGCAAACACAACACGGAGAGAATGAGGAATCGGGTCCCCGCTCTCTCTTGTTAACACTTAATTAGGGATGGTAACAATGGAGTCATGCCCTGAGTCACTTCCGTGCTTTTCTCCTTTTGGATGCTCTGCTCTCTGAACAGCTCTCGCTATTAATAGAGACACAAAGGCCCAACTCAACTGAACTGACTGCATTCCTGTTCGTCATCAACTTTTTTTGTTGTTGTCACCATGTGCATTTGTATCTTGCTGTAGATCGTTAACTTTTATGCCCATGTACCAATTAGAGTTTAGACCAAGGAACACTGACTGTGTCCCAAATCCATATGACATACTAATTCAGACAAGGTTTTTGTATGCTGTGTGTTCACGATGGAGAAATGGCAAAATTAAGTATACTAAACACTTTTTTTTTGGGAGTGCGATGAAACTAAAGATTATGCCAGAAAATGGTAAATTTGAGTGTTCAGTGTATTGTGACATTTGGTTTAGAAGAGCAGATAATGTTCACAATTGTGAGGCAGGAACTTAAGAAAAAAAAAAAATATATATATATATATTCTTTTTTAAATAATTACTTGTATAACCTAAACAATGGTCAGAATAGTTGACTATTCATTTCCTGTCTGTCAGTTAATGGATGAGTTGCCTAAATGTCTTAACTCCATTTGAGGAACTGCTCACAGCTGTGCATTAATTTGTTGGTCTTTGAAATGTCAGAAAATGGTGAAAAATACAACAAAATCTCAAAGCACAGGTTGATGCATTGAAATTGCTTGTTTTGTTCATCCAATATCTTAGAAGACAAAAAGAAACCAGCAAATATTATGAACAATATATAAACAGAAAATCATTAACAATGTGGATATCATGTGACTCAAAATGCAATCTGCGTACATTTCTTTAATCTAGGAAACCGCTCTGAAATCAAATTACTGGATGTTTAATTAGATAATTCACTGTCGTGGTCTGATCAAATTAATTTGATTGTATCCATGATTGGGAAGGGGCATTGCTATTTCAAGGAAATGATCTTCATATGTTCCATCTTCTGCTATAATTGGCCCTTTCCACAGCAGCCATCTTGGTGTGTCATTGCAGAGCAAACGCAGGTGTAATTAATAACAATAATTATGGCCCTGTTCCACTTGGGTAGGTTGATGCCCTGGTATTGTGCTGCTGGCTCACTGAAAGGAATGAGACCTTTTTTTTATCAATGTATTAAATCTGTGTTTTCCATGCTATGACATGGCTGATGTGAAAAAGAAAAAACAACTTTGAATTGCACCAAACGGAGCAGCCAGAGGAGTTCTTCCTAATCTTCTTAATCATCCTGCTTATATGTGTGTGAGATGCATAAACTATAATCATGGCAAACTGTGGAGGCTAAGTAGAAATATAGTTTTCTATTCAATTTTTTTATATATATATATATATATTAAACAAATATCTCATGCTAAATGCTTTTTGAATACGACGCCACTCTTTCTTTTTTTTTTTGGTGTCATTTTTTTATTATTCACTAAACCTGCTTCTTATTTTTCTTTCAGTCACTGGAAAGCACACGGAGGATGCTGCAGATGGCAGAGGAGGTGAGACTTTGATTAGTTTATTTTTTATTTTTTTATGATATGTTTGTTTATAACTGCTCATACCTGAATGAGGATTAGAACCCTTTTTTTTAAATAAGTCTTTTTAATGATCAAAATTACAAAGTAAATATTATCCTTTTTAACAGAGTATTAGGAGCACTGTTAATAATTAACGGTTAATAAATGATTGTAGTATTTCGAGGAAATAGGGTTTTTCATAAGTCTTAGTATCATGTGGAAAGTTTTGCTTCAGCTATCAAACCTTTTTTTGGTGTCAATTATACTGTCTGTTTTAAAAATTCTGAACAAAGCTAATATCCTAATTAACTCTTAAGGCCCCTGATTATTTCCATTCTTTACAATGCATAAATCTGTAATCTTTTCATTGGTTCTGAATCTGTGCTACTCTTTTGTTTACAGAGCAAAGAGACTGGCACCAAGACACTGGTGATGTTGGACCAGCAAGGAGGTGAGAACATGTACAAAAACAGCACTACTAGTTTTGATGAATTGGTTCCACTTTGTATCACTCTTTGTCTGCGGCAAAGAGTGAATGTTAATGGTTAGTGCAAAAAGTCTGGATGTTCTTCATTCACTTTGAAAGGAACTGTAAGTGAGTAATGACATATTTAGAATGAGATAGCATTAGCGTCATGTATTTTTTTTTTTAATGTATTTTGGAAGTTTTGGTTCCAGCTAAAATCAACCAGATGTCATTGTGCCACAATACAAATGTCATTATTCTAATAACCTTTTGGATTTCAAAGAAGTTTTGAGATGATTTAAAGGAACGGATTTCCTGTTTAGTTTTTCACAGAATCATATTTTTTTTGTTGTGCATTTGAGGCAGTCTGGATCACACAAGGAAGCTCTTGAGTACCTGTCTGCTGTAGAGAAATTGCAAGGACAAAGATGTTAGAAGATATGTTCTTTGGGGTATTACATTGTCAAACAGAGTTGAAGTAATTTGTGCAAACCTCACTGTGTGACTGCAGCACCTAGAAACCCTGTGGTGTGGGTGCACATAACGGCAGCACTTCCCTGCAGGAGGTGGTGTAAATAAGACAGATCTGTGTTTTAGTGTGCTTCAGTCTGAAAGATCATGGAAATAATTTATTAGTAAGGATTTCTGTAACTTGCATCCACAAATATTTTTGCGCTAAATCAGTGTTAGTTAATGGTCCTCAGTTTTTCTGAGGACAAACTATTTGTCACAATGTTCTATTTTGTTATCCTGATCCCACATTTTTGTTGCTGCAAACGACACAGTTATTGACCCAGTTTAGGAATCCTCCCAGTGATCATTGAAGGTGCAATGTGTAATGGCTGGCCACCAGCTCGAAACGAAGAGGGGGCAGTTCACCTCCTCCAAAAACATCTCTGTGAGCCGGTCAAAATAACTAAGAGTGGTGTTGGCTCAAAGCAGTTTTAGCACGACCATAGTAGCAAGAAAAATCCAGTGTAGGGAGGGGAGGTGGTTGATTTCAACTACACACCTGTAGTTTCATGACTCTAAGCCAAACACTTCTTGTGTTTTTTGTCATGATGAAATGTTCTTGGATATCAAAAAAGGAGAATCTGAATTGTGATGTGCGTGTGTGTGTGTGTGTGTGTGTGTGTGTGTGTGTGTGTGTGTGTTTCAGAGCAGCTGAGGCGTGTGGACGAGGGCATGGACCAGATCAACCAGGACATGAGACAGGCTGAGAAAAATCTGACTGACCTCTCCAAGTGCTGTGGCCTCTGCGTCTGCCCCTGTGACAGGTACACCGCACACTCAGAACGGCTGAAGCCTCCGAACCCCTGTTGTGTGTTATGTTGTGCGTTATCGTGCTTTTTTTTTCTGCTTTTCATGTGCTGTGCGTGTTTGATAATATGCAACAGGTATGTGGCTGGTTTATAAACAAAATTCGCAGTGATAAATAATAGCAATATAATCATATTTCAATTTGATCTATATATCATTTTCTTTATAACATGTAAAGTGGGAGGGGCTATTTCAGTCAATCCCGTACATTTTCTCCATAGACAATGTTGGACGACTGGAGAAAAGAAAATTATCTAAGAATCCGATATCTTGTATCAAAGGATTGTTTTGGTTTGAAACTCTCTGAAGAGCGCTGCTACCAGCTGGTGGAAGTTTAAAGACTAAGGTGCTGATAAAAACTAAACACGCACTCTGCAGCTTGAATTAATTCACTTTTGGTTTCTGGGTCAATTTTTGAATTAATTCAGCAACTATGTTGCCGTGGTTCGTTCCCAACTGCAACAGCAAAGCGTTTTGAATTCTCTACCGCTTTGATTTCTGCGTCTGCCTGGAGCGTTTCTCCATAGCAACAGCCGATGATCATGGGAGTTGTTATTTAGAGACGTCCACCGGGGCCAAACTAAAACTGGTGATTTTCCCATAAACATTAAACGACTGTCCCCATGTCCAGGAGTCCTCTGTGTCTGTTAAGTTTCGTTGATGATGTCATTAAAAGAAAACATTGAAATGGGAGGAACACAACTCTGCCAACGTTTACAGAACCAGCAGCCTCTCCCTCTTTACCCGGTTTAATATTATGGGATTGAACGCATTCATGACAGTGATCGATCTGTGTGATGAACATGAACACTACGAGTCGGACGAGGAGAGAGTAAAATACACAAACGTGACTCTTGTGGTGAGAAGATTGCTAATCAATTTGTAGCATTCCCAATTGTTTGTGGATGTTTTCTACCAAGTTCTTAACCAGACTGGTGCTGCTCAATGCAAAGCATACTTTACCCTCTCCGTCAAACCAGATTGATATGTAGTGTCAGTTTGTGTGTGTGTGTAGTAAGATCATATCTGGTTCTAAACTTGGGGAAAAAATCTCCCCAAAATGCTTTCACTTTGGAGAAGAGGATTCCTTGAGTACCATGAGATAAGGTAGGGAATCCTTTGAGTTTGCTTACGAATAACGGACATCTGTGATTGTAGTGATAGCCGACTTGTAGCCTTATTAACCTTATGGAGGCTTTTAGTTTGACGGCCGAGTGGTTGTATTTTAGTTCCTCTAGTTTTTATTTACACCTCCTGGTTTTTGTATTGACTTTTCGCTTTTCCTCCAGGGTGTCGTCGATTGAGCACGACTCAAAATACAAGCGTACCTGGGGTGTTCGAGGAGGCGACGGCGAAAGTGACTCGACCGGCTCCAAAGTGGTCTCGAGGCAGCCCTCGGGTGTTCGCAACGGCCACGCGGGCCAGGTGAACGCCTCGGCGCCCTCAGGCCAATACGTCAAGAGGTGGGGGACAATAATCTTTTACCATAATGTTATCAGGAGCATGTTGTTCATATTTAAATTACAAATAGTTTTCAATTGACTTAGTGAGACATCTGACAGAGCCTTACTTCACATCTACAGGATCACCAACGATGCCCGTGAGGATGAGATGGAGGAGAATCTGGATGCCGTGGGCAGCATCATTGGCAACCTGAAATCTATGGCTTGTGAAATGGGCAACGAAATAGACCAGCAGAACAAACACATTGACAGCATCACTGATAAGGTAACGTTCTGACGTTATTGACGTTTCAATCGTTGTGCATTTTTACTTTCTCAGCTATTCATTATGTCAAGGTTGATGATGGCCAAATGAACGGTTTCCTGTGGAGTTTTTCACCAATTGTAGCACTATGAAGCAATGTCAGAGGCTCTGAGGAGCACAAGCACCGCTGCACATGCCTGGTCAGGGTTTCACGCTGTTCCACTGATGGACAGTTGATGGACGGTAATGGGGAAGGTAGAAGACTGCTAGTTTGCACACATGGATGTAATGCAGGATTTAGAATAGTATTTATTTGTTTAATCTGCCTTGTAAAAAGAGGCAAGAAAAGGCATTCATTCATTTATTCATAACGTTCAGCTGAGAGGTTTTGTCCCAACCGAGTAGAGAGCGGAGTGTTGCATCAGTTTGACAAGTATTGGCAAATTAATTGATGACGAAACAATGTAAGAATTGCGTATGTTGCACAGATGGGACATCCTTATTAGACGGGCTACTTCGGAAAAAACACGGGTGGCAGCAACTTGTATCATTTATTTATAAATCAATACATAGGGTAGAAAAGAGATGGGAATAGAACAGTGTTCTTTCTAGTAAATTAATAGATGAACCATCATGTGGTATTTATTGATAAACCTTCCAATGAAGGTGTCAATAAATATAATAAACAATGTCTAATGATTCCTAGTTACAAAAGTGATGTGAGGAAAAGGTTGGTTTCAAATATTAATAGCTATTTACAGTCACACACTGACAAAATGTACTAGAACCCTAAATGAACCCACATGTTTCCAAGCAGGCAGCCAAACTCACTACCTCCTCTTTTTTTTTTCTTCTTCTTCTTTTTTCACCATACATGTGTTTGCATCCAGTTAAAGGTGCCCTGTGGATGTTGCATTCTGTGTTTAAATCCATTTAATAAAGCATTCGCAAAGCTAATTTAATCTTCTAGTCTTCTTACCACTCCAAAAAAAAAAAAAAAAACTGCACATTAGCACTAGAGTTCATAAACTCCACAGGGAACTTTAAACTTGTGTTCTTTTGCATTGGAAGTCGGTGAAAAGGGATTCAATTCATATTTTTTTTTTTTTATGCATTTCTTTTCTTTTGTTTCAGGCGGAAATGAACAAGGCTCGTATTGATGAAGCGAACCAGAGAGCCAACAAGCTCCTCAAGTAGACAACGAGCCAAGCTTCTGCCAGTTTCATCCATCAACCTTGAGCCTCTGTCGCCCCACCTCGTGTGTGTGTGTGTGTGTGTATGTATATGTATATACATACACACATGCAATGCATCTTTGACAAAAAAAAGAAGAAAGAAATTCAGTCAGGAAGAATATCTTTGCCAGCGGCGTGCTTGCCTTTATACTGCACTAAGATGTAAATAAAATACGCAAACATTCTATATTTTATAAATTAGCATTCGTAGTCATGCTGGACTTTGAGGAACAGCGAGGGCATCAAAAGCTGCAAAGCTGGAAGGGACCGACTGCCCGTCACTGCTGGTCGCTATCAAATCCGCACCGGTCGGTTGTATCGTATCTCTTCATTCAGAGGAGGGGAAGTAGCACAGGTCAGCTGCTTTTCTTTCTCGCTGTTTTTCCGTTCTACCGTTCTCTAAAAGTCAAGTATGTCTGCGTCTGGTTTGTGTGGACGAGGTCATGGGTACACGCCTACCAGCTGATTTTTAGTGAGCATTAATTAAAACATCACCTTCTGTCGGGCCCGTCTAGTTTAATCATGAAAACATTGGCTTTGAAACAAATGCAGCTTTCTCAAATTCTTATTGGTTCAACGTGTAATTAGGTATATTGTATCGTGTGATGATGTGCTTATTTAATTATTCTTCATCAAGCAAAAATGACTTGCGAATAAAGTTAGTTTGGTTTTTTTTTTTTTTAAACACTTTGTTCTCATGTCTTTTATGCCATTTCAGATGTAAAAGCTATTTCATAAAATATTAAATGTTGTGCTTTTTGGAGTGAGTCATGGCTAATCCTTTCATGCTCAAATTCAAAGCACCTACCCTTGAATGATAGCAATTTGATATTATTTAAAAAATGTTCTGACTAAGAAGTCGAGGTTGTTGAAACTATTGCAAGAAAAGTGAGGCGCTGAACTGGTGTAAAAAATGTAATTTATATATACTTGTCCTTCAAATGTGAAGGAGGGTCAGTAAGCATCATGAAGAACTTTCATCATTAACCCCTCCAAAGCATCTAGTATATTTTATAACACTGAATATGTGCAGGGTAACAGTAGATTTATCATAATTGGATCAATTGCTGTACTTCATATTTAGTGTTTTCCCTCTGTGTTGATACTGAAACATATTGCAGCTGTTTATATTAATTTCCCATAGTCGGTCTGTTAATCTAAATTCTTTCTTCGTCATCTCTCGGTTAATAGAGATTTATAGCACCCGCGAGGAAATTTAACAGCCTATGCAGGGTTCCTAGTAAGTCTGGTAATATGCGGAAAATGTATTTCCTCAAGTTTGTAAAAGTATAAAAACAAATGAAACACGGCTGTACATTGTTTTAATCCTCTCATTTCTCATGCGCACTACGTTGCCGTCATTATGGCATATGCAGCAGTTTTGTCATGAGAATAACTTAAAAAGTTAAAGAAATGAATGTGGAAAAACATAATTTAGAAATGGGAGTCTGTGCAGGAACCCTGTCAATGCCTTGTAGATGATCCATGGTTGTGTTGTAGCAGCCGTTGTATCGCAAACCGCTCCTCTTGCAGTCAGTTTTCACAGCATTGCTGCAGTAAAATGATAATATCTGATGATGGAAAGCATAATTTGTTTTGTCGACACCGTGGCCAGGCTGAGAAATTACTGCTGGCAGCAAGATGCAAAAAGTACACCCGTAAATGAATGATGTTTAAAGGGCTAAATGTTGAAGTGGAATAAGTCCTGGCGGGCTCCGTTTAGGCCTCACTGTGGAAATTTGGCTTCTAATAAAGCAATGCCGTATGCTGGAAATATCTCTTGTATGCATCTTCTGGCTTATTTGTTTTGAAGAGGAACGCTCATTTGTATGATCCTCTGCCGACGTGCACCTATTGAGTTTGTAAAGATTGAAATTAACTGTTATTCAGGGCTTTATGTTGCTATAAGTGATCTTCCGCCACCTGTTACTTGCCAGCTGAGATCGAATTGGTCTCGCCCGAGGCGGACTGGCTGTCTTGAGACGGTTTCTTCTCTGTTTTACCAACAGCCACTGGAATGTAAATCCAAGCGTTTTGTTCTCATGATGTTCATATGCAGCTCCTATTCTGATCTGAAATCAGCCGGTTAGTGGTGGACTGTTCAAAGTGCCTGTTGTTTAACACCTGCCTCTGTTAAATTGTTTTTATCCAATAAATCTATTCTGAAATTCATTTTTTTTATTGGACATTTTCAATGCATTTTAGAATTAATACAGTATTAAAAACACACTGCAAAGATACAACTGTGGTAGAATGGCAATAAATAAACCCAAACTGTCAAGTTTCAGGAGTTTATTTTAAAGTTTATTCTCTCAAAATGTATTTGATAGTTCCTGTTAACATTTTCTGTATATTTTACATAGCTAGTACAAAATTCATATTAAAAACCACTGAACAGAAAAGGCAGGTAGGAAGGAGTGGAGGAATAAACAAAGTGGATGGAGGAGGAAGTGTTAGACTAAGTTACTGTACCGCGTTCCACATTATTAGGCAAATTGTATTTAAGGGTCATAAACATTCATTTTTTGGTTTTTCAATTAAACTCATGGATGGTATTGTGTCTCAGGGCTATTTGGATGATTGAAATCATCCAAATAGTAATAATAATAATTAGTTTGCCAGGTGAGCCCAATCAAAGGAAAACTACTTAAGAAGGATGTTCCACATTATTAAGCAAGCTACATGTTTCAGGCAAAATGGGGAAGAAAAATGGTGCATTGTCATGCATGAATATGATTTTGCTACGGAAGGCACGGTTCTTCTTTTCGTACCACAGAAGAAAGTGGTCAGTCAGAAACTCTACATACTTTGCCGAGGTCATTTTCACACCGTCAGGGACCCTGAAGGGGCCTACCAGCTCTCTCCCCATGATTCCGGCCCAAAACATGACTCCGCCACCTCCTTGTTGACGTCTCAGCCTTGTTGGGACATGGTGGCCATTCACCAACCATCCACTACTCCATCCATCAGGACCATCAAGGGTTGCACGGCACTCATCCGTAAACAAAACAGTTTGAAAGTTAGTCTTCATGTAGTCCTGAGCCCACTGCAACCTTTTTTGCTTGTGAGCTTGGTTTAGGGGTGGCCGAATAACAGGTTTAAGGACACTTGCAAACCTCTTGAGCATCCTACATCTTGAAGTTCGCGAGACTCCAGAGGCACCAGCGGCTTCAAACACCTGTTTGCTGCTATTCAATGGCATTTTAGTGGCTGCTCTCTTAACCCTACGCATTTGTTTGGCAGAAATCTTCCTTATTTTGCCTTTGTCTGAACGAACCCGCTTGTGCTGTGAATCGGTGACAAATTTCTTCACCGTCCGATGATCACGCGCAATTCTTTTGGAAATATCCAATGTTGTGATACCTTGACCAAGGTATTGCACTATTTGCCGCTTTTCAGCAGCAGAGAGATCCTTTTTCTTCCCCATTTTGCCTGAAACATGTAGCTTGCTTAATAATGTGGAACATCCTTCTTAAGTAGTTTTCCTTTGATTGGGCTCACCTGGCAAACTAATTATTATTATTACTATTTGGATGATTTCAATCGTCCAAATAGCCCTGAGACACAATACCATCCATGAGTTTCATTGAAAAACCAAAAAAATTATGTTTATGACCCTTAAATACAATTTGCCTAATAATGTGGAACGCGGTGTAGTGACCACTTTTGTTTTGTTACATAATTAGTGTGTTATTACTGGTACTGGAAGCACATAACTGATGTTCTTCTGGCCTTCTGCACACAGAAAGAAAAAAATTGTGTAGATGGCCACAATACTATAGATGTAATGAACATGTTTTCCCCTTTTCTATATGTAAAATAATCTAGACAGGTCATCACGATGCTACCATATTTCCTCTTGAGCTGAATGGTCTCCATCTTTCAACACCTAACTTCCATCTTTTCAATGAGGTCACTTGAGTTGGATCGTAGTTCAGGGACGGAGCCCACAGTACAAGGCAAGACGGCAGTGGGTGAGTGAATGTGACAAATAAATGCAGACTGTGCATACTCTATATTCCCTGTATATAGTTTAGAATGTCTTATTCTATCATGGCTTTATTCTGTTGAAAGGTACCAAATCCTCACTTCTTTTCCTCCTTTTACATTCATATTAACAACCCGCTCCCTCAGCGCCATACTGCTACTGTACGATCCTCGCCTTGGACGAAGAGCACGCCTGTGTAGTGTGGTTTTGGAAAAGCAGTCAAGATCCATCCGACCCACAGGTTGTCCTTGACTTTGGTCGTTTCCCTAAAACTGGTCCAGGCTCTGTGTTTCTGCCTGGTTTTATTTCTAGTTGGCTCTAATTTTAAACTCCACATTTGTAGTACAATAAATGTAAGTTGTGATATCAGAGAGGTGTTTGAAAAGGCAAGATTACCAGGTAAATCAAACTATTTTCTTTAAAAAATGAGTTTGAAATAAGTTAATGGAAATGTTTTCTTCCTGACTCGCCTGGTTTTTGTCAGGTTAGTTAGCTTAGCTTAGCCTCAGGCTGAACCAGTGTTACAATGAACCTCTTTTTGCATACTTTAAATACTTTAAACTTTTCAGTCATAATTCAAGTTAACATATGTTAATAATATTATACTCTCCATATTATATAGAATGTGCTGATCTGTGGCAGCAAACATCACAGTTTCATCTTAAAGTGTTTCCTCCTTATGAATGAATGAATGTGGTCAGCACTTCGTGTCTCAGGCCCCAAAGTAAACCAGACTTGACTTTAGATCCCAGATTAATCCTGGTTTAGTTTAAGTCTTATCAAACACCTCTCAGATATCTGCTCACAGAAAACAACTTCTTACGTGTCCCTACGAGCCAAAGTTGAAGACAAATAAGGCCGGTCAAGTGTGGTCTTGACTGAGGGTTCAATAATATCACAATAGCACCATATCAAACTCACGTAAAACTCACTTCATGCAGCTGTAGATATATATATATATACCGTACGTGTATATATGTTAATTAATAAATATGAAACTTAGGGTGCAATACACAAGTGCTGAGTATATTTAAAGTTCACAGAAATAACTACCGCCACGGTTCAGCTCAGCGGATACGACCTTTACGAGATATCAATAACCCGAACTGAGTTATCGTGGTGTCTCTGGGTTGATCATATTTCATCAGCGACCAATTTAAAGCCTCAACAGTCGATCTCTTCACAGTGCATAGAGCATTTAGTTTGCATGCCTGCAGTTACACTTGTTGTGTGTGCGCTCCTCACCGAGTCTCTACACCGCATTTACAAAGCTTTTTAAAGTCCGTTAAACTCACTCTGGTTCTGTAGGCGGCTTTAAGCGCTCCAAATTTCAAACGGCACAGTATTACAGTTCACCACCATAGTATAAGGCAGATTAATAAAAAGCACTCCTCAGTGTGTCACCCCATGTTCATTACAGGCCTTCATATTGCGCATGGCTATCTCAAAGCGTGCCATACTAAAGCAAAAAAATTAAATAAAAAAATCCAGCAAAAGAAAAGGGTTTTACAAACGTTCTTTGGTTGAGTGTGAAAGGAGCATTCCTGTGCTTTAATTTAATTGCTTTTGTTAAAAACAATAACAAAAGTGGACCTTTGCAATGAAACACTGGCTTAAATACAAGCAAAAGTGATGGCTTCAACCTAAACTACAATAAATGTATGTTTACTCTTGCAAAATAATATTTAAAAAAAATCGTAGTGATTAAATAGCTGTCTTTGACTGATTGTACACAAATACTACTTTCTCTTTCCAGGTTGCCCTTCCGATGGCCTTCCCCTCTCTTTTCACTTCTTTTTGGCAAAGCGACTGCTCTTCTTCTCCTTGTCTTTCTTGGCAGAGCCGGGCTCCGGGAGTGCAGTTGTAGAGGAGGGAGAGGGCAGACTGTGGGCTTTGGCCCCTGAGGGCCCCGACGCCGCCTCCGCTGCCAGGGGCTGAACGGCCTTCTCCATGGCCTGGCTCCAACGCTGGAGCTCCTCCTGAAATTAAAATAAACAAAAACAAAACACACACGACAGAGGCTTACAAGGGGAAGTCCACCTCCAGAGGGTAAGTGCGTGAATTAAAAAGTGGATGTGGCTTTAAATAATGCGTTTGTGAGGGTCGTATTGATGATAATTTATTAGCTACTTACATAAAATAATCAATTCCAAATGACTTAGCCATGTGTGGACTGATACAGCGTATGAAATAAAATGTAAATATGCGTGTACTGCATGCAGCATAACAGCCTGTGACTGCTGCCTCAGAGTACAGAAGGTCAAAGGTTAGTCCAAAACATCCAGTCTCATGTGATTTGTGGAGCGCTTGTTTGTCTATCTGTCGACGTTCCAAAAAAACTCACCTCGTCTTTACACTGGAACAAATATTCACTGCCGTCTGCGAGACTGAGGGGGAAAGGAAAGATAAGTTAGGGTTTACTGTGAGGAGTGCAAAACGAAAAAGAGTGACATAAAGACTGAACTAGTTTTCAAAAACCCATGTTTCAGTAATCTATGCGGCAAAGTTCTAACTCTTTTTCTAAATATAAAAAAGGAAAATGTTGATGTTTGTTTGAAACTGGCAGCAGGTCTCTTTTAGCAACTATTAGCAAAGTGAGTGCTAATAGGGGCTAGCTTAGTATAGCCTGTAGACATGGAAATAAGGAAAGAAGTGTCAAAATCTCATCTGTTTAGTCCATATAAAAAACAAAAACTAAATAATATAACGGAAAAATAACGGATTATAGTTTTTAAAGATTGTTATTTGGAATATTTCTTGACGAAGAGCACATGAATCCCCCATAAAACCACACTTGATCTTATCGTATACTTGGCAAGAAAGTGAATAAGCATATTTCCCAAACTATTCCGTTAATTAACGAGACAATGGTGAAAACCCTGAAGCAGGATGAAGATTTCTCACCGTAGTTTGCAGATGTGCTTCTTCTTCTTGTAGTTGTTGAGGACCTCCCAGGTGGCGTCAGCGAGCAGCAGAGGGTCCTCGCCGTGGTACGTCACCGCGTGGCCGAAGCTCTTGGCGTCCTTGTAGGCCGAGAGCTGACCGGGCCTCAGCACGCAGTACAAGCTGTTCCACGACCTGAGAGGAAGCGGAAGGGTGAGAAACGGAGGGCTTGAGTATTGATCATTTCAGGAGGCTAATTTCCGGCTATAATGAAAAAATAAATGTAATTTAATTCCAATTAAGAGAGCCACAACTAAATCACCACTCCATTAGGACTTAATTCAGTTAATTAGTAATGATTCAGAGCAGCTCACCGCTCTGTAACAACTGTAAAATATAGCTGAGCCCAGCCAGTCGGGGGGAAACTAAACTTTTTGGGGCGCTTGTGTATGAACAAATTTACTTAAGTAGCTGGAATTGATATATTAAATCACAGATCATCTTAAAATCAGGTGGCTAAAAAAAGATGTCAGCGCACAATAATCTACTCTTATTTTTAACTTGAAGTAGATGGTATTATTTGCTGGTATTGCTGAAACAAAAAACTTTTTTTAAACTTCTTTTTAATATTTGTCAGCTGTGAATGTACAATATACACTCACCTAAAGGATTATTAGGAACACCATACTAATACTGTGTTTGACCCCCTTTCGCCTTCAGAACTGCCTTAATTCTACGTGGCATTGATTCAACAAGGTGCTGAAAGCATTCTTTAGAAATGTTGGCCCATATTGATAGGATAGCATCTTGCAGTTGATGGAGATTTGTGGGATGCACATCCAGGGCAAGAAGCTCCCGTTCCACCACATCCCAAAGATGCTCTATTGGGTTGAGATCTGGTGACTGTGGGGGCCATTTTAGTACAGTGAACTCATTGTCATGTTCAAGAAACCAATTTGAAATGATTCGAGCTTTGTGACATGGTGCATTATCCTGCTGGAAGTAGCCATCAGAGGATGGGTACATGGTGGCCATAAAGGGATGGACATGGTCAGAAACAATGCTCAGGTAGGCCGTGGCATTTAAACGATGCCCAATTGGCACTAAGGGGCCTAAAGTGAGCCAAGAAAACATCCCCCACACCATTACACCACCACCACCAGCCTGCACAGTGGTAACAAGGCATGATGGATCCATGTTCTCATTCCGTTTACGCCAAATTCTGACTCTACCATCTGAATGTCTCAACAGAAATCGAGACTCATCAGACCAGGCAACATTTTTCCAGTCTTCAACTGTCCAATTTTGGTGAGCTCTTGCAAATTGTAGCCTCTTTTTCCTATTTGTAGTGGAGATGAGTGGTACTCGGTGGGGTCTTCTGCTGTTGTAGCCCATCCGCCTCAAGGTTGTGCGTGTTGTGGCTTCACAAATGCTTTGCTGCATACCTCGGTTGTAACGAGTGGTTATTTCAGTCAAAGTTGCTCTTCTATCAGCTTGAATCAGTCGGCCCATTCTCCTCTGACCTCTAGCATCAACAAGGCATTTTCGCCCACAGGACTGCCGCATACTGGATGTTTTTCCCTTTTCACACCATTCTTTGTAAACCCTAGAAATGGTTGTGTGTGAAAATCCCAGTAACTGAGCAGATTGTGAAATACTCAGACCGGCCCGTCTGGCACCAACAACCATGCCACGCTCAAAATTGCTTAAATCACCTTTCTTTCCCATTCTGACATTCAGTTTGGAGTTCAGGAGATTGTCTTGACCAGGACTACACCCCTAAATGCATTGAAGCAACTGCCATGTGATTGGTTGATGAGATAATTGCATTAATGAGAAATTGAACAGGTGTTCCTAATAATCCTTTAGGTGAGTGTATAGTATGTATGTATATGTATCTAATATCCATTTTTCATTAGATCTTAACTATACATGTTTTACTTCACGTTCTCTAGCTAACATACAGTGTTAAATGTAACTTACGTTTGTGCTGCTATAGTGTGATTTATTTCTAAGACGTGAAGCTGGCTGACATGTAGAAAGTGCAAAAGTGTGAGTGTAATATGTGACATAATGTTAAGATGGTATATGTATCGAATAGATTTTTCTATTCTACAGAACTGAATGTGCAAAAGCAGCACTGTGGTCTGTTTGCTGTTACCTATTTGAAGCCTTCTTTCCTGAACCTTCCACGTCGTGTTTGCGGCCCACCGGGCCCTCCTGCAGCACGGTCTGGGCTCTGAGGGTCTCTACGGGCATGGTGGCAGCCCTCTCCGGTTCTCTCGGGGTCTCTACTGAGACGGAGGGTTCCAGCTCCAGAGAACCACTCTCCCTCATTTCGGACTCGATGGGCACCGTGGAGTCACCAGCCGTCTCCTCCAGCAGACGGGAACTGGGCTCAACTGCTCCAGAACCAGACTGGAAGAGAAAAGAGACAGAAATAGAATGAGACAGTAGATCATTTTATTTTTAGAAGTGCTTAAAGAGGTTCCCAATAGAGTCAAATGTAGTTTGTTTTAGAGTAAAAGAGCTCTTTCAAATGCAGGAGTTAGTCAGAAAGCAGCATGGCGAGGTTGATTTTATTTTTTAAAGAGCATGCTGAAGTCTACTACTTACCAGTGTCTGTTCCTCAATAGTGCAGAGCTGCGAAGATTCTTCTACAAAACCTGTGTCTTCTCTCCTGGAGGAAAGAAGGCAGCATGGAGTCTGCATGAGAAACTTTTAGGAGGAGCGGGTGAAGAACAATGTTTTCTGTAGCGAGGGAGCGACTGTGTGCTTGGAAGCAAGTTTCAAGGATAAGGCTCACTTTATTCTGGGGTTTTTTCCCCAGACAAAGACAAAACATTGTATTCTTTTCCATCTCTTAATACTTTCTGACATCCTCCACCTGACTGTGGCTCTCAGCCCCAAGCCCATATACAGTGTACAATTTTATATATATATATATATAACTGAGTTTTTTTTTCAACATCCTATGAAATTATACTCTGACCTTTTTATAACTTTTTCAACATACTATGTACAATGACTTTTTTTGACATAAAATACTAAACTTTTTAAAGACATCTTTTGACATGAGATAGTATGAATTTTTAATGACTTTCAACAAACTACTACAGCACTACAACCTGGTCATGTGGATTGTGCCGGATGGTTTGGTGTTGGGTCAAATCAAGAGACCCAGTAGCTCACCATGAGTTTGAATATTTCCTGTTCATATAGTAACATGTTGTTAGTATTCTTGCCAAGTTTTTGTCGTAAAAATAAAACTATTGTATGTCATGAAAACGTCATAGTATATATAGCACGTTGAAAAATACATTCAAAACATCTTTGGCTTATTTCAAAACTTTCGGTGGACACTCAGCAGTTAAATGTAAAAAGTTAGATGGAAACGTTTTTTTTTTTTTTTTTTGTGTGCGCCTTTCCTGTGTGGCCCCCAAGGCTCTCTTTATTGGCACCCAGGTGTACGTAGTAAGTATGCCTGCATGTGCGTGGGAGTTTGCGTACCGGCTGTCCTTATCGGAGCGCTGCTCTTCTTTAAGGAACTGCTCCATCTCCTGTTGCTGAGACCTCAGCTCCAACAGCTCCAGCTGCAATCAATAACTCTCCATTAGTTGATTTCACTTACTTACTGGTGTACGCCTGTAGGTACGATTTTTTTTTTCTTTCCTCAATCGCTATAATGAAATAACGAGTCCAAACCGTGGTGAGGCGCTCCAGCGCAGAGAAGCGCTCCTCCCACGTGGCGGTGGATTTCTCGAAGGCCTCGTGCCTCTTGAGGAGCTTCTCCACCTCGTCCACCGTGTGGCCCAGGTCTCTGCTGGACACGTAGGGCTCCTGGGCGATCAGCCAGGCCTCCGCCACCGAGGCGTCCCGCGCAAACTGGCACACCTCCAGCACTGGAAGCAACAAAGACGGTGTTAGTTTACAACAATAACCTTTTTTTATTCAGAAATATTTATGCTGGGTATTAGTTGACTTTTGAATGTGAAGATGTTTTTTAATAAAGTGTGAATGTTTTACATTTAGTTAAAGAGAGGAAATTGTTTGTGGAGGAAGACATATTTATAAGGTTAAGACATTGGAAAGTGAGAACATTTTAAAAAGGAAATGTTTAGAAACTGAGGTCACTTTGTAAAGCAACATGTTAAAACCTGGAAAACATTGTAGAAAAGTCAGGACATTTTTTCAGAAATATTACAATCAGCTATTAATGTGGTTGTCCATCTCGTAAAAAGCTATATTTACCTCTCGACTTAAATCTATAGAGGCAAAATATTATGGTTTATAAAACAGAGAGATACTTTTAAAAACAAAAATTACCCGATGTTTGAGAACACACAATTCATAGATTGTTTTTGTATTGGTGTCAGACTGCAACAAAAGGTTCTTATTGGCGTCTCATGCTACTATTTCATGTGCAAAGGTCGGCACATTTATGAGCTTTCACATAAGTTCCTCATGTGGCAGTTTGGTACAGATCTGTGAAATACTATATGTCCAGGTGTTGCCTTCAGGTTGGAGGTCAGGGTGGTTCTACTCACAGAGTCTGAGCCAGTCCCATCTGTCGTCCCACTTGAACATCATCTCCTTCCTTTTCTCCGTCAGCTGCACCAGCTTCTCTTTGATCTGACACAAGCAGTTATACAGTCGCAGTTACAGATCAGCATTATTAAACAAACTCAGCCCCGAGACTGGTTATTATATCCTCTAAGAATTAGTATTGTGGAGCAATTAACCGCACGTTAAATTCAGGCCGGGGTCAATTGCTCATTTAAATTATTTTGCCTTTTCCGTTTCTAATTAGTGTTTGCTCTATAGTCTCCCTGATGAGTGAAAGATGAGTGGAATTTTTTCTTTCGTGGCAATCCAATTGGTTCCATTGTGCCAGACAAGAACAATCGCTCCCAGAAAAGTAATTAAATCTAATGAAAGCAGCAATTTGAGGCCCAGCTGAGGACGAAAAGAAGCCGTCTTTGCTCCTGAAGCCTTACCTCAGCAGAGTCTCGGTGCTTGCGTGTCAGCAGGGCCATGCCGAGGTCCATGCAGTCAGAGAATGTTGCTCCCCTGGCCTCGATCTCTGAGCGGATCCCCTGGTGGTACTTCTGCAGGAGCTCCACAGATGAGACATCCCTAATGGAGAGAATGGAAGGGCATAAAGGGATGCAGTGCGTGAAGCTTATCTACCTCTGTTGGTCGGGAATGGAACTGCAACAGTAATGACTGAGCAGGTCCTTTAGTAAAGGAAACAGTCGTTGTACTTCATATATTATACTAGTTAGAGACACAGTCTCATAAAGTGATAACATACTAATGCTCAAAACAGAAATCTCTCTAAAAACAAGCGAAAACAGCCTTTGGAAATGGCAAAAATCAATGTTGACAATTTTTGATTTTTAAATGTATGAATTAATTTATTTGAGGCTATATCCTATTATTTAGTAGACATTCTTTTGGTTCCACCTTCCATCAAAAATAAATATATGGATATATTATACACAGAAATGCTCCCTGTAAGAGTTGATATACATGTCAAAATACAATTTTAATGGACTTTTAGTGGATATTATTGATGAATGGTAAATGGACTTGCAAAGCAGCTTTCTAGTCTCAAAGTGCTGAACACTACATGTCATCATACACTGATGGACACATCGACCGGTGGAGCCGGGAATTGAACCGCCAAACCTCCGATTGGAAGACTCTACCTCTCAGCCAATAAAAGTGTTGGAAAAAACAAACTGTAATACTCAAAGGGCAAGGTTTTAGGTCTGTCGGAATCAGATGTCAGGTGAACCCCTCCTTGCTGTTTGGAATTACCAGAAATCAATGTTGATTTTAAGATGAAATTGACTGAATGGATATCTAATTAAACGTCCTTGTCTGCGGTGTGCTCACCTTGGTTTCTCCTGCGTCTCTATCTGCTGGATGATGCTCTCCATCCAGGCCATCAGGTCTCGCACCATGCTGAAGAAGCGGAACTTCTCCGCCGTGTCCACCAGCTGCGCCCTGCGGCCGTCGCAGGCGTCGAGCAGGCCCTTCCAGGCCTCCACCACCTCTCGCTCTTTCCCCTGGATGGCATCCGCTCGGCCCCCGGCATACTGGGCATGGAGCCGGGAAGCGGTCTCCTGGAACTGTTGAACCTGGAGGAAGGAGAATCAAAGAGTTGAATCATTAAAGTCATTTATGAAAATTATAAAGTCTGTTTTGCGTATCGTTATTTTCATGGATGTTTGACCTCCACTGAGTGGTGTGTGTGCTGGGTCTGACACGAGAAGGCTGTTTTTATATCTGCTGAAGGGGGAAAGTTTCTCTGTGCTCACCGAAAATTGGACTATAAGACATGTATGTACATATGAGCAGAATTTTGTGACATGACATAACCATTTTGGGGGTTAATTGTGGTCCAATAAGCAAACTACACAAGGTTTACTCAAAGAGATTTAAAGGATAGAGCTGAGGGGAACAGCAGAGCACAAACAGTGAATTATTAAATTACTTTGAACCATAGTTCATAGTTAAAAAACTGATTACTGCAGCTTTTTCTTTTTTTTTACTGTTATAATCTCCTTTATTTGATTTGTTTGTATTGCTATTTATGTTACTGTTTTTACCATGTTAAGTGCATTTGAGTACCTTTTAAAGCCCCATACAAAATAAATGTATTATTATTTTATTTTTTTAATTTATCAATAGGGTTTTCATCCCAAAGCAATGGGATTAAGAAGCTGGAACTCATTTTAAAATCCCCCCACAGGACCACTGTTAATTGCTCCTTGCCCTTTGAGAAAACTGTTCACAGTTGCCCAAATATTGCAGCGCGCGCGCTCTCTCTCTCTCTCTCTCTCTCTCTCTCTCTCTCTCTCTCTCTCTCTCTCTCTCGAAACACATCATCAAGGTTCGCCTCTGGGCCGCCGCCTGCTGTGTTCCCTCAGTATAAAAGGGGCGGATCCCCTGTGCTGTACCTGTTTGCCTAGAGCACTGATGTCTCTCTCAAAGGCGGCGTGCATTCTGTGGAAGGACTCGGCTTTGCTGAAGTCCTCTCCCACGTCATCGGGCAGCTCCTTCTGCTTTTCATGGATCTGAGCCACGAGCTCCTTCCCATCATCAAAGTACCTGAAAAGAAAAAGGGATCAATCTCTCAAGTCTCTGTGTGTATTATCATCACATGTATAATCCTTGACAGTGTTATTGTAACCAGATGTTTTCTGGTTTGATCCTATTAGTTCCTCCAGATATTAACGTCATTCTCACTTGTTTTGGACACGTTGCGTTACAGGATTACACATGAAATCTTAACGGCTCCTTACTTGAGCAGCTCATACGATGTCGTGAGGAGCTGAGCGCGAGTGTCGATGAGCTCCAGCAGATCAGCCCAGTTCTCGTTGATGGCGTCCTTCCACTCGGCCATGGAGGCCGCCTCGGCGTGGCCGGCTTCGATCAGCTCGTCTATCGTCTCGTTGACCAGGTCCACGCGCTCCTGGCCCAGCATCCCCGTCTCCCGCGCAAACTCTCGGAACTTGTCCCTCAGAAGCTGACGGGGCGAGACGGGTGTGTTTAAAAACAAAAATGTTTCGTATGGAAGTCGGAATTGCATTTAGGCAGCGAGAGAAAACATATTTTTTTACTCAAATACTCAAGAAATCCTGTAATGGGATATCTGTAAACTGTACACATCATGTCTTCAGGAAAACAGATGGTTTGTCATCACTTTACACCAAAAGAAACATGGAAACAGAATATAAACTAGAAAAACTACCCTCTTGCTTTTCTGTTGTTGTTCATGAGACATATCTACATTACCTTTAATGTAGACTAGATATTATATCGATGGACAAAGTGCAAACCCTCCTATCTGCAAAATGATCCAGTTAAAGTGGGGGAAAACCTCCTATCTGCACTTTGTGTATTTTTATTTAACAAATAGCATTCTGCAAGATTTTTTTTTATTTTTTATTTTTCAGATAGGAGGTTTTGCTCTTCGGACATCGATATATGTCAGTGATCATCAATGTCTTATCTAAAACAGCTCCAAAATAAGACAAACAATTGCCACATACAGAGTATACTATATCAATCAATCAGACTTTATTAATATAGCAGCTATCATACAGGTTGGTGCAAGTCAAAGTGTTTCATGGAGCGGATGATAAGGCAAATGACTGAGACTGATGCAGACAAAAAATAAAATATGATAAAAACAAAATAATAAAACAGTTAAATAAATAAAATCCTGCTTGATATGGAAGCATCGCTCTCCCTGTATTGCTCAGAAAGAGAAATTGTCGCACTTTCCTTATATATATTTTTTAATGATGCAGATTTGGGTGAAATATGATCCATGAGCTTTTTTTATTTTATTTTGTGGCCTCGTAGTTTCTCTCTCTCGCTATCTGCGCTCTAACGTGAATGCTTTTTATGTGTGCATGTCTTTTTGTGTGAATTATACCGTGACGTGGTCCAGGTCCTGGCCCATCTCCTGAGAGGAGGCCACCGTGTCTCTCTCTGCGATCCAGTGCTCCAGGTCCTCCACCTCTCGGCTCAGCAGGAAGTGGTGGTAGGTGTGGTCCAGCTTCTTCCTGCGGTCCTCCGCCAGCTCCTTCAGCCCTGCGTACTGCTTCTCCACCTGGCCCTGTCGCCTGATGATCTCCTCGCTGCATGCGAAAAGGAAAGCGAGAAGATGGAAGGAAATGGGAGATTGGAGAGAAAATGAGAAAATAGCAAAGAGATTGGATTTGGGTTTACTCTAGATGAGGTGTGTGATTAGGAAACAGGAACTATCACACTTTACATGCTCGTCTCTCTTATCACCCTGAACCACAACTGACTGAGACAACATAAGTGAATTAAGTTCCTGAGATGTAATTCTTTTCTGTGTTTATATCAAATTATCCAAGCACAAACCCGTCAGGATGGTCTTGAGTAAACATGTTTTGGGCACGATCGGCCAGCCTCTGAATGGAGTCGGCGTAGTCGTCCACGGCTTGCTTAAGAGTCATATGGCGCTTCAGCATCAGCATCGCACTCTGCTCGTCCTGGAGAGAGGCAAGAAGAGGTGGAGGAGGCCGAATAAGGAGGAGGCGGCAAGAAGAACTGGAATGAAAGCATGTCAGAAAGGGAGACAAAATACTCCAAATAAGCTCTCAATAGTGGGTGCTGCTTATAAAAAGGAAACCCTAACCGTGTAATCGTGTTAATGCATTCAGTGCCACTTGTTATTTGCACAACATGATTGTTTATGATTTAGATGATAAGTTCTGTTTCATCTGCGACCTCGTCCCTGATTAATCCGCCTGCTTCCTCGTCTGTCAGCCATTTATCACCTTGGCCTTTTCCTCTGCGATCATGTAGAGCTCCTGCTCCCCGATCCAGGCTTCGGCCTCGTCCGCGTCGTTGTAGTAGTGCTGGGCCGAGCCGGAGCCGCTCAGCCTGTCCCTGCGCTCGGCCATCTCGTCCTGCAGCCGGGCCCACGCCTCCTCCAGCTCCCTCAGCTGGTCCGTGATCCGCTCTGCCTCCGGTCCGCCCTCGGAGCTGGCCGCGTCCGCCGCCATCCTCCTTCCTCGCTCCCGTACTTCGTCGACGCGAGGCTGGTGGCCCTCGATCTCCCTCTGCAACGTCTGGTGTGCAGAAGAGGAGACAGTGAGAGGTGTGTTGATGATGGTGTTCAAGAGGCTCTGCGTATGCTTTTATAAAAGAAGTTCACACATCAACCAAGCATACCTTTGTGATATATACAGAAACTAAAGTGTATTCAAGGAAATGTTGTTTTCTTTGCTTTCACAGTGTAAGTAGTCAATATTAATCTTGACTGGCAGTTGAAAACTTAGTTTACTGCAAAGGAGACCACAATAGACAGATTTGACATACATAATTATGAACTGAATTTATTTGGGTTTTTACTGCTGGTGGGACAAAATGAGCAATTTGAAGAAGTCACCGTAAACTGTAGGATATTGAGAGGGGTATTTCTCAGTATTCTTCAGTATTTTTCGTAATTTTACTGTATAAACCTTAATCGCAATAATTGATCAAGAAAATAATTTAATAAAGTAAGAATTTACAAGTAGCAATTTACTCACAACCCTTTTTTCATGCAGACAAACGCCTCACCTGGTTCTTCTTCAGCAGCATTTGCACAGTTTGAAGATTGTGGCCGTGCTCTCGAGACATTGCCAGGGGCATCCTCTCCTCAATCCAGAGCTGAGAGAGAGAGAGAGAGAGAGAGGGAGGAGGAGGAGGAGGAGGAGGAGAAGAAGAGGGATTATGACAATGAAAGAGAAAAACATAGGGACTGGTTTATGTTGAGAAACAGCTTCACAGATCTCAGAAGCACACGGAGTATCACTTTTGACTGCCTCTCTTATACTGAATTTTATGAAAACATTTCTCAAACAGCAAAAATCCTTCTTTAAGCTGTCTCTAAATGGATTTAGGCAAAGAAACCAATAAGGGATTAAAGCTTTTTACCCAGATACACCTGCAGAGTCAATTTCATGGAGAGAGCTGATGGTCTACCTGTCTTGCATACTAAATGCACATACTATAATTGAAAATTTAATTTCTAAATGAAGAAGTTATCATTTTTTGCAGCGAAAATACCCTCTGAAATGCAGGTTTCAATATTTCCCAAAAGGTTTTCTCTTGCTATCGCTCAAAAGACAACATTAGTCCTGCTCCTTTAAAATCTAAAATCCTTTATTCAAATTGTGTGCTATATAGAGAGAGATAGTTACTTTATTAATCCCACAAGGGGAAATTTTTTCGCTACTGCAGCATTTATACATACAGGTAAGCAATACAATATACAAAATGCACAATATATACAGAAAATAGAACACAATAATAATAAATAAATGGGACCCATGCTCACGAGCTCATCGGCCAGGTCTCTGTAGAACTGATGGACCGCCTTGACGGCCTCCAGCTTGCCCTTGCGCTGGGCCAGCGGCGTGAGGAGCTGCTGGAAGTCCCTCTGCAGGGCCTGCTGCTCGGCCTCCAGCTCTGGCGGGTCCTCCCGGCCTCCGCTGTGCCTCCTGGCGGCCTCCTGGAGTTCCTCCAGCTCCCGCGCCCGGTCACGCACCTGGTTCTCTGTCATCTGGCACGGGGAGATACGATCACAGGGAGAAAAAAGAAAATGAATAGCCTAATCAGGTGGTGGAGGGAAAAAGAACCAAAAGTGAGTTGGTCTTGCCGTTTATGTGTGAAACTAAGCATAGCTTTTATCAAACTTTTACCAATGTAGCACATCTCGAGGACGTATGGTGTTCTATTGGTTCTTTCCAAAAAATATAATGCTTTTTCACATTTAGATTTTACAGTAAACCCAAATACTGATCCGACACGGGCGCTCACTCACTCGCTCAAAATTAATCCAAAGAAAGCACAAAAGCTGAAGATAAAACTTTAATGTATTCACTCCCATGGGGAGATCTAGCTACACGTGCTTTAAGAAGCGTATCGCAGACACAATAAGTATACAAATTTTGAAGTTGTTATTGTAAAATGCTAAAGAGACAGACCTGATGCTTCTTCAGCAGGATGTTGGCTTTAGTCAGGTCATTGACGTCCTCGTTGCCACTCTGCAGCTGCTGCTGCACCCCGCCGAGCCACTTCTTCATGTCGGTCAGGCTCTGGTCGAACAGCTCGGAGCGGTTGGCGTCGAACAGCAGCCGGGCTTTCTCCCGGGTAGTGGACTCCAGCTTGTCCCACAGCTCGTGGAGTTTAGCCAGACACTCCATCACGATGGGCTCAAACTCAGGCTTGGACTCCATGAGCTCCTGACCCTCCTGCATCCACAAAAACGCACAGAGAAGATAAGGATGTTTCCAAAATACTCCTCTGGGCAAAAAAGTATCATGGTGGAGGAATTTTAGTCAATTAAAGGGAAATCAAATTAAAAATTTAAAGCATTTGAGCTAATCATATTTTATAAAACAGACCGTAACTTAATTAATACTTAATGCTTTTTCAATACAAGCCCTTTTAAAAGGAACAATGACATTAGAAAAACAATAATTTTTTTCAATATTTGACCATGTTATTCTTAAATTCTTCAGGTATCTCTTATTATATGCCAAAATCATGTCAGAAAAGTAGTTTTGTATCAACATCATGATCGCATCCAACAATTACTTTCCTTATCAATTAATTTCCCAATTTTATTTTTCAATTTATCAATAAATGCAACTACTAAATGTCAAATAATGGTAAAAAAAAAATCTGATTTATTTTCCCACATGATCTCAACCAACAATACAACATCTAAATATGGCAAATTTGGGAAGCTTGGCGTGACCGACCTGGTCGACTTTGTTCAGCCAGTCCTTGTTGGAGCCCAGCTCGGCCATGAAAGCCTGATGCTTCAGCCATTTGCTGTGGAGGTTCCTGGCCTCGTCGTACGACGTGTCCTGAGCCGTCAGCATCTTCTCGTTGATCCACACGGTCAGCTGAGGCGAGGAGAGGAAGAGAGATTAGCACACAAAGAAAAAGATTCAAGATTCAAGCACGTACGGTTCAAAAACTTGGGAAAGTCATGGAAACGTCAGCGTTTTTTAATTTGCGCAGAGGTGACTTTCTGTGAGCGGGATTTACTTTCTCTATCTTTTCAAAACAGAGCATTTACCAATTAGCCAAATGGGACCTCGATACCCAAACAGGGAAGATATAAACTCAGTCTATTAAAAGTCTCATCAAGTACCACTGTGTTATAATAACAACGCAGAGCGTGTTCGGCAAATTGACGACAATAATCAACACTGTGGTATCAAGTCTAAGTGAAGGAATAATTAGATTAGTAATGAATGTACTAATTGATGTTACCCAGTAATTACATGAACGGTAAACTAACGCTGAACTCACATCCTGAGTGTTTTGCAGGAAGTGCTGCAGGTCGCGGTTGTCTCTGAGCTTCTCTGACACCTCCTGGGCCCTTCTCTTATTCTTGTCGTGCCTGAAGATCAAACACAAGAAAAATACATAAAAACACAACTCATCTTCCTCCACGTTGTATTCAGCATCTGTCTCTGTGACATAACAGGATGCAGCGCTGAGCGAGGAGGAGGAGTGACTCATTATGAGCTCCTCCTGACACAGTAACCCAAAACATCATCTGTTTCTCTGCCACACCGGGAAGAATAAGCTCTCACTAGATCAATATGCATTAGTGCGGGCGCCCGTCTACCCAGCTGAATTGTGGGAGTTAATGGGACGAGCTCCCGTGCCCTCTCTGCTGCTTCTGGTTGTCAATAATGATCGAGTGATAAGAAAGCTGTTTCACTGCTGAGCTAGTTTAAACTATAAAGAACAAGTTAAAATGAAGACATTTCTTATTTTTCTACATAAGATCAGGGCTTGTACGGTAGTTATCAAACTGATAAATAGCTTAATTTTCAGACTATGTGATAACAAAATGTCTCTAAAGTTGATTAAGAGTAGACTTTAGAGGACTGCAGCACAAAAACAAAGCATTCCAATAGTAATCCCTTTTTAAATATGATAAATATATTAGATTGTAGTTCATTCCAGCTGTCAATTGCTGCTGAAGATGTTAAAAAATTTCACAGAAATAATGAATTGATAAATAAATGTGCTTCTCCTGCTGCCAGAACATAGATGTGATTAATCATGTGATCGCTTGAGAGTTGCTTTAAGTCGGAGTAAGTTGCTTGATTAATGTGATTTATTGCTAAGAAGTTTTCTTAGTCATAATAAGATCCTTGATTCAAGTGCAATTTTAGAACTTTTTGTTATATACAAATTCGATTTGGGAAAGAAAGAAACGGACAACAAAGAAATCTGTTCATAATCGATGTCAAATGTGGTTAGAAATCATGTAAAAGTTTTGAAAAAAAATCATTATTGACTGACCTGTCTCGGATTGAGTCCATTTTGTCCTCAACTTTCCCCGAGTACAGGTTGTTGCCGTCCACCAGCCGCTGTCCTCCCTGCAGAGCGCCGGCGATCTTGTCCTCGTTGGCCTCCATGGTGCTCACAAAGTCCTCGTGCTTCTTCAGAGCTTTCTCTGCCCCGGCCAAGTTGTCCGGCTTGTCTATGTGGGCCAAGGTGTACTCCTGCAAAACAAAAGCAATGGAAAGAGAAGGACAAACCAGTGTCGTTTGTAACTGACCATGCTGCATTCCTCCATACCACATGTTTTAAATACCTGTTAGCATCACTAACCCCATCATTAAAAAAGCTCACACTAACTCTATGCACTGTTCCGCTTCAAGCCACCATTTGGAGACGAGCCATAATCCCAATTGACATCGTCCTTCTCCCCATACGCATGCTGGACAGTACCTGGTTGTTGAGGATGGCGTCTACAGCTTTGCCGTCCCTCATGAACAGCTGGAAGCCCAGACCCTGGTCCAGGAAGCTCTTGCGGCTGTCCCACATCTTCTGCAGTTCAGCCCAGCCACGGTCCAGCCCCTTCAGCCTCTGCTCCAGCTGCTGGTACTGAGGATCGTCCTGCTGACCCTGGGTGACCTTCGCTCCAGTGTCCCTCACGAGGAGATAGTCCTCTTCGTGGTTGCTTATGTCTTCACGCACCGTGTCGTGGAGGCTAAGGTGCTCCTCGGCCTCCGGCAATGAGGCGGCCATTTCCTCCGACGCCACGGCCTTCTGGGTCTTGAAAAGCCAGGACTGGAAGTCGTCCATGTCCTGGAGGAAGGTCTGCAATTTGCTGACCTCGCCTAAAGAGTCCTCTCTGTCTTTTAGGGTCTTCTTTAGCGTGTCCCAGGCCGCATCCAGCTCCCGTCTGCGGTCCAAGATGTCCTCTGCGTTCTCCGGGTGGTCCACAGCCAGCTGATCGGCCTCTTTACTCAGGAAGGTGAGCTTGTTGTCGATGGCGGCCAAATCTCTCTCCATGCCAAACAGTTTCCTCTGGATGGTCATAACGGCGGCCAGGTCGTTGCCCAGGTCCTGCGTGGACTCGATCACCCGGGTCTTGTCTTTGATCCAGGACCCTGTCTCGTCACACTCCAGCCCGTAGTTGTTCAGACTAACGGCAGAATCCACTTTCCTCTTCTTGTCCTCCACCATGGCCTTGAAGGCCTCCCACCTGAAAGAGAATTAGATATTGAATGTTTGCATCACTTTAATGTCATCATAGGTTATGGTTTATACCCTGACAAGAGACCTCTAAATATCATTGTAACATTTTTTACAGATTTGCTATTTCCTAATAATAAGGTTTTCCCAAAAGAACCATGTAGTTTCCTAATTATTAGGTGTAATTAGTGCTAAATTACAGACCTCTTTCCAGGAAACTTAAAAGTATTTGGAAATGATAGACCTTAAATACCATTTGTATTCCATTTGTAACTGACTGATTAATTGTACTGTATTTATGATACTTTTAATGAAAAGGAAATGGACGTAAAGCACCTCTTATTCAGTCGCATCTGACATTCTTTGACCTCTTTAGTGCGAGGGTGTCTGCTGTCCTCAAGCTGTTTCACAGCTTTATTGACTTCATCAACTCTCGACTGAACATTCGCCATATCTTGAGCTAGAATGCTCAACCTGAAAACAAGAAAAAGTGCTCGTTAAAAAAAAAATATATATATATATATATATATATATATATATATATATATGGGTGAAACAATAATTCAGGAGTGCATAATGACATAATTTGTTCCGTGTACCTATTCTGTACTACTTCCAGATCCTCCAGCTTCTCAGGCACCTCTAAACCCACCAACCACGTCTCCTTCTGGCCCATCCAGAGCTCACAGGCATCCGTCTCACTGAAGATGGTGTACAGGGCCATGGCATCATCGAGCCTCTTCTGCCTCAGGTCAGCCAGCGACATGAGCTCCATGTACAGGTCCTTGATGTCCTTCAGACGTCTCTGGATATCAGGGGTGTTCTGTAGCTCCTCTGGCAGCCCATTGGCCTGTTTGGATAGAGCGTCTATGGTGGCTCCGTTCTTCATGGCTTCGTTCTTCAGGTCCCGGTGCTTTCTCAGGAGCCGCTGGGTGGTGTACTCGTCGTGGCCCATGTCATCGCTGCTCATCTGCCTCTTGGCGTCCAGCAGCCAGGCTTTGAGTTCATCGGCGTCTCCCTGAAACTGGAAGAACATCTGGGTGTCCCGGAGGTTCTGTTTCCGAAACGCAGCCAGCTCCTCCAGCTGCTGCCACTGCCTCCCAATGTCGTCCATGCGTTCTTGAACCTTCGGCGAGCCAAAGTGATCGGCCTGGATCATCTTATCGCCTTCGGCCAGAACCTGGTCCAGGTTGGCCCGGCGGGCCCCGAGCTCGTCCTCGAAGGCGCTGTGTTTGCTCTGGAGCACCAGCACGCTCGTCAGGTCCTTGCCGTAGTCCAGGGAGGAGAAAATGTGTTCCTTCTCTCTAATCCAGCTCTCCAGCTCCGCCACCTCCCACAGGAAGTTCCAGAAGAGCCGAGACTGTTCCAAGCGAGCTCTTCGCTCAGCCGCCAGGGCACAAAGCTCCTGGTAGCACAGGTCCAGGTGCTGCACCCTGTCCCGGATTACCTGAGGATCACATGGCTTGTAACCTGGGGAGAAAATGAAGGGCAATAGAGTCAGTATAATATATGTATATACAGTATATATATATATATATATATATATATATATATATATATATATATATATATATATCAGAATCAGAAGTGTTTATTGCCAGGTGTGTTGAACATATGAAGAATTTGACTCTGTGAAAGGTACATAACAATAAACAAAGACATATAATAAAACAATACAAAATATAATAAACATAAATATGGTCAATAACAAACAGATAACAGTACTTTAAAACAAGTATATATTTTTGAATAAATAATAAAATATAAATAATATAATATATATATATATATATATATATATATATATATAAATAAATAATAATGTATGTAATATTATCTGCTGAGCCAATGTTCTTCATTTTTTCCCTGTGAATCGTTTTTTTTCTATTTTTTGGGGGAGTTTTTCCTGATCCGATGTGAGATCCTGGGACAGGGATGTCGTATGTGTACAGATTGTAAAGCCCAAATTTTGATTTTTGATTTTGGGCTATACAAAATAAACTGAATTGAATTGAATGTTAACCTTTTATAAGTATGTTAAATAGAGTAGCTTGTTTAAAATTAAAGTACAGTTTGTCAGCCTTTTAAAACTGAGGATCCAAATCATTAATTCATTATTTGGGCATTGGTTCAAATGTAGTTTTCTTTTTTTTTTACACAAGCAGTAATTCATAAACTTTGTTGAAATAGCATCCAACAATAACTTTCTGTATTTTTTTGGACAGTTTTACTCGGTGCAGAATTTTGGATGGTGCTCAAAAACCTTTGAGGTTCAACATGTAGCTTAAAATCCCTTCAGTGACCTCATCTCCAACAAAAGCAGGGCCCGGGGGCCCGAGGAGCCCCTGCACTTACTTTCTCCGTTGGCGAACTGGAGAGCAGCAGCACTGGCGCCCTGCACTCTGTCCGCCTGCTGAGCGATGTCGTTCTCTAGCAGAGCGTGTTTCTGTAACAAGTCCTCAACTTCCAACAAGTGTTTCCCAAAGTCGGGAGCCAGAAGCCGAGCCTGAATAGAGGAGGAAAGAGCAACCGGATCAGTTTCAGTGTCGAGAAATGAAACATTATTGGTGATGAATACTGCCTCCCGCGCTGCACCTTCATGTCGTCCATCCAGCTGATGATGTACAGCATCTCCTGGAAGATCCTCTGCAGCGTCAGGTTCTTCTCCAGGCGCGCCCTGCGAGCCTTCAGCAGCTCCTGCAGGTAGTCCCACAGGCGCAGGATGTTGTCTTTCCGCACGTCGATGCGCTTGGCGTCGTGGTATCGCTCGGACTCCAGCTCCTTGGAGATGTCCACCAGGACCTGAACGCGCTCCTCGTACGCGGCGATGTCCGTCTCGATGGCGTCGTGCTTCTTCTTCGCCGCCTCCACCGCCGGCAGGTCGTAACCAAAGTTATCCTGAAGGAGAAGGAAAGAAACCTCATGATGTATGTGTTACACCTTTACGCTGGAAATACTTTGATTGTACTCGAAGCCGGGCATTTGTTACTAGTATGTTTTATATTGCTACTGTAGGAGCTATTTATTGAATATTATAAGTTATTTTCATTCACAAGTATTCTTGCTTAATTCTAGTTGTTTGCTTATTTAGGTTAGATTTGTTTTATGTATTAGGATAGTTTTTTCTTTTGATAGTTTTTAGTTTAATTATTTGTTGTTGTTATTGGTTTATTAATTGGGAACGGCTATGGATACCTGGGGTTTACTTAAAGGAGTAGGCGGGTACAGGACCAGGATGCACCTGGGCAGGCCTATGATTTTTTACCAGCTCAGCATGGGAGAGGCAGCATGGGGGGTTTCTTTGTTCTTTTGTTTGTTTGCTTGTTTTGTTAAGTTACAATAAATATCAGAAAAAACAGCATTCTTTTAGCTGCGTAATCTACAAACCTACGGTGCATCAGTGGCTTTTTGATTTTGATTTATTTTCTTTGATTCACGGGACAAATGGCCACTACAGCTACTTTTACTCGACGGTGCCTTGTGGAAAGTTATGTTTATTGTAGTGTATTTTTAAGCTCTATCAAATGTGCTGAATGTTTCCTTATTCGCAAAACATTTGCAAAGCTGATTGTTAAGTATTCTCAATCTGGCATTGTTTACATTCATGTTTACTAAAGCTCGCAGCCTTCTTCTACGCTTTGTACCGCCTTTGCACATTACATATCTTGGTTTATTATTAATGCCATCTGTAGGTCATGCAACCATGAGCAGGACACGTCACCAATGTTCATCCTTCTGCGTGTCCACGATATAAACAATAAACCAATCGTTGAAAAAACGTTACATGGAGCTTCTAGACTCCACAGTAATTCCAATAAGGATTTAAACTTCCATCTTTTTGTTAACAAACAGCTAAATATCTATTTTCTTCTAACTTCTTCTCACTAACTTTTTGTGCTAAAAACATTGCTACTTGTTACTTGCAAATTACACTTTTTAGTTGGTGTCATCTTTCTGTCTCAGCTGTTTATCTCTCATCACCTATAATTAGGTTTGCGGTGTCAATTATTACTATTTGCCGTTATATATGTAACTTAATCTAATACAGTCGCCTAATTGAGGTCAACGTTTTTTCTTTTCTTTCAAGAGACGCCTCAGAACAAATCCTATAATATGCATAGTTCTGCCGTGGATGTTTTACCTGCGCCACCAGCCTCTGGTTCTCCAGCAGCCAGGTCTCCCTCATGGCCGCCTTCCTGTCGAATCTTCTGGCCATCTGCTCCAGCTTCTCCTGTCTGATCAGCTCGTCTCTCAGGACTCGCTCCCGCACATGCTCCGCCCTCTCCAGACGCTCCCAGGCCTGCACAAAGATGATGAGGTGGTGTTTGGGTTTTTGCTAGTTTGCAACGTGATACTTCCTATTCTCAGTCAAGACGTTCTTTGCTTGATCCCGTCATAAAGATGTAAGAGGTCAACTATTGGTTTCAGATCTACTTACAATTGAACCTATCTAATGTTGAGCTTCATCAGAGGGAGATAGATCCCAACCCGTCCTGTGCCTGTGGTGCTGTCCGGACATTATTTTCTTCAAGCGATATCTTTTATTTTACAGATTCTGAACCGCATTATAGTATTACCAGTATAATTCAATTCATTCAATTGTTGCCTCGGGACTGTGCACCGCTAAATGAATGCATTTTTGTCCATTTAATCGAGCTATTTGTCTGAACTTCAAACCACAAATGTTCGCATGTTGGTCAAAAGAGGGACTTCATATGAAAATCCAAACATTACAACTATAGCTGAAGTGATTAGTCAAGTAATCAATTAGTTAATTTGTTAATAACTGATTTATTGCTTTATTCTGGGGATTTGGGGTAAATATTGACAAAAAATCCCTCGGTCTCAGCTTTTCAATTGGGAGTATTTCTTTCTTTTCTTAGTTTTATACGATAATAAACTGAATATATTTGGCATTTGGACTGTCGGTTAGACAAAACAAGCTATTTGAAGACATTTCATTGAGATTTTATAAATTGCGGTTGGCTGTTTGTTCTTATTTGTTGACATTTTAGAGCCCAAATGATGACTCAATTAATCAAGAAAATATACCGAAGATGAATCGATAAGGGAAAAGAAACATGAGCCTCCTCACTTTGTTGATATCTGCGACCAGGGCTCCCTCTTTCGGCGTGTAGACCCTCTGATTGTTGGCCCGCATACGACTCTGGATGGTGAAAAGCAGAACCTCAAGGTTTCCCTTCTCTTGGAACCTGAAAAAAAAAAACACAAGTAAAAAAAAAATGAACAAATGAATTGTACACTTTTTGTTTTTTACATATGAGGAAGAGCTCGTTCTTGCGCAATCCTGCATGATGCCCACACTAAGGTATAAATCATACCCACCTTAATTTGAAGACCCATGTGTTTGTTGATCGTCCCTTTTATTCTTTTTTTTTCTAAAACGTATTTATCAATGTAATTATATTGTAATCTAATATTATTAATTATTATAACTATACAATTTATTG
This sequence comes from Myoxocephalus aenaeus, assembly GCA_038501785.1. Taxonomy (NCBI): domain Eukaryota; kingdom Metazoa; phylum Chordata; class Actinopteri; order Perciformes; family Cottidae; genus Myoxocephalus; species Myoxocephalus aenaeus. Next base: position 439,641 of record JBAMJR010000610.1, read on the forward strand.
AAATAATAAAAACAATAAGTAGTTTATTTGTTCTATAATTGCTTCACTTCCATCTAATGTCTAAATATCTTAATATGTATTAATCGATATGTCTACATTTCTATTTGTTTGTTGCTCTCTTGATGGCAAAATAAATCAAATGTGTCTGTTTAAAAACAGTAAAACATAAAAAAATAAAAATGCATTAGACATATTGATTGTACTGAATATAAAAATTAAAGATAAAGTTTAATAGAGTATAAAATGTAAGGAAAAAAAGTGACTTCTTTGCATTGTTTTAACTGAAAGTTTTAATTTACTATAAAATGGATTGAACTTGGCTGGAAGGAAGACAAACGTTAATGAAGATATCACACACAAAAAACCTTAGATTTCTTATGAAACCAAACTTAATAATAACAGTATTGCAAACTGTTGAAACATAGTGAACTCTCCTTTGTATCAATGTAGTTTAATGATGATATTGTGCGTCCTACATGAAAAGTTTTTTTATTATTATTATTTCATAGACAACCTCTAATCTAGTTGCTCAGAAAGCATGTCGAAAATTGTATTAAATTACAATTTGTGTTTTTTTTGTGGAGGTTTTCTTTTTGTTTGTTATTGGAACTCTGATACTTTATGAAATGTTCTTCTTATTGTAAAAAGTGAGTTGTGTTTTCTTGTTTTCTCTAGATTAAACAGAAACAGAAACAGAGTGTAATGTCACGGAAAAGGCATCTCGGCTCGACTCACTTGGGTGGCTTCTCCACCGTGCGGTATGTGTTGAAGGCCTGAAGCTGCTGCTGAACTCCAGTCAGCGAGTTGGCAAGTTTCCGGTTGTTCAGCACAACGATGGTCTGCTCGATCCACGTCAGCAGGTCCGACACCAGCGTCTCGTACTTATCGATCATCTTCTCTGTCTCGATGGCGTGATCCAGAACCTGGAGAAAGAGGTTAAAGACGATGTGAAAAAAATGTGCCGTGAACAAATTCGCCGCGAGTGTGCGTCATCTTTCTTATCTCACCTTTCCAACTCTCTTGCCCTCGACGGCGAGCTGCTTCATCTTCGAGAAGTAGTGGTAAAATGCCACGACGTACGTGATGATGGACTTCTCATCTGGGTTCTCTGTGAACACATCTACAAAACAAAAAAACGGCAGACAAGTCAGTCACAGCCAAGCCAGAGACCGTATCTGGTCCCGAGGGCTTTTTTTCCACCAGGCTTAAAGCTCATAAACATTTGGTTCCACACGAAGGCGCAAGCCTCCGTCGGCCACTCGCCTTCGGGGTCCAACAGCTTGGTCACGTCGAGCTGCTGCTCAGCCACGTTGAAGGCGCTGTGGAGGTTATGGGTCGGGTTTGACCTCTTCAGATTGCTAAAGTCCACCAGATCTGGCCTGAGAGAGAAAGATGGAGTAATGGAGCAAAAGAGGAAAATGAGACAGTGAAAGAGATGAAGCAGAGTGAGGAGGAGAGACACTGAGCAGACGGGTTTTCGTGGATGTTTACATTGCAGAGCTGGCGAGAGTAGATTTGGCCATTCATCTCTTCTTACCGGTGTTTGTGTATGAGAGCGTTGAAGGCCATGCCGTCTTTCCAGCTGGTGGTGAAGTTTGTGATGTTGACATTGGGATACCTGTGAAACAACAGCCAGCGGACGTCATTGACTGAGCATAAGGGACATTGCTGAGAAGATCCTGTTTTAAATCAATGTCTGGGATCTGCTCTGCTCCTCAACATGTGCAATACGCGTATTTCTGCAGCTTCAGGCCCGAGCAGAGAGACATTTAGTGGCAATTTGTGATTTGTTCATAAGATCATATATTTCAGAGGCACGGATTCTGAAATATGACCGATTCCGACTCGATGCAAGAAATCACGACACTTCAAATGAAGACCTATGACCGGAAAGAATAGTTTAACATCTCATTTGCTTTGAGTTAGATGTGAATATCAATATCACTCTCTTGTCTGCATGGTGAGTGTGAATCTACAGCCCGCAGCCGGTTAGCTCAGGTCAGCATAAAGTCGAGAAAGAGGAGGAAACAGCTTGCGTAGCTCTGTCCGAGGGAACAAAATCAGCCCAACAGCACACAACCTCGCGTAAGACATTTGTTTTTACACAAATGACACACATATGATGCTAATTGGTGAGTTTTAGAGCTGCTGGTAGGGGGATTTTGTTACCTTTAAAAAGTGCCAGGCTATCTGTTTTCCCTTGTTTACAGTCTTTATGCTAAGCTAAGCTAACTGTCTCCTCGCAGTACCTTCAAATTGATTTTCTTATCTAACTATCTGCAAAAAAAAAGCCAGTAATTATTTTTCCAAAAACACTAAACTATTCCTTGAAGAAAATTGTCCATTAAGTTTTTATTGTTATTAAATATATTCTGTAATGTTATCTTAAAAAAGGAAAAACACCTAAACTGTGGTATTGGGTGTACCAATTTGATTACATTGGATCTGCATATCAAAAGTGCTTCACTTGTAAGCACTTTAAATTAAATTAAATAGTATAATAAAAAAAAATTAAACAGTGGTGATTGTGACTGCTTTTCTGCAAACCCATTTTCAAACATTAAAACGTGAATAATCAAAATAGTAGCATATTTTATTGATAAAACACTTTTCAAGATGCTCCAATATGTTTTACATAACACATGCATTAATGAAACAAGAACCCAGAACAGTAAAAACCAATACAAGCACAGAGTGGCGCAGGTAGACACACACAAAAGAATATCTTTAACTGAAAGATTTACAGCTGTGCACGTGGAGAGTTGATTCTCATACTAATCCCCAAAGGGTATTTACAACAGCTTGGGGATGCTAAAGTTCACAAATTCCACCTACCCTGCCGTTTTCATCTGACACCACAGAAGAAGAGCGTCCTTGGCTGAGCGCGTCTGCTTCTGGTCCGCCTGGCCCGTTTCCACAACAATGTCCTGGATCTGATTAAAAACAACAAGCGCAGCTGGATGATGAATAATGAAGCGTAACTAACGACTGTGAGGTTTGCAATCAAACAAGAACAATTCACAGCAGAGAACAAAAACTTAATTGATAGTAACATGTCACTAATAGGACGCAGCAGCAGGGAAACATTTTGGCAAAGTGGCACAAATACCCCTTTGAAATACATGATTTATTATTATAGCTTACAGCCTTACGAGGAGGTTTTTTATTTGTGTACAAAAAAACGTGTCAAGTTATAAATCATTAATGTTATTAGCCGACTGGATTATCACAAATCCAAACCAAAGATCCAGTTGGTAATTATGGAAGTTCTTATTTTCCCACACAGTGGACTAATAATTAGAGCAGTGATGTGATCTGAGAGACAGGCCCTGAGAGAGAGTTAAATTTAGCCAGCTTTGGTTCTCCTTGCTTTACAAAGACTGAAAAGATACAGACGGGACTGAGTCAACTCCTGTCTTTTTCTTTTCTTTTTGTTTGAAAAGGCTGAATAATGCAGGAGGCCATATTGTTTGAACTAACGCGTCTAAAAATAACGGAGCTGCTGTCAAATTAAAAATAAATATATGCCCCCTCAAGGAAGATAAAAACAGTCAAACAGACGTCTTCTGATGTTCTGGGTGTGCTTCTTACAGCAGATAATAATGTCTCTGGAACCTGAAGCCATCGAGGAAAAATAAAAGTCAAAAACATCCCAAAGCCTCCAGTTGAATCTGTTTCTGTGCTGCATGCATACACACCCAAATGAGACCAATCAGTTAACCGGAGACTGATCTATCAAACACAGCAGCACTGAATGGAAATTAAAAACAGGTTTTAATGTACTCCGATTTAATTGTAGCATAATCATAGTAGCTATATTACAGTCATATTTCAACTGTGGTCATAGTGCACAGGCAAGCTCCCCGTGTTATTTGAGGATTGTATATATATATATATATATATATATATATATATATACACAAAATTAAAAATATATATAAATAAATACATATATATATAAATTAATGAATATATATACACACACACACATATATATAAATTATGTTATATATACATATATAAAAATATCAAAAATATATATAAATACATATATAAATTAATAAATGTATATATAAATTAATATAAATACATGGTGTCTGAGGGAGAGGTAACGCAAGTCCTTTCTTCCCGCTGCTGTCAGGCTGCACAATACGCTGGGCTCCCAGTAGACCACGAACACTCGACACTTTGACCACTGAACACTTTTAAACTTGGACACTTTAACCATTCACCTGGTGCTAGTACTTTTATATATACTTCTTTATTCAGTCTGTATATTTAATATTCTTCTTTACTGTTTTTTACTGTTCTCTATTACTGTTTATTTATATTACTTGACTGTTTTTATCTTTTATTTTATTCACTTCAATGCTGCTGTAATCCTGTAATTTCCCCACTGCGGGACTAAAAAAGGATCATTTTATACATTAATATATATATATATATATATATATATATATATACACATACAAAAAAGATATATAGAAATATATAGAACAATATATATAAAGGTAGTACGTAGCTTTAGGTCTGGCACGCACTACAAACCGAACAATTCGTTAGAATAATTCTACTGCATTTGGATAATAAAATACAGCTTAAATCGTGAGAAACAGGACGTTCTCTCTCTCAATGAGGCAACCCCACACGACGTGGCAGGTCACGTGCTTTCTGACACGCCCACCACCGGAAGAAAAACATCCTTCTCCGGTGAGGCACGTCTGCGCTAAACTAGCTCAAAACCAAGAGCCGTGCTCTCCCCGCAGCGTAAAGCGAACCCCACGGAGACGAGACCCTGCTCCGCAGTGAGAAACGCAGCATGCATGTCACCGAGCCCCCGTGACGCACACTATCCCTCACGAGCCCGCTTCAGCCGGACCCCTGACTCCTGTCTATGTGCAAGGAAACAAAAAACCCTAAATAGAAAGACTCTAATGTCCGAAGCACCCGCTGACCGGGCTCCACACAGCTACCTGGCTGGAACATTACCTCCCCCCCGCATGGGAGATGAAGAGCCATGTTCTCCAGAGCCCCGGGAGACTCACACCGGCGAGGATTTGGCCCGAGACATGACAGAAGTAGTGGGAGTTGGCGCGAGCTGGTGTGCCTGTACACCTGTGACTATACCGACGATGCCCGGGACAGAGTTCATGCTGCTGGACGAGGGCCACATATGGGAGGCTTTGCCCATGTCAGTAATCCAGCATATACCATATAATACTGCAGTATATTTAATATATTTTGCATTTACTATATTATATTTACCTTTATGTTTTGCAAACTTCAGTGGGACTCTTAAGTCAGTTTCTACCTCAGTAAGGCTTGATTTGCATTAATATATTTGTTATACTTCTGCGCATATATATTTGCACAGCTGAGTATTGTGGATATAATTAATTATTATTAATTTGTTGTATTGTATGTGTGACGGGGTCGATTTTTTTTTAAATAGCTCTTTATCTGTTATCTGTCCCACCTCTTTGACCTGTTTCTTTTACTGTAGTAACACGTTCGGCATCAATAAAGTGTTAACTACTTGCACTACTCTGACTACTCTGTTGTCTTTAATGTCTTTTTTAATATTTATCTTGTTTATTGTATATAATGTATATATGTACGATGTGAGCAATGTGTAACCGGAGTCAAATTCCATGTATGGGACATGGCCAATAAAGCTGATTCTGATTCTGATCTTATTGTGATGATATAACTGAAGGAATGGTGACTATATAAATGTATACGTATATTGCAAAGTTTACCATTTTGCCTGTGACAGAATCATAATAGAGAGAGAGATCAAAATGTAATCTGCAACCTGTTGTATTGTCTGTAAATTGTTGGTATAATGGTTGTAATACAAAAATAAGTGATAAAAAAGTGGACCAAGTTTACTTAGATTTGAACCCACAAATCAATGCAACCAATGCACTGAATACTAGGGGTTCAAAAGTTATATTGTAACCTCTTCAGGCTTTGAGCGATTCAAATCAACAACAAAAAAAGGAAATACAGCTAAATGTGGGCGTTCAGCGTATAGCCGAGGTCTTAGTTCACCTGGAAGCGAAGGATGATGGTCCAGATGAGGCCGAGGATGAGGCGATGGTTGCCGTCGACGATGTCGTGGGAGCCCATGTTCTCCAGGTGGACCCTCTGCTCTTTGAGGAACTGCAGAGCCTTGTCCACGTTCTCCAAACAGTGGATACGCATTCGGCCTTTGGTGGGTTTTGGCTAAAGACAGAATTAAGAAAGAAAACTTAGAAATGGAAAATGATGACAGCAAGAGTGACCATAAGAGAGAAAGAGAGAGAGAGAGAGAGAGAGAGAGAGAGAGAGAGAGAGAGAGAGAGAGAGAGAGAGAGAGAGAGAGAGTAAATGTAAGACTTGGCTAGGGTGCTTCTTACAAGTCGTTCTCCGGACAGCACCTCCAGCAGTTTAATGAGCATGCGTCCGTCCCGCAGGTCCAGGTAAAGGTCAGAGATGCGACAGCCGACCCGGGACAAGATCGAGTTGACCCATTTTGTGAAGGTCTTCTTCTGAACCGCCTCGCGCTCATCTGAAGGGAGCAGAAAGTTGAAGGAGAAAAAAAATAACATGAGCCCCATGAATAATGAAATAACTTCCCATCTATGGAACAGCACCACTGGAGCTGGTGGGGATTAACTGTCCTGCTCAAGGGCTCTTCAGATAGATGGTGGACCCTGAGTTGAATTTACTCTGGAAACAGAGCAATCTTACTGGTTAAATTAATCCTCGGTGCAGAGTTAAGCTGTGCACTCTTGCCACTTACTGAGAAAATACAGCCTGGATATCCCCAGTTGTCTATATTATATTAACCAGTGAGCTTCGGCTGCAGCGAAAAACATAAAAATCTAACATTATTCTGCGGCTCCACTCATTTAATCCAACTCACCCAATAATAGTGTTTCTAACTTCACATCGGCTCTGCCTCCAAGAAATATGATTTACATATCCATGGGATGATTATGAGACAAGGGGCCCTTAATAAGAGGCCCCCGACCACTCAACACAGGAGCAAGACCCCAGAGGCTGACATTGAGAAGGCAAACCAGAAGTCTGCTGGTTCAGAAACTGCCCCTGAACATAAGTATTTAGTTCACGCTGGAGACGGTAAGAAGCCATCCGACGCAGCAGATCCACTCTGACACTCCTCGACACGGATAGCATACAAAATACGACAGAATATTATAGGAAACATGAATGGAAACCATCAAAGGAGACATGATGGACATCTTAAAGCAGAGATATTCTGCTGTTCTTACTTTACTGTAACATCAGCATGCTGTACAGCTGTAATACTAAATGACAATATTAAACGACTCTGACTTTTACAGAGCTCTGTGACCTCCAACAAAAAAATATGAACACTCACTTGAGGCTGGCCGATTTGGCACAAATCCTCCATCACAATATCAGTCATTATATCATAAAATAACATGTTTCCTTGGAGTTCAAGAATAAATAAACACTTGGTAAAACCTATTTTCTGGACTCCGGTTGTTGATACTTGATGAATGAAAAGCACTGAGTATTTACTCATTTTATTAAGAACTTAAGCGCGAAATTATAACGAAAAATACACATCATTGACTATGTTAACATGTATGCACACATTACAGTTGTTTGATTTAACTGAGTTTGATCAGAGAAATTTGAGTCAGTATGTGTTTGTTATTATCAATTTGTGTATCAAGATATATATTTATATATATTTTATCACCATATGAGATTGACAGAAGATAAATTATCAGACTGAATTATCGCCCGGCCCTACTTAGGTCCCGAGGAGAGTAATTTATCAATGTCCAAAACTTAAACTTCAGTTAAAGTCAATTAAATGGTCCACCTCGTCACAGTGCTGCCCTGCTGCCAGAGACCGCCTCTCTGTTAAAGCGTGTGTCAGATGGGGACATGTTAAAGACGAGGCCACTTTCAAAGATCTGGTCACGTTATCCCTGCTGTGTATTTGCAAATCGCATCTCTTCTGTTGGACTTACAGCAATATATCCATCAATAAAATACGGAAAAGTTTTGCACTTTTGCTCGATTGTCGGAGAAGGAGGACTCCTCATAGGTCTGCAATGCTCGACATGATTACTAATATAAATTCAGTGTTTTTGGATACAGACCTGCTGCAAATGTGACGCGTGTCTTCACGAAACAGAACCTCCCCATGGGAAAAGCTAGACTTGAACGATCCAAGTCTCCTCATCCTCCTTTGCAGAGTAGCTAGAGAAGTGCTGCTGCTGCATAACAACACCACATGCACAGAAGGTAAACAAGGCCTCTGCATAGTTGCGCATCGGCGTACAGTACTGACATAGACATGTCGCCTGATATCTCAGGAATGATGGGGCAGAGAGGAGCGGAAAGTACCAGCGTCAGACCTTTTTTCAGGGAGGATGAGCGCTGCCCACGTGGTGACACATCCCGCCGGGACTCACACCGCCGGGACTCACACTTATATCTCAGTGCTCGGCAGATGTGCCTCCTACTCAACAGCGAAAAATAAAACCCATTTTGATGGGACCATATGTCAGCATGACCCGATGTACTATGCAGTGTTTATTTTGTTTGTGGACACACTTAATGTGAATGGGAACGGGGGTGGTGGGAGTGGGCGTGTGCTCGTGATGGTATCTGCATTTAGTAAGCATGCAAAATGCCCTGCATGGTTAAAACCGTCTCTTATTACAAGTGAAGCACAGAATATAAAGCAGACTAGAAGTGTGGGCCGAGACGTGCACCGAGCAGGACGTTCTATAATTAAATCAACTTGCCTGTAAACAAACTATTTTGCAGCAGCACTGTTTCTAAATTAGCCTTAAACGTATTATTGGCATTTCTCAACTGCAATTTATTGTTCCCCATCGGCCTCCATACGCACCCCCAGCGATGTATCTGCAATGAGTTTATAACAGCCCAGTTGGTTATTGATCTATAGGTCTGTTAAAACAAGTAATATGTTAAATGAAAACTTTTTTTATTCGTATTACTTGATTAATTATTTATTTAAAAAAAAAAAAAAATCCAGCATAAAGTTTGAAGTTTGAAGTTTTATTTCAAATTAGCTAGGGAATCATTTGGAAATCAGAGTTTTGAACGTATCACGATCATATAACCATGACTTAATAACTGACTTAATAACTCTCATAACACACTTCAGAACATTAAAAAGGTCCAGCAGCGACTGTATTTCCTAAGAAGGCTAAGGAAATTTGGCATGCCACCCAAGATTCTCAGCAACTTCTACAGATGTACGGTCGAGAGCGTCCTTACCAGCTCAATCACAGTATGGTATGGAAACTGCACTGCCCAGGACTGGAAGGCACTCCAGCGTGTGATAAAAACTGCACAGTACATCTCAGGAGCAGCCTTCCCCTCTCTTCAGGACATTTACTCCACCAGAGTAACCAGGAGAGCAGCCCACATCATCAGGGACACAACACACCCCCAGCACAGACTCTTCTCGCTCCTGCCATCAGGCAGACGCTACAGGAGTCTGAAGTCCAGAACCACGAGACTACCCGCAGGCCATCAGGCTGGTGAACAGCTCACACATGCACACACACACACACACACACACACACACACACACACACACACACACACACACACTGAACTGTGAACGGCTGCTGCTGTGACTTCATGTCACGACCATACTTGTACTTGTATATTTGTAGCAATGCATAGTGCACTTTATACACTGATACACTTGTACTTAAGCCCTGTGTGTCTTCTGTTCCCTTGTCTGGTCGTACTGTGTGTGCCCTTGTGCCTGCTTTTTGGTGTTTTTGAGAATCCTTTTTGAGAATCCTGCCTGTTCTGCAAGGAATAAAGCTACTTTGTTTTCACCACGCATCTGCATTTGGGTCCTCTCTCCGAGTCTCCCGTGACAGTGCCTTATTTTTTTTACCTTTTATTGTAATTCTGTGTGTTAGGAGGACCTAGCAAAATAAGCTTTTAATTGTACAGAGTAACTGTTATCTTTGCATATGACATAAAAAATATCTTGAATCTTAATGTCAATAAATGACAATATTACACTTATGATAATATTTGACACACATACTAACTAACAATTGCCTGTACTTTCATTCAGTTATATTAATTATATAAATTAGAGCTGAAACAATTAGTTGATTAAATAATTGATAGAAAATTCATCAGCAAAAAAAAAAAACGGCTCCCTGCTTATATTTTAGTTTTTTTATTGATCAGAACGGGACATTGATGTCACCTTTGGCTAGAAACATGGGAACATTTAACAACTTGCTGACATTTAATCACGGCAATAATCATTAGATGAGGCCGAGTAGTTGAGTATTCTAGAATAATCTGGAGCAAGGACGACAGAAGGACGAGGCCAGGATGGCACCCAGCCCTGCAGCTCCAGCCCGATACAAACACACTCACACTCACTGTGTACACACTCACTCTCACTGTGTACACACACACTCACTGCTCCTCAACGTTTATCAGGTCAACCGCTGGTGATGAGCCATTTTCCCCTCAGTCGTCCCATCTTGCTACACGTGACTTCCCCATCGGTCTGCCTGCTACCGTTGGCCCTCTTTATTCCTCAACCCAAATATGACTTCAAACTACGGAGTGCAAAGGATTGCATCCTTAATGACGTGTGTAATAAATTATTCAGGCCCCCGAGGCTGTGGAGAACAAGCAAAGAACAGGCTAAAGAGGAGGAACAGAAGAGGGAGATGGAGATAAAGGAAGGAGAGAGAAGGAGTTAAAGGTAGGAGACAGAGGAAAGAGGAGAGACTGGAGCAAAGGTGAAGAAGAATAGGAAGAGAAAAAAGAGGCCAGGCAATGGAGGGCAAGATGGATCAGCAAGAAAGTAATGGAGAGAGTGAGGGAGACGCAGGCTTTCAGGTGTAATCTGCAGAGAGCCAACGAGGAAAATAGAACAAGATATATTACCTACATATCTAAAAAATGACCCAGTAAGCACCCCAAAAAAAAGCTCAAGCTCCATTCTCAGCCTCATCACAGAGAAGAAACCAGGAGTTATTGTATGTAAAACACATGGTGCAGCAGACTACAGTAAATAAATCATGCTTTTTCTGCTCCCCTCAGCAGAACAACGGCACGCACTGCTCCGCTACGGCGTCACAGATTGCCACGCCATGAAAAAGTAATGGCAATTAGAAACATGCAAATAACTCACAGCTCCAACAGGAGTGTCAGCGTTGATTTAGCACAAAGTGTCATCATAATCTGTCAGCAAGGACAAAAAAAAACAAGTTAAAAAAACAAGACAACAAGACACAGCTCAGTGTGCATGATGCTTTCGGGTGCTTCGCAGTGCAGACGGTGGAGGACAATTAAAGTGCATCCTTCAAAAACGTGCACATGGTTCTCCCGTATCGTCTCACATCGAGACCTTGAGTAGAGCCAGAGTGCACACATTGATGCTCCTGGCCTTTTAGGAGGCCTGGGACAGCACAGGGGAGAGGAGGAAGAGGAGGAGGACTGCTGCTTGCATGCGTCCCGCCGAGCCGGCTCCAGATGAGTAGTTCAACAAGCTCAATGTGACAACGGCTCAGTGTGTTCACTCGCTGCTGAACAAAGCCTTCAGCGGTAAGTTTGAAAAACTAAGTTCTGTTTAACCTCAAAATTACAGTTTGCAGGATTGTAGAACGGTGCAGAAACTCTAAATAATATCCAAACTGTGAGTCATTCAAGATGATGATGGCTAAGCTATCATTCCTGATGAACAACATCTCCCACCCTATGCAGGACACTCTGGCAGCTCTGCACAGCTCCTTCATCCACCGGTGAAGGAAAGGTTGAAAGTCCTTCCTTCCCGCTGCTGTCAGGCTGCACAACCAGCTGAGCTCGCAGTAGACCACAAAAAAATAACAATTCAATCACTCTGTGCAATATAAATACATGCTATTCTGTCTGTATATATAATATTGTTATTGTGCATTCTCTACTGTTTTTTTATTACTGTTTATTTATATTACTTGTTTTTTATTTTTTATTTTACTATGTCTCTTGTGTGCACTTTACCATTTGCTGCTGTAATCCTGCAAATTTCCCCACTGCAGGACTAATAAAGAAATATCTAATTTAATCTAATCTAATTCAATATCGTACAGGATTGTATTATCGTAATATCCCATATAAGGCTACGTTCCAATGAAGAGATGACATTTCTGCACTTATTTGAGTGTTCAAGCCCAATGAAACACACATTGACTTATTCTAATTATTGTGTCTTTAATTAAAATAAATGTAAATGAAAGCTGAAATGTTATTTATCTTATTGTATGGGTTTCACTTCAATCGTGGCTGAAGTGAAACGGAGGCCGGGCTTTTTTACACATTGCATATTTAGGTGCAGTTCATAAATAGGAAAGTAGCAGGAATATTTCATACGAAGGGCTGACCACAACTTTACTCTATGTTTAATGTTTGGTTGTACTTCTTGCTGCGGCAACAGAAGCTACCATTGTCATACAGGCCTTTTCACATGAATTAAATATTTCGGAGTAAGTGCAGCAGTCATACACAGCTTCCAACTTCCCAGACGCTGTTTTGCTGCTTTCCTTTTCCAACTTCTTCTCTCTGCATATCAATGCCAGCTTTACTAAACATTCCTCTGTTTCACATGCTTTTACTGTGTAATCCCTCCTCCACTCTCTGACTCCAGTAAAAAGCCCAATGACTTATTCATGCTGATGGATTTTCCCTGTATACTGCCTGATCCGTTTTTTCCCACAATCAGCTCATACTGGATGGGCCCCCGTGGGTCCCGCAGCACCCTGTTATACGCTACCCGAGTCATGGCACTGTCAGAGCCACCTGTTCTGCAGCCATGACACAAAGTCTTTATTAACAAGCCTGTGCCAGAGCTTAAATGAAACAGCTCCTCTGTCGGCTTTGTTTACACGCTTCCTCGAGACGAGATGAATTGCCTCAGCTTTCGCTAAAATGCACTCACATTTTGCAACAGCTACACATCAGATCAATGCACGTTAGAGGCCGTCAAGGTTTCCTGATGTTGTAAAGAGCAAAACATACCAGTATTTTGACTCGTAAGGATTAAAGTTGAGCTCCATTAAGCCTGTTTACAGGTGTTGGAGAGCACTAAAGCCTAATCTGACAAACTGCCTCGAATGATGTCACTTGAGTCAGTTGGGGCTGAAGACTACAAGTTTGAAAAAAGAAAAAAAAAGCTGTTGGTGTGTCGTTAGAAAGAAGTGAGTTGACCAGGCCTCTGGAGCCAGCGGCATTCAAGGCTACATTAGCTGCTACTAGCATAACACACCCAAATCTCCAACCAAACGGTCAACGATAGAGTTAAATTATGGGTAATGTCGGCATCAGGTTTTGACGAAGAAAGAGGGAGAATGTTTGGAATGAAAAAAAAGGCAATACCTCTGCTTCATCAATTTTGATAACTATCCATCATGAGTCCAACAATCTTAAAGGGTTGCAATGTTCAAGAACTCTTATGAAAAGATGCATGAGCTGCAAAACTTGACAACGGCTTAAAGAATATATGTTCACAGTAATTTGAGGGTCAAACTCATGGAGAGATTGTCTTTTTAAACAGTTAACAGGGCCTAAACACTTGAAGGGGAAGGTGTTCAGACTCGGAGGGGGCAAGCCAAAAGGTCAACAACTAGAAATACAGCAGAAATACTCAACACAAATGAGTGTTTCAAACTCCAAGAAAGACATAAGAAAATGGATGAATGGTTGAAATCAATAAACGCAAAGCACCGACTGTTTTCCCCGTCTCCCTCTATTTATTAGTCGGGTTTTTTTCTGTTATTGTTGTTCTGTCCAACTTCATTCTGCTGCAGTGTCGACCGGATCTCCCTAATAACGGGTAAAGAAAAAGTAAATAAAATTCCATGACATGCAATTGGTGGATCAATACACTTGGCTCCGAACAACCACTCTAATTTGGGAGAGCTTCAGAAGTTTACCGCTTCACGTATCAGTTGACTCTGCAGTCTTCAGAATCCGTCTATACTTATAATCTAGCAGAGGCAGGAGAAGAAAAAAAGCATGTTTCCCTCTGTTCCTGCATCGTCTCCTCCATTTTCTTCCTCTCACTAATGCACTCCTGTCATCAGGGAGTTGGATAGCATAGTGCAAGCTAACAAAGATGCACAGTGACGGCAAACCTCTCACTTAAAACCTTAATAACGTACTCGGAAAGAAGTTAAACCGCCAGAGAAATTGATTATTTTTCAACACTGCCAATGCAATCATTCAGGTAAAAAAAAAGAAAAGGAGGTTAGGATGAAAACACACTTATGCTTTGTTCTTTGGAACAGTTTGTGAAGGGTAAGGGCCAAAGTAAGTATAGGCGACAAGCAAAGATGATGAATATGTTTGTTACTTTAAGAAAAAGAAACATATGAGTGCATAACACTATCTTTTGGAAAGGGAAACATCACAACCTTTTTAGGAGTTTGCCTATGAATTATTCAAAGCCAAGTCAGTGAACAATTGGGGCAGAGCCACGGCTTCCTGGAAATAAATAAATGACTATCCTATACTATACATTCAATAAAAGGGACACCTCTTTGGAAGCTCAGACTCTATTTGCTGCGACCTTTTTTCCAGTTCTCACAACGGGATGAGAAACTAACACTTGCTCACATCACAGCTCGAGTTCCCTGCGACCGCGTCCCGGCCCGAACAAAAAGACACAAGTTGGGGAAGGGAGGGGCATGATTGGAAAAGTGTTATCTCTCTCTGTCTCGTCAGTGAGGCAGTGGTGGGTGGACAAACTCTCTCTGAAACATATCACTAACGCACAAACACACACACACACACACACCGCTCTTCCATCAGGACCCTGTACCTTGCAGCTGCCTGAAGCGTCCATCCAGGATGGAGTTGAAACAGATGTTGGAGGTGCTGTAACTCAGCCAGCGCGCCCGCTTCATACTTTTAGCTGAGGAGGAGGTGGTGGTGGAGGAGGAGGAGGAGAGGAGGGTCGGGGGAGGTGGAGGGTGAGAGGGCCGCTGACGTCTGGGGGTGCAGGACGAGGACGAGGAGGAGGACGATGAGAAGGGGGAGAGTCCAGTGGGCGCCGCAGAGACCGGGATGTGCAAGAGACTGCCGTTGCTCTCTGGGTGGTGCTCGGGCTCCTGCTGCTTCCTGCTGCTGCTGCTTCTGCTGCTGCTTCCCCTCGCCGCCTTCCTGCTTTCGGTTCTCTGGGTCCGGTGGACCGGCGGGGTGCTCCTGCTCCGGCTAACGCTCATGCTGACCCGAACAGGGGCCTCTTTCTCTGTGGGGGCATGGGGTCGGCCGGCCGCCTCCTTGGTCCCTCCGCTGCCGCTCCGGATGGCCGTGGGCTCCCTGCTGCTGGCCTTCAGGCTGATCTTGACCTCTCGGAGCCGGGGTTGGCTTATAGGGGCCGCACGCAGCAGGCACGGGCTGCTCATCTTGACCCCCAGACAACAACAACACAGCCTGGAGCCGGCGGCGGAACTTGGTACTCCGCGTCTCTCCTCTTCTCCGTCTCTTGGCTCTCTGTCCTCCTTTCCAGATCTCTCTCGTGTGTTCACTCCTGTTCCCTCCCTCCCTCCCTCCCTCCTTCTCCCTTCTTTCTCACTCTCTCCTCACTGCTGCCGTGATGATGCTATGCCTCCACTCACTTCAGAGTGGTTTCTTTAGCCCCGTCCATGCATACAATATGTTTTAACATGTCCACGTGCTCACAAGACTGCCTCCCTCTACGCAGCACTCCCACTCAGTCGTGACATCACTGAATGGGAAGTGTAACTCCTGTGCCAATAATCCAACACGAAACTGTCTCTCTCGAAGGAGCATGTCTTTTTTAGGTTTGTGTAGGGAGGAGTGCAAATGGATGGATATTCAGCATGTCATGTGCTTTGATGGCTAGCCGGGTACATATTTCTGAGTTCACAAGCTGTAAAATCGGCAGCGGGCGTCATTCAGAGGCTCTCTCATCTCCTGCCTCTCGCTTGACTTTCTTCTCTCTCTCTCTCTCTCTCTCTCTCTCTCTCTCTCTCACAGGAAACACTGATTGCATTACAGAAACATCATTGCAGCAGCACTCTAACACAATATCACCAACACCCACACAGAAACCTTCATCACTTAAAGAGACAGCAAGAGAAGTGATGAACGCTCTCCCCAATAAACGGTCTCGACACGACTAAATATTTGATGCCACCCAAAATGTTGGGCTGGATATCAAACCTCAATACTTTGTATGATGTCTTTATAGACATAAATGTGTGCATAGCAAGTGCTGAAAGCTGGCATTTTTAATACAATGTATGGCCGGCACTTTTTCAGGAATAGACTTGTAGTCTGAAACCTGTTCTCGATTTCAGTCAGACACACTTATACATCGAATTATTGGCCATTAACAGCAAATCTCTTCGAGGAGGAACTACTGCCCCCCCTGAACAAAAGAAAAAATAGAAGGCGCACTGAAGTGAGTGCAGATCTCTGCCAGGTGTCTGCAACGAGCACTGCTGTAACGTTTGATTGAATGAATACAACCCACAATTGACTAACCCCCCCCATCTAGACTACTAGTGTATCCATGATGTTGATGCCCAATAATAAGTGTGTCTCTGGCCACAGAGCAGCGCCTGAGCGGCGATGAAGCAGTCAGCAGTGTGTGTGTGTGTGTAGTTCTTTTAGCTGTCTGACAGCAGTCAATCAATGGCAGTATCAAACAGGCAATAACAGGTGTTTTGAGAAAGCGTGAGTCACTGCAACCCAGAAAGGTCCTTGAACACGCAGCCGCGAATGAGCACCCAAAATATTCGGCGAGATTAGCCTTGATCACACTCACATGACTCATTATCTCCAGCCGGATATAAGAATGTGTAGTAAAGTCGACAATACTTAAAGCACATCAGGAGAAAGTTGGGGCGGTGGAGTGACCTGCAGACATTTGCCTGTATGATGATTGGATGATGCTAGTCAGCTGGCCAATGATTATGAGGCATGAATGAAGCAGCTGATACCAATCAGCCATATCAGGGCCTGAAGTGATGTAAATGCTCCATATAAAAATGCTCATTATTACTGAAGAGATACCAAACGACAAGGGATTCACAGGAAACCGTGCACGGTGTGGAGGAGTTTTTTATTTCCAGCAGCACGATTGGCACACAGGAGACGTTTGCCTTCGGGGCTTTCTTTCAGAAAGGGTTTACTTTGACCCAGACGATGACCTTTTCCTAAACCTGAACCTAACCAAGACGGTTTGTTGCCGAAACCGAAGGAGATTTCTGGCAGAAAGCCCTGAAGGCAAACTCCTCCCATGTGCACGGGATTGTGTGTTTAAGATCAACTCAAAATAAACCAGAGTGCTCGTGGTAATGAAGGAACATGTCACTCAGTGGGGCTCATTGATGTGTTTTTAGGACAACAATGGAGCTCGATGGTTTTCTATCAGGTTTTGGCTGCACAGGCAATACCCGCTGGAGGTGTGGATACAGTGTTGGTGTTGGTCTTGTGAACAATAAGAAATATATAGATTATCACCAGACTTATCTGTAAAGATTGAGCTTCTTTTGGATGCCAAATTGGACTCAGGACATCACCACCTTCAACCTCCCTTCTTCCAGCTCCGTTGCTCGGAACACATCATCAAACTGTAAAGTTCAGTGACTGCATCGCAATGACAAAATCTGTCCCGAGACAGAATATAAACAAAAGATATGAGGACCACACAGACTCATGAGGTGAAACCAGTGACCGCTGGTAAAAGGGTTTTGTAGAAAAACAAGATTAAATATATCCGAATGAAGTGTTTTAGTGTCCGTATCAAAACGCAAGCATCATATCCGCACAAGTACAAAAAGATTCCATAGTGCCGTCTCCACAGCGCCAAATTCATGTTTTACTACCTTGTGGCGAACCTCTCTTGTGACTACGGATTAACAAAAGTATTCATGGTGTGACCCTCGACTCCCTGTTTCTGTTCCGATTCCGTCCGCCGCAGAAACGCTGCTATTTTAAAACCCACAAGCAGCCGCTCCACAGGTGGAGGCCGGCTCACCAGCTTTCGGCCTGAAATGCCAGAGATCTGTGCCTGTGGGAGGCAGACGGGCAGGGCAGCTGTCCAGATCGGTCAGTCGCCGGGCATTCTGGGAATGTGCAATCCCAGTTGCTTTGCAGAGGGTGTGGAGCGGTGTCAGGCCTCAGCTGCTGGGGGGGTGACACCGCGAGTAACATGTACACACAAACACACACACACACACACACACACACACACACACAACAATACCTGCAGAGCTCTAGCTGAGAGCTTTGGAGTCAAATCAAGGGCCAACTAGAAAGTGATTTTGTAGTTTTCCCAAGTTAATCTAAGTAAAGGTCACGGGACACATTCAAGCCCATTCGAACCTGCCGAAGTTAAACAGACACCCGTTATAGCTCGACCTTTCTGCCCTTCCCACGTTCCTAAAAAGACACTGTCATCTCAGAAATGTGACCACAAATGCCACGGGCAGGGCGCAGCCTGTGCATGCACACTCACCTGCGAGGGCCTTGATGCGCGAGCGCTCAAACAGCCTGGCGGAGCATTTGTCGTTGTCCAGGTCCTCGTCGGTGAGGTCGAAGCGGGTGTTGATGCGGCTGTACTGCTGCGCGATCTCCGCATTGTCAAAATCCGTGGAAGTCATGGCGGCTGCCACCGGGGCAAGCGGGTGACGGGACGGCGGGCGGCGTCCTCAGGTGGTCTGGGTGTCAGGGGGTGGGGGGGGATCTTGAACACTGGAGGTAGTCTGAAACCGAGGGGGAGGAAGAGGTGTTATTATGATGAAGAACCGGAGTTCAAATGAGACTTATACAATAATTATACATTCAGATATTCTTGATTTTTTAGAAGTTAGAAGTTAGAATTTCTTCATGCAACATTGTGATGGAAAGTCCATATCAGACACAAATTAATATTTCAAGCAGGATACTGTATCGTACATTTCAGTTCATTCATTTGAGGTTCCAGCTAAGAAATTGAATTTGCTTCATTTGAAGAAATGATCTTGGCCTCAAAAACATTGTAAAGGACATTTTTCACTGTGTTATAATGTTATAAAGACCAATATTAAGACAAATATGAGTACAAAATAAGTACTTGCAGAAAATTATGCCAATTTATGAATCCAGCTTTCTCTGTGCTGCGATTTGGTTTGTAATTTGGTGTTAGGTTTCAATTGATCAACCCCCCTGGAGAGGGAAAGACTAAATGACATTATCATGCCAGGTATAGATACACTTTGAAGAAATCTATGTGATCTCAGATGTGGTGCAGGTATATTTTTGACACTCCTATCGTAGCTTTTCAAATTGGACCCCACAAGCTCCTGTGCCCCCCTCACAATCTCCATTTTGTGTGTGTCCCTTTGCTCAACTGTCACCCTGCAGTGTGTGCCTGTGTGTTCTTTGTGCGGAATGGCGGGTTGAAGGGTAGCAGCTCAGATAGCCGTCTATCTGAGTGCAGCACAGCTCCCTTATCGTGCCACACGGGGGGAGGGCAACCCCTCTGGCCTGCACACGGAGAAACCAGCGTCTTTTGAATGATGCAGCTCACGCAGTTTGAACTGCCAGTGTGTGTGTGTGTGTGTGTGTGTGTGTGTGTGTGTGTGTGTGTGTGTGTGTGTGTGTGTGTGTCCGTTGGTGGCTATTTGTGAGAACAAGCATGTGAGGGGAAATGAGGCGGGAAATACAACTTGTGTTGCTGCTGTCGTGCACCAAGATGGAGAAAAAGGAAGTGGTGTCATGTGGCACTACTGTACAGTCGCTGAACACCACATATTTTTTGAATATTTTTTATTAAAATGACGACATTAAAACTACAATTAGAGATAAAGGCAAACAATCTGTATTCATAACATATGTCTGAGTTTACAGTGGTGCAAAGTAACTAATAGTAGAATATTATAGTGTAGTACAAAGTAGCAGAACATGACAATACTCAAGTAAAGCACAGGTGCCTACAAATTGTACTTCATTGCAGTACTTGAGTAAATGTACTTTCCAGTACTGCTGATCTGCCCTCAGTGATGGCCTCCAGGTCTCCCTCCTCCCGCTCAGTATCAGTGCTCTGCAGAGGGCTCTTATCGGAACGCTCCACCCACCACTGGGGATCCCCTTATCACCTCACACACACAACCTGCACAGGACCACTGCACAAACCCTCTTTACGCGCCGCGCAAACCCTGTGTCCACAAACCGTCAGCTGTTCAAAAGAACCTCTGAGACTCTAATCGTGTCGAAGGGGCTGACGGACCGCTTGCTTCTAAAACACAAACGGCAGTAAACTAGGTGTGAGCCGGGACTCGTACTCCGTGCGACGGCACGCCGCTCCATTTGGAGCTGTGTTAAAGGCAAACGGGCCTCCTACTTATAGACTGTCCTGTGACAGGAAGTTCACCGCCTGCCACAGCGAGTGTGTGTCTGTCAATAGGTGTCCTCTCCTAGTGTCCTTGAGCAAGAAAATCTTACATCCCTCTCTCCCAGTAGGTCACCCTGTCTGCTATAACCTCCTGTAATGCAGAATAAATGCCTAAAAATACAATGAAATCACCTTAATTAGAGTGCTGAGCAAGAGTTGCATATGTAAATGCATACAGTGCAGATCTCTAAAAAAAACAGCAGTGATTACTGAAAACTAGTTTCCATGACAGCTGCAGCTAACACTTGTTTTCATTATCTATTAACCTTTCAATTACATTTAATGCAAAACTGTGACGAATAGCGGATTAACAGATTAGTTCAGCTTCATCAACAGAAAAACAAATACATAATAAATACAATTATATAGAATTTGTGTTCATTACAAGTCCAAAACGATGTATGCAATTTGCAGTGACACAGTAGAAAAAAATGCAGGAAATCCTCACATTTAAGAGGCTTAAAACAGTCAATGTGATTTTTCTTCGTCTTGATAAATGATTTAAACGATTATAATTGATTATCAACATTTTACAATTAATATTCTGGCTAATAACTAATCCATTCAGCCCTAGTTTCTATGTGTCTGAATTCCATAAAACAAAGGTCATTAGCACATAAATGATGTAATCCTATTATAAATAATGTTATCATTGTTACCGCTATACTGTAAGGTATTGGGCATGAGGCCAATACAAATAACAAACCTTTATGTTTTTATTGGCCTGGAAGACAAATTATGTAATATTTTGGCATCCTCTTGTATTGCATTCTATCACTTCTAGATAAAGACCTCAGCACATGGTCCAGCATTTCATCATTTTTGTGGCTCCACATTGTAAGATGATGACTTAGAGGCGCTGGAAGTTGTTTAAATGCCAAGGGGGATGATTAAAAAGTCGGCTCGAATTTCCCTGGATATTCAAGTGCTGCTTGACCTGATTAAAAAACAACAACATTTCTTTTAATCAAAACTCACGCTTCAATAAAAATAATGCCACAAGTATTTTGATATCTGCGGATGCAGCAGCTCTGCACACACAGTTTGGGGGGAAATGGTTAAAAGGTGTGAATGAGATTTTTAGAATGGTAGAATAAACAAAACAATTCCTTGTTTTTGAAGTGTGAAAAAAACTTTTTCACAATAGCCTTTTCCGCTGCTTGTGATTTTAATTGACTGCACCTGTTTTCCTCTTTTGTTGTTCCTGCAAAACTTCAACGCAAACAAATATGTACAACGTAAACATCAAATAAGCACCTGAGATGAATAATAACTGTGGAAACGCTGCTCCCCAGCTGTAAGTACTCTGTGTTTACGCGTTCACTCTGAGGAGCAGCACATTAAGCTGTGAGCGCATTATTCTGAGCAGCACGGAGTCAGATGGAGAGAGGGAACAAGAGACGGGTGGGGTCGAGATGAATGACCTACAGTGTGTGTGTGTGTGTGTGTGTGTGTGTGTGTGTGTGTGTGTGTGTGTGTGTAGCAGCAGCAACTGGACTGAGGAAAGGGAGGCCCGTGGTCCAGCCGAGAGTAAATCTGAGACATCTATACAAAGTGGACAGAGATCAATGTGAAAGGAGAGGAAGAGGAGGAGGAGGAGGAGGAGGGAGTCCGAACTGATGGACTCGCAAAGTCTGAAGCTCAAAAAAAAAATCTCCTCAAACTGCAAATAGCATCAAAGCAGCCACTACTCGTGTACATTAACGAGACATAAGAAAGAAAACATGGGGAGGAGTTGACCATAAAAACACGTTTAGCATAATCAATACTGAACATTGATTATGTTCTCAAGCTGTGAGAAAGGAAGAAAAAAAGTTCCTTTGTCGTGGTCAATAGTGTTTTGACTGCAGTGATACTGAGCTTGGTTATAATGAATCGATAGTAAACGGCTTCTGGAGTGTGTTTAGAAGTCCCAGCTCGTCCAGACATGGACACACACTCACACACTTGTCCTTTTAAGGGGAACGTGGGAGAGTCTCTTTTGCTCTGGGAACTTTTTTTTTTTGTTTGTTATTTCAGAAGCCACCACATTGTATCCGATCAAGGACAGAATACACATAGGGTCTTTGAAGAAAGAAAAGGAGAGGGAATTGTGAAAAGTACCTGGGCGAAAGTTAACATCAGTGATGAAGTATAACTAAGTAAAGTAACTCAGTACACATTTGAGGTACTTTTACTTGAGTATTTCCATTGTATGCATGACATTTGAGAGGGAAATAAACCTTGTGTAGGTTATACTCCACTACATCCCTTTGACAGCTTTCGTTAATTCAGATTAAAATGTAACATACAAACATATACAAACTAAAACGGTAAATGCATCAGTGATAACAATAATGTTTAAACATGATAGCAGTGCAACATTCTTCTGATCTCACGTTGATACTTTTTAGTACATTTTCCCAATTGTGTGATATTTCCAATTAAGGACTTTTTTGAGTATTTCTTATTGCACTGACTCTTTTACTCGAGTAAAGTATCGAAATACTTTCTCCGTCAGACAACTTTTGGAGAGCGCAAAACACGCGCAGTGACGTCAGCGTGCGCATTTCCAACGAGCACACACACGCTGGTAGATAACAAACTGATAATGTACTTCCACTAACATTGGAGAGTCGTTTTTAATAGCAGAGGACATTCATTTGAAACAAATAATTAGCGTGAAAGCTTCTTGAACAACGACGTCATTGTTTAACATGGCAGCCCCGTCCAACAGGTGGACTGGAGACAACTTTTAGCTCCACTCCAAACAGCAGCCTGAAGGAACGCGCGCCATTCGGTGACCGTGGACAGAAACTATTTGGCCAAAGATCAATAATGTAATTTAACAACGACGCAACTATAGCTCTGCCTTCAATTTGCACTTACTTGCTTCTGGATGATATATCCTGTCCGAAAGTGTTTATCTTGAGCCTTCTCCCTGCCAATAAAGCAATTATAATCCCATTGAGGCAGCGGGGGTCCCGGTCAGAGCGGACGGAGGTCTCCACGGTCCTGCACGCGGGGCACGAGGGAAAGGGGCTGTCGGCGCCGCGCGCTCCACGCTCATTCCCGAGAGCCAGAGACTGACCCACCCAGCCGGTTTAAAAATAAAGTGGGCGCATGCATGATGTGTGCGCGTGGGAGACGGACATTCCTGACAAGAGCTGGTGGCTCTAAATGGCACAGACACCTCTGGTACGCCACCCCGCCCAGACCGGGCTCTAATCGCGCCCGGGCTAACACGAGACCCTCCCCAGAAATGTCCCCTCCGTCACAAAAAGTCATTTAACGACCAATTTATGCTTTAAAAAAGGTACTACACTTGTTCCATTGTGTGCTACTTTATGCCTCTATTTCACTGCATCTTATAAGGAAATATTGTACTTTTTAGTGCATCACACGGGCTGATATACTTACTTTTCAGATGAAGATTGTACTTTAAAAAGAACAGCAGGCCTTTGTTTATAAAATATAAAGCATTGTTTAAATCCATGTAAGGATTCATGTCTATGAGAACAACGAGCTTTTTTGGGTAAAATGTTGTTTGGACCTTGAACAGATTTTCAAATGAATCCATGTGATGGTGCATCAAAGAGAAGAGAAAAAGTAACATGTCGGAGTTACATTCTGACTAATAAAAACAAAACCTTATTAGAAAAGGAGGCACATTGCTTCGGATGAGGGCTGGGTATTGTTTGTGAGTTATAGATACCAAAATAAAGAAAAAAAGATACTTTGAGGAACAGCTTCTTCTTTTTTTTTTTTTTTAAATAGTAGTAAAATAAAGAAAGAAGCATTCACCGTCAGCTTTTGATCCTTCTGTACATTTAGATACAGAGGTTCAATTCCCAAGCATACTTAGTCTAATTGCAAATGATTAAATGATGCTTAAGGATAATTTTGGGACAAGGCCACACAAAGAGATGATTAAAAAATGCAAAAACAACAATTCACTTTAAATATGTATTGTATTCATATAAAAACGGCCAAAGACACGGGCCACATAATAACATCTTATTAGCATCAGGAAGCAGGGTGTTTATAATAAAATACACTTACAACACATCATCAAAACATAAATAACAATGCTTTTTTTTACAAAATGAAAAGGAACACGTACAAATAGATAGAAAAAAGAAAAATCAGTACAAAAAGTTGTGTATGTTCCTTCACTCTGCATCTTGTCGCGACACGGTATTTGTGTCTATTTCTTTGGTTCCTCTGGGAACATCTTTAAAATCACAATCTGAGCGCTGCCGAAACCTTCAGCTACGGTAAATAATATGGCTTCATATCTGGATGCAGCTGACCCGGCTTTGACTGAGCCTCTGATCAGCGCCTGCATAGCTTCAACTGTACAAACAAAAAGACAAAATCACTTCTTGTATATATGCAACATTAATAAATGCATTAACGGTTTTGTGCAAGCGGCCGTAAACAAAGCACCGCACTCTGCCCATTAAATATAAAATAAAAAACACATTCAACGGCATTTTAAACAGAAGGCAAGAGGAACAAAAATAAATAGAACATACTTCAGAAACAGGTGAGAACAAAAGGCCATGACACTGAGCTTATGCAGATTTGGGGTACCATATTGTGCCTGTGTCTTCTGCAGCTTTAATAATGCATAAAAGGGGTGGTTGTGGATCAGCGACAGAGCTTCATCTCTGGAGCTTCAGCATCTTGCTCAAGGACACTTCGGCAAGCCAGATGCTCCGGCTACTTTGAGTTTTTTTTCCCCAAAAGTTCTCACCATCACCTCCCTGTTTTGCTACAAAACGGGTTTTAAAAGGTTTGGGTTCCTGCAGCGAGAGAGTGCTGCTGAGTGGTTTCAAATGACATTACAAATAACGGCTGAGGAGGAGCCACATCATCCTCAGGATTCCTTCGATGCAACACATTACGATCCAACAGGGACTGTACAGAAGTTATTGGAGCAGTTGAACGTTATTTCACTTCCGCCCCGGGGTTCTTAATGTTTTCTCTTAACCTTTAAAAAGTATTTAATTGTGACAATTTATGCAACTAACAAATATACTGCAAAGAGAGCCTGAAATAAAAAACCAGGACAAAAATAAAAGTTTTCATACAGTCCCTTACATATATTTTACCTTTCGTTTTTGAGTGGTTAAAATAAGCAGTGCCTGAGGAAATAGGTACAGATATGTGCTGTCACCAATCAGGGGTTAAACTGTGTTTGCAAATGTTTCCTTCATGTTTGGATGCGGTTCACCTCATCAGGACAACTCGGATGAAATAACTGCCCTTCAAATACTTTCCCATGTATGTACGTCTCAGTGTTCCAGCTTCCATATTATAGTTATCTGGCAAACCCCTCTCATCCTCTATCCAAGTAGGCTGAAACAAAGCATTAAGAGGCGAATATTTGCAAAAATAGCTTGACCCAGATATGGAACTAAGTATTACTGCCTCTTGGATATCTTGTATAATCTGTCACTGTGACGACAAAGCTGGCTGCATCTATTTATCCATCTATCATAGATGGATAGAAAGTGAACACTTGTGTAGTAAATACAAATCGAATCAATGTAACCTTTATTATCTGTTGATCGACTCTTTAAATTTAATTAAAAAAAAAGGTTTTCTAGCTATGACGTTGACATATTTGACTGTCCACTTCACATTAAAAAGGTAGAAATCAATAGAGACTATATTGCGAACAGGCATTAAAGAACTTAAATGGCGGATACTCAGTTTATTTTAAACCCGTTTCGTCCCATTGATGAAGCGATTAGGTGGGATAGCTTTGTAGCCTTGGATAATTAATTATAAAGCTGCCTAAACCTAAACGCAGAACACTAAGTCATTCCCTTGGACTTCTAATTAATCTTTGGTACAATAGGATTTTGATTGTTACATGTATTCATGTACATCGCATATATAAAAATAGTCTCAATATTTTATCAAAAAATATCTTATGTAAAAAAAAGCTGCTTCAACTTTGTTACTGGGAAACAATAGAACAGTGCTCTTAGAATAAAATAAAAAAGTCAAGTAAATGAATTTCAAGTGCAAATTCAAAAGAGACTAACTCCATGCAGGAGACAGTGTAGTCCAAGTGCTCACTGCTAATGCGTCGTCGTGAGTCTCGTGGATTTGGCGAGGAAAACATTGAGATCAGCGATGATGGCGGCATGTCTTCTGGCAACAGTGTTCACCAGTCGGTGAGGGAAAGATGGAGTTCCTAAATCCACCTGGAGAAGAACAAAGTGATATAGCCATGACCTCTTGCACACACAGCGCTGCCTGGAAACCACTAATTGGAAGGACGAATCTTGAGTTCAAGGTGGAATTAAAGAAACTCTCATTACTTTGGTGATATCTGTTATGTACAAAACATATTCTTATAGCAACAATATCTCACCTGTAACAGGTAGATGACCCTGGTGGCTTCCTGTCCATTACGTCTAATCGGCTGCAGGATCCAGCAGCTGGGCATCATCTCCCCCCGGACGGCGTCGACACTGGGACGAGGCAGAGACTCGTCGAACACAGACTGCATTGCCAGCACGCACAAGCCACCCTGAGGCCGAGGGCAAAAGAAAAAGAATCATCAATAAAACAGGCAGCGCAGCCTTTTGATCAGCCGAGAGGCGACTGCACGCTGACACTGATAACCGAACAGGTTTCTTCCACACCCACTGCCTCGGGGTCGGTGTGGTTTACGCTCACTGTTGTTTCTGCGAGCACGAGTAGTGTCGAAATAGCATGTTCTACATTTTGTGGATGACAAACTAAATGCCACGCTGTTTATCATAAATTGAGATTCATAATTTTTTTTTTTTAAAGACAGCACTGTCTGATCCTGGTTTCCTGCAAGCAACACTAATCTGACAGTAAATGGAAATTTTCTCCTTCAAACTGAAGTGTGATTTTTGTGAACAGCCATGCTGAAAATGCTCAGTGGACCTGATACAAGGGCGACAAGCAGTAATCATCAGGACCGGCTGGTTGATTCTGCAGCTGTGCTCTTACCTGTTTGGACTCTGTGCTGATGCAGCAGAAGTCTCGCGGCTGGCTGAGGTGGCAGGTGGACGGATCTGTTAGTACATAAACTAGACAGAAATACAGAGACAATGTGTCAGATAAGAAAAGCAGTTGATGAAAACCTGGAAATAAAGGAACATTTGAAAGAATTACAGCAATGGATTTTGCTAAAAAAAAAAAAAGGTTAGAAAGAAATTATTTTTCTACCTTCAGAAAAGGGCAAAATTTGACTTAATAATATGAACTTGTGAGGCTCGATGATGTTGCAACGGGATTAAATGCCACGTAGTGCAGGTGTGAGAGTGGAGTTGGTCATGCACCAACACAATAAGCCAGTCAGTGATGAATGTGACTGTGTACTGTACTATACATAGCTATCGACTGCAGACTCATCATTTGAAGCAAAAGTATAAATAGTTTTGCAGAAGTGACAAAAAAATAGAAATACTTTTTTCTATTTATATTCTTGCAACAATACAAATAATATTTGCAAGGTAAACTCTTCCATCACATGAAGCTCACGTTGCAAATAACTCGTATTTTGATGAGTATCGAATCCTAATGTTTCAGGTCTGCTAAAGTCAACATTACTAGATACATGTACAAAGTAGTATTAGCACAAGTAAAAATACTCCATCACAACTAAAGGTACTGCATCCAAAATGTTACATAGTATGCAAGTATAAACAGCAAAATGTACATAAAGTATGAAAATTAAAAGCGTTAAATGCAGAAAACTGTAATATATATCATAGAATTATTACTTTTGTAGTTGATTGCAATGGAGCTAAATTCAACTATTTCATATACTGTTGGGTAGTTTAATCCATAAATATGCATTATGTTCTCATATAAAATCTAAATGTATAAAGTAGTAACTATATTTGCTGGAATTTCCACTGAATTGTAGTGGAGTAGAAGTATAAAGTGGCATAAAATGGAAACACTAAAGTATAGCTCTTGACTAAACTTCCACCACAGGTAATGTAATGTAAAGAAACCGTGTGAGGACAACATAGACTAAGCAGACACGTTAGCTCACCCAGCTGAGTGCTGTCATCTAGTGGTCGTGTCCAGACAGAACGGACAGACTGATTGTACATGTGGCTCTTGGACAGCTGGCAGATTGTGGTCCACAGACCGTCCAGAGGTCTGTCCAGCTCCCCGGCTCCAAGGAAACCATGGACAGACGGGCTGGAGGAGGGCTTGTAGTACGCCTGGACACCTTGTTCTTCTCCCTGGTACCTAAATACACACAGATTCAATAAATTAGCAAATTAATGATATTTGTGATGATGTGTTTTAAGTTAACTTGTCACTTTGCAGGTCATTAATCCCAGAAAGTGATAAAGTCCTTGGCTTGAGGGTGGATGATTATTGGATGAATTTATGAAAGAGAATGACTGTGCTCACCTCCAGCCTGCTGTGGCCTTGCTCATTAGCAGGTTGCTCAAATCCCCAGAGGAAGCCAGTCGCACCTGTGGAAAAAGATATTTGAAATTCAACCCGATACAAATGTTTGGAGTAAAAAAACTCTGCGACAGTCATAATGTTAAATCAATAGCAGTGGTATTTAAAGGCTGGGTGTTTTTTACTGAAATAAAACATCTTTTATTCTGGTTTTCTGTATATGAGCTCTAGACTCAGGTCTGTGTTACCTCGGCCAGAGCACGACCGAGGAGACTCGATGTGATGTCCTGATAGGTTGTGGATATGGAAGAGGAGGAGCCAAAGGAGGCGGTGCGTTGACGTGCGCAGGTTGAGGGTGATGGAGATGAAGTCATCAGCGGCTCAAACAAAGTGACAGGAGGCTCAAGGCGGACATCTAGCGAAACAAATATTAACATGGAATGTCAACACAGAGAATGTAGAATGTAAGTATTAACATACTTAATATTATATTTAAAATTTAAAAAGATGTCAATGACCTACACAATGGAGTATATGAAACTGCAAAGGAAGACTGACATTTTTTCAACAAAGATGGATTTCAGTTATGTTGTTCTTGACTGTCAAATGTGAGAATGTGGACTGATGTGGACAGATAAAAGAAAAGCCCTCTGTCAAGTTGTTTGATGTAAAAAAGAGAAAATATGTCAATGGTTCTTTGTATTTGAAGGGGTTGTTCTTATTCTAAAAATGTAGCACACTTTTGAAGACTGTGTTGCCCAACTCGGTTTGGGTTTTATGAATCACAGTGTGGTCCTCACCATGGGCCGACAGCCAAGCTCTCTGTGACTTCACACTTTGAGGACCACACATAGGCGGACGTGTCCTGACCTTCAGCCCTTCGTCCTGGAACCCTGGGATCTGAAGGGAAACAGTAACAACGACACAGTTACCCACCGAGTTGCGACAAACACATGAAGATGGTGTTTGCAGTGTAAAAAGTACCCAAAATATAGATATACATTGCTGGATTTTCATTTCAGGTATTCAAATCTATTGACCTGTCCAGTCAGAAGTGGTCTGTTGCCGTGCTGTAGCGTGTTTCCGCTGTTGTACCCCGACGTTGGTCCAGAGGAAAGACTCAGGCTGGATCCTGTGCACAAGGTGCTGTTACTGATTCTTGTCCGATGTCTCAGGTCATCCTGACCGCAAAGGGAAAAAGGAGATACCAGTGAAATTATACGGTGGTATCATAAATAAAACCCAGAGAGTACGGAACAATTCACTTCTCATATCTTGTAATATATTTTCTGTGATTGATAACTTATCAAATCCATCTGATGCAGAGACAAAACTATTTATTGATTAATAGACAAGTCAAATGTAAGAGTCAGACAAAACCAACAATTTCACAACGTTATCTTTTGCTGAGAACTTGTAATGGAACAAATAATTAATTGATTTATTGAAAAATAATCAACATTGAGAAACAGTTTTGATCTTGCGAGACTAGAACTGACCGCGACCTCCTGAGACAGGGTCTGCTGCTGGAGCCTCTTTTTCTCCTGCTCAGTCCTTTCTCGCAGTCGTTCTCGTGCCTTTGCGATCTCCGTCCTGGCCTCCTCTCGAGCTCGACCGTAGTCCCGCAGCAGCTGCTCAATGTCAGATGGACAGCGGCCTTCTCCTCTTCGGCGGTCTGGTTTTCTGTCATTTAGATAATTCAGTGAAAACTCAGTCACGTTTTCCAACACTAAGCCTGAAAACAATCATGTTTAAAATGTAGGGCTAATACGGGCATGGAGTCTCACCTGGTGCTATCGATCATCTCTTGGCGGAGCTGTTGGAGGTACTCTTTACGCCTATTGGACATGGCGGCAGACATCTTGGAGGAGGAAACAGCCTCTTGTGGAGATGAGCGAGGATGTTTGCTGGGACTCAAACTCCGAGCTCTCCGGTGAGTCTGGAGACGTTCCTCCCTCTCCTGCCTTAAACCCTCAATACTCCTGCGGTGTCTGAGAGGAGGGATTCAAAGAAACAAGAAATACAAAAACACAAATGAGATATATATTTAAAAAAAGAAGAGGCTTTTAGAAAATAATGCCAATCATTTTGGTATTTAAGGTCAAGTTATATTGTCAGGTTTTAGGGCTGAGAATTGGACCTCACTTACAACTCTTTTACTTTGATCTGATATTTCCTGATCTAGATTAAGAAACTTTACAGTTTAAAAGTGGCAAAGTTGTTGTATAGCTGCTTGTGTTGAAACAATATTAAAACACTGATGCATTGAGACAGGAAGTTGATTTTGTGAGATCAGTATTGACATGAATAAAATCAAACCAAGCCCTAATCAGAAAGACAATTGCATCATATCCAAATAAAGAGCGTTTGGATCATTTGTATCCTCACCCATCATACAGCTGCTGTTTCGTAGACGCAGAGGTCGGGGACTCCAGCTCTTCTCTGGTCCTCGGGGACAGCATCTTTAACAGTGTATCCGTCTCCCCGAGGCCGTAGTGGAGCTTGGCCTCGGTCAGCTCCACAGTCAGAGGCGTCGGGTTCATGTTTAGGCTGACCGTTGCCATCACCTGCTCCCTCTCCTGTCGCAGCCTCTCTATCTCTCTGGCCCTTCTGTTGTACTCCACATTCGAGCCGGAGCTCTCCTCTCCATCTCGCCCCGCTCGGCTCCCGTCGTTGTCTTTGGGAGGAAATGTGCCCGGCTTGTTGCCGTGTTTCGATTGCTGAAGGTTGACGCCCGACCAGTTGGTGAACTTGTTGTGCATGGGCAGGTCCTCTGGGGCTGTTTGGTGGCGGTGAGTTGGGGACACGCTGGTGACGGGTTCAATGTTCATGAGGACATCCGTGTTGCACTCGCTGGGCGCCAGGGACACCACGTCGTCCTCTTGGAGTTGAACAGTCCCGTTGCTAACCGGAGATGGATTGTATGAATCAGCGCAAAAATCTACAGGATCGACTGCAGGCCTGGTATAGCTTGATGTTTTTCCATGTGTATCTTTAGCCTGCGGTTTGTGCACATCAGCTGCTCTTAATATGGGAGAGATGTAGTTCTGCATAGTGAAATCATTTGTTGAAGTAGAAGTCCTCCACTGTTGAGAGGAACTCTGCCGTTTGGAGTCGTTATAGGTAACATTTCTCCTGTCAGTTTCTGTATATCTAACCAGTGATGCACTAACGCTTACAGAGCCTTGAGGGCTTGAGCAACTCATTTCACTCACCTTCTCAAGTGATACAGATTCTAATGCGCAAGAGGAAACATCACAATTGTGTCTTTGCTCGTCCTCTGAAACGGTCGTGCAAGCGGATCGTTTGCTAGAAGACATGGTAAGGTTGCCTTTCTCAGAATTAAGGTGTTTACTTAGCGCCGATTGGTTTCCTCTCAGCTTCAGACGTAAACTTGTTCCCACGGTACGAATGGGAGATGATGCGCGGTCCGTGTACGTTGCTTGTTTCTTTAAAGAAAGTGTTGGGTCATTTCTTAAAGAGGAACTGTGCTTTTCTCGATGGCTGTTTTGCGATGACCTGCGAGAGACTTCAGATATTGTAACACTTTTGTGACCCGGTGGCTCGAGCGTGCTTTGCTTTGAGCCTTGAGAAGAAGCAGATCTTACACGTCTTTGACATTCGCCCGGCGTCTTCACAGGAGGTGCTTTATCCTCCGACTGTGAGGCAGGCTTTTGTGCTGAAGCAGAGGTGTTAAAGCTAAGGTCAGGCATGCTCTGCATCTTTTCATCTGCGCTCTTCACCACACAGTGCACAGTCTTGTCTCGGGACACATCGACGACCTCAGAACCAATCACTTTGACGATCACATTGACCTCATGAGATTTTGACCGGTCACTGGGTGTTTGATGAGCAGCGACTTCCTTCACGGCTGCCGTTGAAGACCTCTCTGTCTGGATCCCAACATCGACTTCTGTTTGAGTTGAGCAGTCCCTCTGTGTGCAGTCATTAGACTCACTGTGAGAGACGCGGATGTTTGACATGTTGACGCTCCTATTCGAACTGGACTTGGAGACTTCACCTGTTCTCATTTCCTGGACGTCCCCCAGCAGGTCCGAGGTGCTGTCAATCAGCTTTGAGAGGTGAGCCGACATGCTTTCCATACTGGCCCACGTTGGAGATTCTTTTTTTCCCACTGTGGTTTTCTGTGTTGCAGGTACATCGGTGTTACTTCTTTTGTGGCGCTCTCTCCTCTTTGGAGCATCACTGCTGTTGCCGATATTTACCATCTGAAGGCCATGCTCAGTTTGAGTGCCGTACTCGCAAGTCCTCCTTCTTTGGGCTGGTACTTTGCTTTTCTGAGCCTCTTGCTCCGACGCGTGCACAAATATCATTTCATTCATCTGACTGGAGTTTTTGCCACAATCGGCAGGAGCATCGTTACTTGAAGAACTGTCGGTCACCGTCAGATTGGCTAAATAACCGACAGATACTTGTTGACGGGGCGTGAGCTGAGAGGTTTTGTTCCCTTGTTCCTTATAATCTTCCATACTGCTAAGCGTACTGGAGAGCCCCTTGTTGGTGGCGTAAGTGCTCAGATGGGAATAGAAGGGCGAGTTCTGCCCGTTCAAACCATTGTCGACGCTGCAGCATCTCGTTATACGTTTCTCAGCGCTGTTCAAAAGTGGAGATTTACAGGACAGGTCAGCAGCACTTCCGAATGCAGGGTTCTTATAACACTGTTGGTTTGAGTCTTCGCCTTGCCACTGGTGAACGAAGGGGTTGATGTCGCTGGAGGCAAAATGCATCAGGGAGTCCTGTTGAGATTCATTTTTCTTTGCATACGGGATGATATTTTCTACATTCGTCCTATGTGACATAACTTGTAAAGTGTGTCTTTTTGGCGTGTAATCTCCACTAGCTAGACATATAGTAGACATATCTGCATCTGGATTTCTGACTTCTTGTTTGCCATTGCTCTGTGCGCCAAGCTTTACCCAT
This sequence comes from Myoxocephalus aenaeus, assembly GCA_038501785.1. NCBI lineage: Eukaryota > Metazoa > Chordata > Actinopteri > Perciformes > Cottidae > Myoxocephalus > Myoxocephalus aenaeus. The sequence continues at coordinate 473,437 of JBAMJR010000610.1, forward strand.
TTCCATGAGAGGCGGCTGTGATGCACTCTGGTGGTTTTGTCATCCTCCTCACTCTCATCTGATGACTTAGGAGAGGACTCAGTGGAAGACATGGGATGAGTCTGGATCTTAGTCTTTCTCAATCTCTTTGACTTGGCCTTTTTAGACAGAAGAGCAGATCGATTCTGTTCGTCGCCAGATGTGTTAAGCTGAGCCTCTTTTGATGTCACAGATCCTGAGCTTGTATGTTTGATGGCATTCCCCTGTGATAATGTGTGTTGTGGCTGAATAGAACCTGAAATACTTGCTTCATGTTTTGACTCTGCACAGATCTTAGGAGTCTCTTTGTCCTTTTTCATAATATAATCTTGTTGGCTGTCAATTTGAGTATCCTTAACAAATTTGCACATTGAATTTGATACGTGTTGGCATTTGTTGTGGTAATTCATATTTACCACACAAGTCCGAACCAAGTTATTTGAATGATTCTGTGAACAACTAAACACATCCTTTGCTGTGACACAAGGTTTACCTCCTCTTGTGTTGTCCGTTTCACCATTTCCATCTCGGCCAGGAGAAACCGCCAACCCTTCCATAGAGGCACTATCATCAGTGGATGTGCTTTGGCTGCTGTGGCGTCCGTGCGATTTGAATAGTTTTGTGGCACCAGATGTGGCACCAGATGTGCGAGGACTATTTTGGAAATTCAGTTTGAGCGAATAATCTTTAACTTCAACATTGGATGTGGCTTCCACACCGACATCCTTTTCAGGTTTCCAGCCACGGTTTTCTTTTGCGTCACACACGGTGGAAGGCGTTTTTCTGGGTATTTGGTGAAGTTCAGTATTCACAGCAGGGACATCCAAAGAGCTCTGTGTGTCCACTTCATTCAAGCGTGTATCGTTGATGACAGGATTAAGATGGGATTCTACTTTTTGTTTACATGAACCATTGGTTTCTTGACACAAAGCATCGTTCTCCACAGTCTTTCCTTTAGAATCAATGGCGGAACCAGTAATCGGGGACAAACTAACTGGTTGCAAAGTGGAGTTGCCAGCCGAGTCCTTAGGCTCTCTCTCGCTGTTGAGTGTTATATTTGATTGGACGTTGTTGTTTTTGGCAGAGGACATTTGCAAAGCACAATGATAGATTACTGATTCGTTTGATGTCACATCAGAGACGTTATGCACACGGCCCATCTTCTGCGTTACTTCAGTAGATTTAAGCACGCTGTCCTCATGGCTAGTCCTTAATTCAGCTGACAGATCTGATGCCAGTTGTTCACTGTTGTCCACTGTGTTTTCAGATGTCATCCTTTCAAGTGCAAGGTGTCCTTCAAGGATTTCTCCTTTTTTCACCTGCTCGCTCATTTTATCACTCAGCTTTTTTTCTTTCCATCCCTTTTCATCACTCTTACAGCCCAAATGACATGCAGAGGATGACAAGGCAAACATGCTTTGACTCCTGCTCTTCCTGTCATCCTTGCTGTCAATCAATGACAATGTCATGTGCTCTTTGACCACTTTTGAGATTCTCAGGTCAATGGCGCTACAAATAGCATCTGACTTGCATATGTGTTTTCTGGGTTTATCAAATGGTGATTCCCCCGCTTTTGTTTCTGCAGCTGCTTCCTTTATAGTTACATCTCTCTTTTCAACTACTTTCCTCTCTCCTGCAGAGGATCCACTCCGAGGACCATTGTCACCACATTCAGAGTCCTCAAAGATCTGTCCAAGTTGCCTTCTCATGGGATCAGAAACTGGCGATGCCTCTGAAGCCACTGTGTCTTGTCTAATGCTGCTATCAACACAAACAGAATCAAATCCGTAGCCGTCGGCTTCCATGGCAGATTGTTCCTCTTTCGAGTCACTGTTATTATTGTCATCAGGCCAAATATCTTCCTGATTGTCAACTGGTGCAGAGCAGAAAGTTACCAACTCACTGCTGTTGCTCCTTTTTGGAATTTTCAGGCTGCCCATGAAAGCATCCTGTTGGTCTTTATTCCTCTTCCTGGTATTTTTAAAAGCCGATTTAACAAGCTCCTGCTGTAGTGCAATATACTGCTCAGTCAGAGCTCCTTTGGTTTCAGCCTCATCCAACATTTTGTCCTGTGTAGAAGATAAATGTTTGGCGTTCCCAAGCTCATATTGATTAATATTTTTCAACTTTTCTGTTGCACCATCTAAACTGCAGAGTACTTCCTCTTCAGTGGACAGTTTGAGGACACTGACAGGGTCAGACATCTTTTTTAATACTTGACCTGGGCTAGTATTAGATAGATGCATTACTGATTGACAACCTGACGTACATATTTCAGTGTCAGAGGACATTGTAGTGTCAACGGCCACCATGTCAGGTACATCTGTTAACACCTGAAGCAGTTTTAGTTGTGATGCTTGTTGTTTAGTGCAGTGGATCTCAGCGGGTGACACACAAGCGGTTTGAGGGTCTACGGTCAGTAAGAGTGCTGGACATTTGATGCTGCAGTCTAGAGTATACATAACTGTGTTCAATGTTTTTTCTGCTTGCTCCACACGACATCCTACTTGCTTCAGGTCTTCCTCTGGTGTTGTTAGAATCTGATAATCTAATGTTTCTGATGTGCCCCTTAAACCGTGTTCCTGCACAGTTACATTTACACCCTCAGTGCTGGTGGATGTAGAGCTAAGTCTGCTCTGACAGTCTGAGAGGTTCACACTGACTGGACTTGGACTGCTGCTGCTCTCTACACCGCTGAACGTCATTTTTCTTTGGAAATGCAGAGAATCACTGGGAATCTTGGGACTGTCTGCTGTGTCAGTGGAGGACCAGGCATCGGTGAGTGCCAGCATGTTGTCTGGCTCCCTCACACTGCAGCTGCTCAGGGAGCGTGGGCTGATGGTCGAAGTAGTCTGCATTTTCCCAAAGTCCTCTATCAATTTGTCTCTTTGTTCGTCTCTGCCTCTGGAATCTGCTACTAAGGACTTGTGGGAAGCAGACGTCGTTGTGGCACCACCGTGTCTTGATTTTGGGGAACCTTGCTGGCTCCAGTACGTCTCAGCTGGGACTACCTGAGGTTTCTGACTGCTGTCCCAGTCTAAACTGATCTCTGCTGTTCTATTGTGCCGCATGGATGAATGAGAGCATTCTGTCACCAATGAGTAAGCTGGCACCACGGTCTGGCTAAGTTTCTCCACTGTTGAGTATCTCCCACTGCTCTCCACAGCCAAGGAATCTTTAGATATCTGACTGTCTTCGCTCTCTGCTTCACTCTGAGCTGCTTCCTCGTGTCTCAGCTGCTTTGCGAGGGCTGTCACATAAGCAGAGGACAGAGAGTCAACCGAGAAAAGGCTCTCACAGTCTGACGTTACTTCCTCTCCGTCCTCTTGCTCTTCCTCCCATCCCACCAATCCCTGCTGTCTCTCGACCCATCTGCCGGTCTTGCTCATCAGAGCCTCGGTACTATGCCATCGCTTCTGTTTAACGTCCTCAAACACAGTCCTTTGGTCAAGCTCCTCACATGAGACAGCCGCTTTAAGAGCACATTTACGTCGGCTCATCTTGGTATCTTTAAGGCTCTGGTCTCTTCTTTGTCTCCAGTGAAATTTGCTTGTGATCCTCCCCAGAGGTTTGGGGTTTCGTCCTCCATTCACACTTGATGATGGTGGTTTCCTGAAAACTTTGGAAAGAGCTGTTTTTAACCTGGGCCCAACAGAACAAGAGAAAGTCTTCTTTATGGTTTCTAGTCCATTGTTAGCTGCATGTGGTTGATTTATCTCATTCATGCAAGGGACAATCTGAGAACTGGTTTTGAAAGTTGTGGGTCCTTGTATATTTTCTTTACAGACTGGCTGCAAAGTAGTTCCAAATGGTGACTTCAGAGGAACCGTTGAGTTCTGATCTGATCTGTTCTTAAAAGACAGTTCTCGGTTTGGCAGCAGAGGTTTTCTTTCTGGTCGTTCCCGGAAGGGCTGAGCTTGGGGCTCCTCTTTGGCAGTTGGTTTAAGGTTTTCAGAGGAGTTTACTCTTTTCCGGCTGGATTGACTTTGTCCTGAGAAGAGCGAACCGGAACAACTCTGGGTTCTTTCCCGAGGAAGACACTCATCTGAAACCCACTTCCTGCTGCCAATGGAATCAGAAGTTGTGAAGGAATTTGACGTCAGTTCTGTGGATCTGTTTCTCTTGAGGAAATGTCTACCGGAGAGAGAAAGAAAAAGACTTTAAGAAGAAAAATGTATATATATAAAAATATACAAATAAATAGTATATAGGTGCAACCAACCACAAACCAGCCAGCTAAAAAAATAGAACAGTTGAAACATTTTGGGATTAATATAGTACTAGCCCCTGAAGTTTGCCTTCTGCCCTATTAACTCTACAGATGTAATGACTCTGTGCTTACCTGAAGATAGGGGTGTTTTGTGGGTAGAGCCGGGAGAGAAGATCGGCCGAGAACGAGTGTCTGCGAGAAACAAACGATCTTCCTCTGAGCTTTGTGGGAGAGCCCAGATCAGGAGACTCTGGGCTCTCTGGCCCTTGAGGCAGGGCCCTTTCCAGCTGCTGCAATTCCCTCTTAGCTTCCAAAAGATGCCGCTTGCGGGCGATTCTCTCCAGCTGATAGTGCAACTTTTTCCGACTGATGCGGCTCTCGGAGCGGCAAAGGGCGTGATGCTTTAGTAGCTCCTCCTGCACCGCCTTCTTCCTGGCCCGTATCACCTGGGATGGCTGATCCACTGTCCGACCTTCCTGATCCTCAGACACGCGACTTGCCACTCGGTCCAGGAGGGTTGAGGGGAAAAGGTCTGTCTGAACGCCAAACTCTACAGCTGTTAGGCGCCGTTTCTCCTGCGTAATCCACTGCTGGACTGTTGGGTGAGAATTTACAGAAGGGAATCATTAGGTGTGGGTATCTTACAAATGCACTACATTTATCCATATGTCAACTCATTCTGGAGAGCTTATCCAATTTTATATAAAACCATCTAGAATTTTGGCTTGGATTATAAAAGTTGACAGTTCCGCATGAGAAATAAAGTTTTTTGTGGAGGTGGAAAGACGACTTACTCTCACTGTGCTGATGTCGGAGGTGGGCCTGCTCCCTCTCCAGCTCTCTCTCAGCCCTCCTTTGTTCAGCCTGAATCTCCTGTCGCAAACTCTCCACGTAGCGCTGCTGCTCCTCCATACGCTGCCTCGCAGTAGGCTGCTCACTGGGGGAGAGACAGGTACCCAGCTGGCCTTGGAGCTTCACATCTTCGACACTATAAAACAGACACATAGATACAGTGTAAAATACAAAAAGGGCAACTGTGATAGGGAAAAAAGCAAAGAGAAAACTAGAAAGTAAAATAAATCATTTTATCTCACCTCGGTACAATTTAATTTCTAGAATTTAGCAGTTAGGTGGTGGCAGGTTTGAAGTAAATGCAACTGTTGTCGGTTTTCAGTTCAGTGTATCAGCAGTAGCCGAGCAACGGCTGAGCCTGTCCTGTAAACAGCTAACTGGGGTTGTTCAGGAGGGTGGGGGCTACTAGAAACACATGTCATCTCCAACAACTCAACAGAAAGACGTATGAAGCAGTGCCCTATTTCTGCAGCATGAATATGACAACACATGTACCTAATTATAAAATATGTATGCTGCATGTTGGCGGAAAAAGCTCTCTGTGCACAACACACGGCATACACAGAGGGATGAATATAGGGCAGGGCGATACATCTTTAGAACGATATCAAATTCCTCAGAAAATCGGATTATTTTATAATAAAGTTCTAAATTAAATCAGAAAATACTTTTTGATGATTTAATTCATACAAAAGTACACAGAGCGTTAAAAACGCGTTAACACAGCAAACTATAAACGGCGTTAATTATTTGATCATGCGTTATTTGATCATGCGTTTTGTTTTTGCATTGGGAGGGGCTTATCACTGCCGCACACAGGTGCTGCACTTTAAATCTCTCCCAGACGGCGCATTTCAGACCTGGGCATCTTACGGCTCTCCCAGTCCGGCCCGAGTGAGGTCAAATCAACAAAGAAAAAGAAATAAATAAGATGCACGCCATAAATATAATACAACGGCACTGCTTTTACTCTGAAGGCGATTTACGTATGCGCGGTCGCGTAAATCAGCGACCGGCTTGTTACCAACAGACTGACGGGAAAGCACGCCTTGTTCTGCAGTTTCTGTCCTCAAAGAGCAGCGTGTGATGCCGCGAGCCGCTCCGCCTCACAGAGCATTAATCGCGCATGCGCAAAGCCGCTGCTGAGATACCTGTCCTTCACATCTCCACCTCATTCAACCAGACTTCAGTGCTCTTGTTCAAGCCAACACAGATTGGACTTTTCTCAACTGAACTGAACAAGATCAAAAGCACTGATTGCTTTTGTATCAAGTTAATCAATTGCTGGTCTTTAACATACATCTTTAAAGTAAGCAACAAACTGAACATGACAAAAGAAGGAGTGGCTTGTCCCTCACAGGGACCCTTACTACTGAACAGACTGTTTATGTTGTTCCCTGATAAAAGACAAATGTTTCTTCTTCAGCATGATATTAAGCTGTTTCACATTAGAATAAAATAGTCTATAACGTCTGAAAAATAAATACAATATTGAATTGAATGACCAGTCATATAGAAGCATTAAAAAAATAAAATACATCTTTTTTTTCTTCCCTAGCATATATTTTTGATTTATATACTGTGGCAGTTTACCTGTGGTTAGGGTTCGAGGGACAAAGGTCGATGTAGGTGCAGGTCATGCCACCTTCACTGGCCTGAGAACATTCAAGAGAAGAAACAACTTAAATATTTACCGGAAATAGTCAAATAAACAATCACAGCTCTGCTCAGAACGAATGATCTGAAACAATGGTGTATCACTAGCGTCACAGCATCTCATTTATCTGCATCATCAATATTATCAGCACTGCCATCATAACCAACAGCATCGTTTTCCTTTTCAGCTGCACGGCACCCACCCGTCTGCGTTCCCGGAGGACGGCTGCCTCAGCTGGGTGGTTGAAGCGGAACTTGTACACTCCTCCCAAGGTAATCACCGTCCCTGGAGACCGAGAGACATCTCCTTCATCACAAGCTGTCCTCATCCTGTGTGCTGTATGTGGTGCAGTGTAGGAGCAGGACGGGTGTATACGAGTGTGTGTCTATACGTTTACCCTTGGGAAGAATCTATCTTTGCACCTTTAAGTGTGTGTGCATATATGTAATTGTCAATAATAAAATATATTCTATTCATTGTGGGTATTTTAATGTACATTAACCTATATATACATATATATGATATATATGCATAGTGCAACAATCACATGAATTTATGTGTTTTTGCCCCCTTGCATTTATTCTACTATATCATAACTTTCTCTTTCTATTATTGTACCAAAACTAAGCTTTTAAAAGCATGAAAGTGACAACAGTTGCCTCAGGATATAAGACAGAGAACTAACAGATACGCGTTACCAGTCAAACAAAAGTTATATTCAAGTTGCATGCCTGCATATCTGCAACACTCAGATCAGATCTTTAAAACACACTAGAACTATAAAATGCAATGGGAACAAGATAGTGTGAACAAGCCGTTAGGTTGAGGACAGGAGCTGACCTTGAGCCAGTCTGCAGGGCTCAGTGACTTCTCGGTCATTTAGCAGACAGACGCAACCCGGCAGCGGTCTGAGCGTTACCACACCTCCGTGGTTTTCAATCTCACAGCTGGCACTGCCCTGCAGAACTAGGAATAGAATGCAGAAGAAATACAATCCCACATACCGAGTTAGAAAGCTGTGCAGCTACTCTACGTCTAAATATATTCAGCGTGCAGCATTTAATTAAAAGTAAACAGTCCATTTTATGATATACAGTGTAATATTTTATTATGCATTCTCACACACACACACACACACACACACACACACACACACACACACACACACACACACACACACACACACAGTATATTCACAGTGTTATACTGTGTGTGTTTTGTCTAAAGCTGCCAGTTTGCTGTACGTATGCTTTGGGATAAAGCATGGTTGTAAGAGGCTTTGAGAATTTCCACTCTTGTAATGTACAAACAGTCAAGAAAAGATCTTATAACATTAAAAAGGAATATTTGCAGCTGGATGAGGAAACAACAATGAATAATTAATACCTATTTGTGGTTTTTCAAACTGCTCCTGAGGTCCTATGTGGGTAACTCCTTCCTGTAAAAAAAAAGAAAAAAAGAAGAAAAAAGGCATTGTGTAAACATGGCAACTGTTTTTAAAATCTACATAAACATAAACATCAAAACAACTTTTGTGCATTCTGGATATTACCTGGTTGTGCTCAAAACACAAACAATAGTGGCTATATATAATTTTATACAATGATCTTAAGAGAACTATTGTCCTTTCACTTCTAATCTCACTTAGCTGACAGAAAAAATATAATTTGTTTACTTTGAAGTCTTATCTAATGGGATTAAAGGCTTTCTTATATGGTGTCAGGACCACATGCGTTCCCAGGTGGCCTCAGCTCTTCACATGCAGGAAAGTGTAATTGTCAGGCCTAAGGGTATGCTTGTCATTGTCAGAATCAGGACAGCTTAAGATCCCCTGAGTCCTAGCCTCAGAACTAAGAGCCTCTTATCCAACTCAAGCTTTATGCATTGCGGAAGACACATACACGCAGAGATGGGAGATCGACAGGACAGTTGGAGGGTAGAGAGAAAAGAAAAGACAGTAGAAACGCACCTTTTCTCAAGAGTTTTTCTAGCAGAACAAAGAGAAAAAGTGGGAGGAGGAGGAGGAGGAAGAATCTAGTAGAAAAAACAGAGATTGGTTTAGTCAAGACAGCTGACAAATCAGTAACTTGAGAGTTGGAGAAAAGTAGAGCAAATGCAGAGAATATCAGTTTGTGGGAGTTTGCATCATGTTGTTCAAATGAGTGATGTGTCGCTGGGGATATAAAGAAATGTACAAAGAACGAGACAGAGTGAAAGCCTATACTTAACACCATCTAATACAACAAACATGAATAACACTATCATCATTATTATTGAGTGCTACACTTAATATAAATGTCAATACTCAACAAATGTGTATTCCAATATTTACTAAAAAAGCAGTGATAGACTAGAAAATGGACATTAAATGATACCAAAATACAACAAAACATTTTCATCATCATCATACCCTGAGGTGATAGAAGACGACCCCGGTGCTGAGAACATCTCCATCGAGAGTAACCAGGTGTGGTTGGAGGGAGTTAATGAGGAATCCGGCACGGTCTCGGTTGATGTCCACACTGTACTGCTTCAGCAGCTCCTTCTTGTCTCTCCAGCTCTCAGACCAGTCCTTCGTCAGCTGCTCCACCTGAGGAGGAGACGTGGATGAAGACGATGAAGGAAGGTAATTAGGAGAGGGGGTGGAAACCAGGGTGGTAAATATCTGAAGTCAGGGAGAAAATTATTACTACTGCTGCTGCTGCTACTATTTCAACTACCACAACTTAAAAACAAGACAATTATTCACTAAATGTACCTGTGTTACATGGTATGTTTGTACAGTGTGACAACTTTTCACAGATATGTACTTATTTCTACACACAGGTTTTATGATATCCTCTGCTGCCATCCCAATACAACAGAGGTGAATGGAATCTTGTTTATGGAGCTCAACACATTGAAAAAAGAATTCCCCATTTTAAAATGGGAGGAAAGAGACTTTATGAGGGCGCATGTTCCTCAGCCTTCTTATTAATGTTGCTGTGTGTGTGTGTGTGTGTGTGTGTGTGTGTGTGTGTGTGTGTGTGTGTGTGTGTGTGTGTGTGTGTGTGTGTGCGTGCGTGCGTGCGTGCGTGCGTGCGTGCGCGCGCGTGCGTGCGTGTCCAGCCTGTGTTACCTTTAGTTCGTTCTGCAGCACGATGTCAGAAATATTTCCATCCCTCTCATCGCTCAGGGATGGACTGGGATTACGCTGCTGTCAATCAAGAGGGTGAAAATTGATCAGTCAAAATACTGTACAAAAGAAAAACGTGACATGAGTTACAATGCAATCATTCAATCTTTACCATCCAGGGGATTACAAATGTCACAAAGAACTGTATTAAGCCTTTGCTACAAAAACGTGTAATGTGGGGATCTCTTTAGTTCAAAGCCTTACAGTAAAGCTACCCCCCCTCTTTTGGGGGGGGTAGCTTTATCATTAAACTATTTATCATTAAAGCTACCCAGGGAGAGTTAGCTTTAATGATAAAAAAGGTGCCCATACCATTTCAAAGCTGAGCAGCATGCTCTTCAACCTGTCAATCTCCTCTCTCAGTTCACGGATCAGCCGAACACTGGCATCCTGCACACAAATCAAGCTCAGATCAACCTACTAAAATCATTTAGATCAAACATTAAGTCTTGACATCGGACTCCAAACAGCCACTGACCTCATTAACCCGAGGCTTGTTGACAATATTTTTGGCATGGGCGGCATAGCGCAGGGTGCTAAGGGTCTCGTTGTAACTGTTAGCAGAGGGCGAAACAGCTGCAACACAAAACACACAATAAAAACAGACACACACATCACAGAAAATAAGTTTCATGAGAGAGACTTAAATGACCATTCCAGTGGTTTTACCAGTGCGGTCACATTACTGCAAATTATTTTCCAAAGCATTTACAACCTCCCTGCCAGCTATTCAATTACATTTCTTATTAAATAGAAAAATACCTTGCAGACATTCATCTTTATCAGTTACATTATTTTGTTTCGACACTGCAGCAGCTACAAAAAGTTTCATGCAAATCTTCAATATTAGTGAGTTCAAGTGCTTGCAAGAAACTCTGCAATAGAGTTAAGAGATAGTTGACATTAAAAATAAAACAGCATTCTCATTTTTCTCTTTCACTTATTCAAGGTTCAAGGTTTTTATTTGGCCATTTGTGCCTAGACCAACAGTCCAGACTCATTGGAATTTTTTTTCGCAGGGCTCTCTGAGTCAACAGTTGTGGAAGAAATAAAAATAAGAAAATACACTATACAGGAAAGAGACAAAATATAAGATATAAAATATAAAATATGAGAACACTATACAAAATATAAAATATTATATATTCCATGTTTGACTTTAAGGTTTGATATTGATTAAAACAGCTCATGATTGCAAACCATTCAACTTTAAACTTTCAGTTAAAGCCTATAGATAAAAAAAATGCAATTTATAGTTAATAAAAACATGCAAAATCCCAGCCATTGTCTTTTCACAGTACTGCCATCTGTTTCACTGACTTGCAATCATGATGGTCTTGGAGTTGCCGCCCAGGCTGTCTTTCAGCAGCCAGGTCAGGACTGAGTCTCTGTAGGGGATGAAGCAGTGCCTCCTCCCTCCTCCTCCTCCTCCTCCTCCTCCTCCTCCTCCTCCTCCTCCAGACAGGGAGCTGCTGTGGCTTCCCACCATGCTGCCTTCGCCCTCAGAGGCCATGCTGTTGATACTCTGACAGCTGCTGGACATCTGGGAGTTCTGGGCTGTGGAGGCAGTGGGAAGAAGAAGTACAAAAGGTTGATGGATTTACAAACAGTGTTTCAGAAAAGAAGGGAATACTGCGAGGATCAGGGAAATGTGGAAGGTAAACAGGAATTTATGATCATGCTAGATTTAATTCCTACTGTCTTCGTTTACCGAGAGCAGATATGACGATGCCCAATGTGACGAGCGACTTGTTGATGTTAGAGCCCTCTGTCAGTCTATCCCTGCAGTAATGGGGGTCTGCTCGCTCACTGTCCGACACAACATAAAAACAACATGATGTCATTTGCAATGATTGAAAACACAGATTATCCAATTTAAAAAGAATGTGTCCACTAGGGGGCAGTTTAGTCAATGACTTTGACTCAAAAGAAGTTGAGACAAAACACACACACACACACACACACACACACACAACAGAAGTAAATAACAGTTTCACCTCCCAGCCAAGTCCACCAGGTTAATCTTGCTGACAGTTTCTGAAGGAAGGTTATTTTCTAGGATAGCCTTTGGAGAAAAGACAAGAGTAATCAGACAGGAATATGCATGAAATCATAAACATTGCACCTGCAAATATCCTCAATATTAACTACATAGGAGCAATAACTGGCAAAAGTAAGAAAGAGGATCATTAGCAAGTCGACTGATTAACAGATGAGTGTAGCTGTATTTATATATTATTTTGTTTCGACACTGCAGCAGCTACAAAAGGTTTCATGCAAATCTTCAATATTAGTGAGTTCAAGTGCTTGCAAGAAACTCTGTAATAGAGAATTAAGAGATAGTTGACATTAAAAATAATTAAAAAAAAAAATTCTGATTGGAGGGCTGAGAGAGATGATGACCTGTGTGTACTGGATGGTGAAGATGGCGTGGGATCTGCTGCTGGCATCGTGGTTGTGAGTTGCTGCGGTGATTCGGTTGGCGATGCCTTCCTCCAAAAGGTCCATGGCCTGCTTGCAGTCTGAGACCACGTGCTGGGACAGGTCTGATTAGAGAGGAACAACATGTTGAGAAATCTAAAGCAAATAAAACAAGAGTAGTTCAGTTGTATAATCAACCTCAAAATCTTTGTTAATTTACTGCCACATTGGGAAGTAATTTGTGTGAAACTTGGGTTGGAAAACTCTCTGTAAGAATAAGACCAGTACAGCTACTTTGTCATGCATGAAGATGCACAATATACAACAGTTGGGAATTATAAAAATATGTAATTGTACAGAATCTTCTAAAGATTTCGAAGGGAATTCTTTTTTGTTAAGGTTATGCCAGAGAGTATGACTGCCAGAGGAACACGGTTACACTGGTAGAATTAGTAAAATAAATCAATTATTGACCATCTGACACTTTTTGTAAACATAATGTAGTAGAGAGATATAGCTCTGAGGAAAAAACAAAACAAATAAAAGTGACGATGGACTGGCGTAAAGAATTATAAGAAATAAAAAAACTAGAAACAGGAAATGGGTCTCATCAACGTTTGCTCATACTTGAACGTGTGAATCATGTTCAAGAGGCTGTTAAACACATGCACACACAGATTACCACAGGAAGCGCATGGCGCTATAACATGGGGTTACTTATTCTTGTTCTAATAGGAAAATGTAACATACATATTTATATTATTCCAAAAGAATAAGAGTGACAGTGAAACACTGTTTGATGGACCAGAAGTAAAAGCTGGAAGCCTTTAATGCGCTCTGTGTGAGTGGGGAAGTGTTCTCCTTGGAACCACAAGGAAATGACTTCACTTCCTTTGGTCAACTGGGATTTCTTCAGATACTGACAATGACTGGATGTTTAAAACACAGAGACGCGGGCGGATGAGAGGGAGAGAAGGAACGAGGAGGAGGGGGGGAGAGAAAGAGAGAGAGCGACACAAGCTAAAAGAGGAGTCGAGAGAGAAAGTAAGACAAGCTAAAAGAGAAGTCGAGGTTTGGAGCAAAGACGGACAAGTCTGCATTGGATCAAAAGACTATCAAGAGATAAAAATGTCCTCCCTGACCACATACCAGTGACTTATAAACTAAACTTACAAGACATTCGCATTATTTATTAAAATAATGCAGACCATGTACACTTCCAAGTCCCTAATTTGACAAAAGTACGCGTCTGAGAGTGTAGAGAAAACACAATTTAACCTTTGGTATCCACCCTCATCTTCACTCTCTTATTATAAGACAGATTCTTCGAATAAATGATCCATTGCTGAGTTTTTGTAAACATTTTTAAAATGGTCATTGGACACATAACAATTGGTACAATAGAAAACCCTTAACAATTAAGATCATGCAATTTAAATATCGTCACCTTCCTAAAAGGTGACGATAGTCATTTTTTTCAGAAAACACAAAAAACTTGACCAAATGTAATAGGGGTGCACAAGCTGCCTCTAGACACTGCACAACAGGCATACTGTAATACCGGTCAAATTATGTTATGATTACTAATATTATGTTAGAGTGAGATTTTCATTGACAAAAATGCTAGCTTCAAAATGCCATCTTGAAAAGCTTGTAAAATTGCCTAAGTCACATTGTCTTTTGACTTAGGCAAAATAAAATGGCCTAAGTCACACTCTTGACATAGGCCGTTATACTACAGGGGTAGAATCGTATGATCTGTTCAACTGAGGATGTAGGCGATTTTAACAGAGGTGGTCAGTATCACGAGGAGATGATTTAGGCAAGAAGGACTTAGGCCATTATTAGGCCATTATTTTAAGAAGGTGACGATATGCAAAGTCTCTGTGTGTCTGAGACATACCGTCGCTGCAAGATTGTAAAAGGAAAGTTCTTCCTCTGCAGAGATGTTAACTTAAGCTCAGTAATACCCTAGTAGGGTAATGAGAATTTGAAGCCTCTAGATCTCTACTTAATTATTTAAATTCAGCCAGACAGAGAGAAAAAGACAAAAATCAGAAATGATCTGTTGATTTTTGAGCTCACCATTTTGTGCAATTATACCCGGGACTGCGGGGTCATGTTTGGATAATTCATTTAAATTACAATTCATTTAAATGTCTTTGTGCATAGCTCTCTACCTTTTGTACACAGGTGTGTTATGTCTATTTATGAGTATAGACGCATACGTAGGTATATGCATACATAGTAAACAAGTAAAGTTGATGAAAATAAAGAAAACATAACTTAGCTTTGGGGCCAAGAGTTGAGAATTGTCATCTTATGTATCCTATTCTCACTGAAATAGCAAAGAAAGGATGCCTCTCGAGTTCAGCACTGGGATGTACAGTATGTCTTTTCCGTCTTCCACTTACAAAGAAAGTAGAAGGTAACTGAACACTAACCTTGTACATAGGGTCCTTTGTCAGGGTGTTCTCGAACTCTCAGAGAGGCTCTCTTCTTCTGCTCTCCTCCACTCAGCAGGTCTCGCACACGCTCATTATAGATCTCCAGGAAGCTGCAGGGCCAGAGGGATGAGACAACAGACTGCTATCAGGACACACACTTGATTGGCGGGGTGACATAAAACAATGCAGCCTGGCTTTCTGTGAACCGGGTCATAGTCATGGTTACATGGTCTGGGTCTGTGCTGGTCCACCCAAACGACCCAGACACACAGTCTACTATGGTAATTATACAAAGCATAATATCTGCGTTGTCAAATTAACATTGTCTTCAAGAAGTTGAGGATGGCTCCAACGGCGACAAGGACATTTCATTTTTGATTTGCATTGTTTTGCCTGCAGCTTTGCAGCATAATTGTTCCGTAAGTACCCGTGTAGTTTGAATGTCAACATCAGAAACCCAATTAAAATTGCGGTGATTAAAAAAACAACGGAAAGACAGTCGCACACAGTCAGGCATTTATAACACAATACCTGATCTCCACTCTGCTTGAGTTTTGCTCATCAGGAAAAGTGTCTTCAGACCTAAAGAGACCCTGCAAGGAAAGGAGAAATGCAAATTGTTTCACACTTCAACAACCGATATTCAAGTACTTGAATCATCATTGTGCTCTCCACATTGAATTGTACAACCCAGGGACATACCTGACAGATCCGAGGGGTCAAGCCAATGGAGTCCTGATATCATACAGAAAAAAAACAATGAATGTTGCTTATTGTACGTGCAGCATGATTAGGGTTTATACTTTGTGTAACAGTTGCATTGCCTAAAATGTGCCTGGTGAGTATGTATACAAGGCCATGCAGTGATTTCCTCCTCACCGGTGTCCCCATCATGGTGTACGTCTTTCCAGATCCTGTTTGTCCATATGCAAATAGACACACATTGTAGCCCTCTGAGGCGCCAGACAGCACCGACACACCCAAGTCCTGGAACACCTGAGGAACATTAACACACATCCTGAATCACAAATACACAAAGAAAGACTGACTCACAGATGTCTATAAATAACTGGGTGGAGTGCCCAAAATGCCTAGATAATTAATAAGGATGCCGATTCAGGACTTCAAATATACATGTTAACGATAGAAGTCTTTTCAGTAGGATTGTAAATGCCTGCAAACGCATACGGAGGCTTGTTTAACGAGAAAAGCTGATGGGGTGCATACAGTGTAAGCCGAAGACCTTGATCTTACTTGCATTGTGTTTTTACATGAGTGTAGATTTGAACCAAGGTTTCACGATAACAATGCCATGGCACCGGTCCAGTGCTGGGGAGGTAATGTTGCTTCCTGCTGAGGTGTTTGGGTAAGGAGCAGGGAGGTCAGCTAATACTCTGGCTCAAGAACTTTACAGAATGCGTATGTGAGAGAATTCAATGAGAGGGTAAAAAGACTTTGTGAAGTGACTGGGTCAGGAAAATAAACGTTGCCTAAAAGCACGGTGGTGAGATGAGGGATCAGGGAGAGTCCCACTAAAAACAATCAACTAAGGCCTCTTGTTTTCCTTCTCTCCGTCTGTATCCGAGAGCCGGAGTTTATCTTTAACTAGGATGAAGCACAGCTGGATAGTGTATGAAATGTAACCAATAACAAACTATCATCACAATAGCATACAGTAACTCATGATGCTCATCACAGATTCACTGCTACTGCCAGTCATGATGGCATACAAATCAAATTAGTTTTGTAGAAACCAAATGCTGAGAAGAGATTATGTTTTGAAACGGGTTGAATTATTAAAGTGCTGCATGTTGTACTGCCATATAGAGAAAGATATTATTAAAGTCAGTTTTGTAGACAAGATAGTTTAATTATTTTGTTAAATTATGCATTCTTATAGATCAATATATACATCAACTGGAATATGTACTCAGTTGTCAGCTTATTATTATTATTATTATTATTATTATTATTATTTGGTACTACTGATGTAGTCTAATACAACAGTCCTACAGTAAATGCCGACCTAAATGACAATTGTAATGTTCAGTTTTTGTTAGAACTGTCTCAGAAGGACATTGATTCAACTTTGGGATCATTTTGGAGGCTGCCGTTTGGGGTGCTGTTGACGGATGGCTTCAGCTCTATATTTGGCACCCGAGTCAAACAGTGTGCCACGTCTAGAAACCACTTACAAGGGTGCCAGGTGAGAAATATGGACCTAATTCACTTTCAGAGTTTAACAAAACGCAAACCAGCATATTAAGTTCCCGGTGTAAAAATGTCAGCAAACCTGTTTTTCCACGGTATCGTCACACAGGCACATATTTGCAGATACTTATCTTCATATGGGGGGCAGTCAAGTATCTTGTGATAAGAAATTAATTGAGTATTTGATTCCTTGATTAATTGGTAGAATACTCTGATACAAAATACTTAAGGAGCAATAGTAAATATATAAGAGAGAAAATTAGACAGAACTAATTGTTGTCTGCTTTAGAAAAGACATCTACATTGTATTACTTAAATTGCATGCAATACAAATATCTGTCAAAACCAACCCAATGTAGTGCATTTAGGTGCCATATTTCATCCTGGTTTCCTGATAATTTATTTAAAATGAAGACTTTTTAAAGATAATTTGCTTCATTCATTTGTGTATTTACCAGGGGCCATGCAAATTGATCCCAGTTTCCACCTCAATTTAAATGTGCCAGAGTTAACTAGAGAGCTGATTTTCATCTGTAGTTTCTGTTATTCAAATTTAGTGGCCTTGTATTATAATATTGTAGTCATCGAGTTACTCGAGGAATCGTTACAGACGTATGTGCATGTGTTGCTGGTTAGAAGTTGAGCGATGATCCATTGTTCGATACTGATAAACGACATGAAGCTTCATCAGAAGAGTTCCCGTGGACATGTGGCCCCACCGGCAGTCCAAAAGCTCAGTCCAAAGGCAACACATGCAGCAACTTAATCTCGATCAGACTGAGACACACCTTGGGGATCAGTGAGGGTTCCACTCCCCTGGCCCCCGGGCTCAGGCCTGGACCACAGATACCGGTGGGTAAATACACAGAGAAGAGAGGAGGAATAATCTCAAAGCTACCACGACCACCACAGCTAAAACACAGGAATCATTTCAACAAACCTCCCATTTGTGCGACGACCAACCACTGCTGGGAGAAGCAAGAACCTGGAGTTAAGCCTGTGTATACTATATATATATATATATATATATATATATATATATATATATGCTTACAAAACGGTGTAGGAATAGGTTTAGGTGTGATGTGGCTGATAGCTCTTGTGAAAGGCCCCGCGGCCTTGTAAAAGTAATCTTAAAAAGGATTCAATGGTCATCTGGTACTTCTGAAGAGTGTGTGAATCTCTCTCTGTGTGTGTGTGTGTGTGTGTGTTTGTGTGTGTGTGTGTGTGTGTGTGTGTGTGTGTGTGTGTGTGTGTGTGTGTGTATTCATCAGCCTTGAGATTTCTCTGAGTAAAGTAAAATATTAAACACTGACTCTGTGGAGTGAAGCTCACACAGAGACCAATGTCTTATCTCACCACAGCTAATGAATCAAAAAGCAGAGAGAAAACCAACAGCCAAGGTTAGTACAGCGACTTGAAATCAGCGCTGTACATCCATTCAAGGGCTACTAACTATTATTTTAGTTATTAATTAAATCTGTAGATTATTTTCCGATTAATCGATTTGTTTAGCCTATAAAACTTCCGGGAATGTCCATAACAATTTCCCAGAGTCCAAGATGATATCTTCAAATGTCTTGTTTTATCCAACGACAGTCCAAAAACTAAATATATTCAATCAATTTTCATAGAAGACTAAGAAAATCAGCAAATATCCAGCAAATGTACAAGCTGTATTCGTTGCCAATTCATTTTCTGTCAATCGCCTAATTTCATTGTCATCTAATCCTTTGTCTAATGCTTTTCATGCATTCAGATTATCAATTCACATTTCCCTCATTTCTTCACAAACATACAAGTGCTGAAAAGGAAAGCAGGTAATTCATTCGTAAGAAGCAAAAGCAAAAATGCTTTTTTCTGCGACTTCTCTCCATTATACATACTGTATATCATTGTAAATTGAGCATCTTCGTCTTTTGGACTGCTGGGCAGAAAAAACAAAACATTTGAAGATGCAGTTATGGTTCTGGAAACATTTTTCATCGCTTCCTGACAGTTTAAAGACTAAACTATTTACCAAAAGAGAACTATACAGATTAATCAATACAGAAAATAGCTGTTAGCTGCAGCCCAACAAACATCTTTCATTTTAACGTATTGTTCTGTAGCCGAGCCAACCATGTGCAGACAACCGCCACGTGTAACTAGTAAAAGTGCCGTCTTGCTCAATGACCTTATAAATCACCCAACAGGCGCTGTGGTAAAGACATCCAACACAACATTATTCCTCCGGATGGAATACCTATTAAAACCTGTGAATTAAAGACTGGTTGTTGTTTTTTTAGCCTAACTGCGAATGATACCAAGTATTTTCATTATTGATGAATCAGAAGAATGTTTACTGGTTTAAATCGATTAATTGTTTTTTTCTAAAAAGAAAATTCAGAAAATAGCGGAAACTGCCAATTATAATTTCTCAGAGCCCAAAAAAACTGACTTCTTCAGATTGCTTACTTTATCAGACCAACAGTTTAAAAGCCCGAAGATAATACATTTACCATTATACATGAAGAAAAACAAAATGCTCATATTTCAGGACTTGGACATGATAATATAAATCCTTATATTCTGCAGATATTCTCCATTACTCTTCATGTCTATTAAAGTTCAGGTTAGCGAGGTCAGTATAACACAGCTATGGAGCTGGAGTTGGTTGTGTCTATGAAATGTCCAGTTCTCAAGGGAAGTTAGTCACACGCCTGCGCACTTCAACACCCACAACTGTTTATCAGTATATTGACATTATGGAAGCAGACTGGTCGTTGCACGTTCCAGTCTTGTGAGAAAAGATGAGAACACGGGATTCTCCTCCTCTTGACAGGATAGAGCGAATCAGATGTTAGGACGAGGCGAGACGGACCTGTGACGATAAACTGTGTATGAAAGGCCCCACTTCCGTGGTGGGGCAGTTGTTCTTTGCCCAACCTGCGTGTTGGCTGTTCCACTCACTGCTTTTGCAATTGCAGCGCTTACTACTTTGCTTGTGATCATTTAGTAAATAAATTTAGAGAACGAGAGAAGTTGTTGAACTGAGTTCTTCCGGAGGCTACACCAGGCATCCAATAATTGACACACGCTATCAGACACAAAGATGGTTTGGTCTTTTTTTGCTGAAAGTGTGACTGAAGTGATAAAAACCAATGACAAATGTTGCTGAATGGTTTTCTATCAACTGACATAATAATAATAATAACTAACTAACTGCTGTTACATTTATTTCCCCGGAGACCTTGCTGAAAAATAAGCTTTTTGTGACCAATATACTGTACATAAACCTGAACAGAGAAAAACCTGAATTGTAACCAACAAAGTTTAGCCAACAATTTTCAAAAAGAAAATTGAAACCGTGAGTTACTTATGTAACCTTTACCCAATAAATAGTAATGTGACAAAGTCCAGACCACCTAGATGCCCCCCTGCCTCTTGGCTGAATGGAGGCTTATACATGAAGACAAAAAGCAGCGCCGGCCCCGTCTTGTGCTCATCCTACTATTCAAAAACAGACACAGACAACCTCTCCTCCCTCAAAGAGAGAGAATCAATACAGCTCTTGTTAAAATTGACCCTCTTAAATTCACTCTTTGGGTGCTACGTCAAGGCTGAGGGTCCCTCCAGGCTCAGCACAAAGACCAGGAACTTCCCTTCAACTGTGCGCTCCGTCTCTGTACTTGACTCTCTGTACACAAGCTCTTTTGTTTTCTCCGTTTCTACTTTGTTTTGGTTTTATCCACACAAATCTGCAAAATACTTAAAATAACCGCAGAAAAAAAACACAATAAGAAGCATAAACCTATTTCAACTAGTTGAGATAATTCAAACTGTGTGTGCATGTTTGTCTAGACAGACCATGTCCGTCAACATTAAAACAGTCCTGTTGTTTGTCATCACTGTCACACCAACGATAGCAGAAGTTTGTAATTTGTGCCATTGTGTTCCGACGGCTTAAATGGACACGAAGGCCCTCTGCCACAACCTACTTTCACAGTTACCCCTGCAGCATTGGGAGGTATTTTTGGACGAACAAAGCAGTTGAGTTAGGAGGCAGATTGCATTGTGGGAATGGAAATGTACTCCAGGATCAAATGAAGCAGGAGAAAAACAGCCTGGAGATAAAGAGACTGGGCCAGAGCCATAGTAAGCGTGCAGGCTGGTTGGTCGCCTGAAAACACCCAGGGGACAGACTAAACACCTCCATTAACAGGAAGGCAATTGTCATCAGCGCCGCTGCACATGCGTGTGTGTGTGAGAGTGTGTGCGTGTGCGTGTGTGTGTCTCTCTGCTCGGTTAGGCCACTTAGAGGAAACGGCATCCAAAACAAGGACAAAAGCTTCAGAGTTTGCTTCCCTCTTTGAGGGAAAAAATTAATTACAGAAAAATCTAACAATGAAAGCAGAATATAGATTTCATTCTTCTACAGGAAATGCAGGTCAGACTCATCCGGTCAAAACAGAGAGAAAGGAAGGAAGAATAAGAAACACTTTAGGCTTAGAAGGGGCAGAACTAAGAGTCAAAGTCAAAGAGTCAAAGAAAATAATGGTTGGCTTTGGCTAACGCATGACATATACTGATGTGTGTAAATGAGGTGCAGGTTATAATTCAAACATGACCTTTTGCACAAGTCACCCACTTTCTCCCATCTTTGCCTCTTTCCAATACAAACCATATAATCAAGTAGAAAAGGTAGAAAAACAGCTTTCAGAGAAAAGAGAAGTTGTTTTATAGCATGTCACAGTCACAATGTCACATGTCACAATTTATTCTGCCACATTAAATATGGTGACAAACAAACAGATGCTGTTATCTTGTAAAATCCTACTTTGACAACAGATCTCAAAAGGAAAGTTGAAATGGCATGAACGTCTAACTAAGTTGGACCAGACCTCTCTGAGGAAAATGAGGTCTTCTAAAAACTGAGAAACCAGCTGAGTTTCATGCCAGAGATGGTAATACAAAATTTAAAAAAAAGTGATTTGAAACACATTTTCCCCCAGAGTGGCAGCCTAGTTGGTGGCCTGGTAAAACAGGGGGAAAAAGGAGAGAAAATCAGCGAAGTGAGTGAGAAATGTTGAAAAACAGCGGCAATAGTGAAAGAGAAGGACAGCATGAAAAAGACAGGCTGACAAGAGTTAAAAAATAATGATGTAATGCCTCTGTAATGAGGCAAGTCCTGTAATCACTGGCTGTGGAAAATGCCAATTTCTGGTCTGGTTTTATGTGGCCACAGTATTAATGTGTAGTGTGCGTGTGCGCGCAAGAGAGAGAGAGAGAGAGAGAGAGAGAGAGAGAAAAAATGTGTGTAACATGTCGTCAGAGGTTGATGGCAAAAGGCCAGACAAGCACAGTGAAGCACTTTGCCACATTTAAAAACTTTAGCTTCTCATTACTTTTGCCAGGTTTGATGCAACCTCGAGGACCGAGATTCATTTTCCCTCCACAGCTGCTCTCACTGGGAGGACTTCTCTGAGCTCAATGCAAAAACAAAAGGAGATGCAACTTTCTCCCAAACACGATATCCAACAAACAAAACTACCAACGCATGTGAAATGATTTCCCTCACTCTCCTCCATGTCAAGGACTGGACAGCTGCAGGCAAGAGTCGCTCGGTTCACGTCCCCCGCTTTCCAACTGGGTTACACAAACAGCTGGGCTCCGACCAAAAGTTAAATGCTTTTGTTTAGACACAGGGAAAAAAAATATGTCACTGGAGATCCTTGTCACGACTTCCTGCTAGAAATCTGGGTTATAGAATCAGAAGTGAAAGAGGGAGAAATGTGTAGAGTGGACTACAGGGAGGGAGACAGAATCATGTGCAGAAGGAAGAGACTTAGAGGAAGTTGTTTGGCCGGAGTTCAACAATGCTCTCGCTTGTCACAGGACAGAATTTGTAGGTCAAATTAATATGGGAGGGCAGAGAGGCTGCAAGAGAGGGAGGAGGGAGAGACAGAGATGAGCAGGCCAAACAGATAGGCTGGTCTTCATCACTCAGGCCTTCCTCCACACGGGAATGAAGGACAGAGGGGAAAAGAGAAACAGGGATCAGGAAAGTCTCCCTGGCAGAGCATTCCATTTATCAGTCTACACTCTTGTTGCGACTGGGGCAAAGGCCGGATTTAAAACAAATACATAACACCGTATCTGGAGAGAGTTTGAGGATTTGCTGCTCCTCCCCCAATCCTGATTGAAAGGGGCCAAAACTGTAGAGTGGAGCTGCATGTCACGCTGGAAACGACTTCTTCAGCCTTCAGACTGATGGGAGCTGTGTGTGATATCCATAGGGTACAGTGGCACCATATAGGGGGGATATACACTGGGAGCAGTGTTACTACAGATTAGCAAGAGCTCAACTACTATTCTCACAGTATTTGAGTGATAAGTGAGGGCCCACACCCATTAGTCACTCCATAAATATCAAACCTATCAAAACATGTGATGTTTAATACACATTCCTCTGAAATCTGGTCAAGATATTTTGGAGAGAAAAAAAACAGGACATAAAACACAACCTCCTTCCTATAAAAATATAGGAACACAAAAACAAATTGTAGGTCATCGAAAGGTGGTTCCTTATCACTGATGGCAAAGACAAGGTGCGACCTGCTAAAATAAAGATCCGTCACCTCTGTCATCTCTGCATCCAAACATGCAGTGGTCGGATAAAGCAAATTATTTGAATGCAACAGAGTGGACTCTGGGACATTCAAATGGGCATATAATATTCATAATATTCATTCATGGGCATATATATATTTCAATATGAACGACACAGCGCTGCAACATGTGTCTTTCAGTTTAATTACGGGCATTCATTTTTGGGGATTTTGTTTGTATTGTTAATGAACAAAAAACATTTTTCAAAAGGTTTGGTGTGTTTTAAGCATGTTTGTGATCTCAGGAGGATAACAAAAAAATCCCCAGTCCTGCCCTAATAATGTGCAGGCTGCACTCTTCTTTCTAAGAGGAGTTAACTGCACTTTTCTAATATACATCCATCTAACCACTTTCTGTCTCTTTTACAACTACTCCTCTTGTCCCCTGTCTTCACTGATAGAAACCAGTAAGTCCATGAATACATCACAGGTGCTTTTCCTTTATCCATATGGTGGAGATCTCATATTTCTTTCTCGACTGCATGTGTTATGCGGTGACCTGTTTGTGGTTAATTCAATCCAGGCCGAACTGTGTTGAGGGGGGAGCAAATGCACATGTGTGTCTGGAGGATCCTTCTCCTTCACAGAGAAGCTATTCTCTCCCCAGTCTGTCGCACCACTGACACACAGACCTAGAAACACTGTGAGCAGAATCAAATCTCACAAACACACAAAGAGGAGGAGAAGAGGAAAAAACTCCAGCAAGCCGACTCCTTTTGGCAATAAAAAACAGCATTGTGCTCTGAGATTAATCCTCAGCAGTGACATCTTTGCGCTGAGATTTAACTGTGAAAAATTACTTAGCGAGGCAGCTGTGAGTTTGGCAGGCGTGAGCTGGGGGCTGCCTCCTCCTCCCCTCCTCCTGCTGCTGCTGCTCCTCTACCCAAGGAATTCACATTTGCACTCTCTCTCTTTGTGTCTCATCCGTTTCTCTTGCCATTCCCTGTCTCAATCCTCTGCTGCTTTTTCACTTTCCTCTGCCATGTTTCTTACTGTCAGAAGCAATAAACAAGCTGAGGGGTTTGTGGTATTAAATAGGGGGAAAAGTTATTTATTAGCTTGATATACAGCCCCAAAACAAAGGCAGCATTTATTCCCAACAGCTGGCTCCCATTATGGATTATGTTTCTCTTCCAAAATTGTACTTCTTCTCACCTGACTGAGCCCTACTCCTTCCTCTCTGCTCAACTTTCTACGAGAAACTTTTTTCACTCAAAAGATACAACATAAAAATTGAGCATCCCATAAATTGTGTTCTTGTGAGGAGCCTCTAGCGACAAGAATGCAACCACGTCTGCACCCCAATATATAGTTAGATACCACATGTATGTCTACTCTGTCTGCTGTCACCGTGTACGAGGACGGAAAGCCTCACAAGTACCTGGTGTAAACTATCAGCGATACATGGACATGTAAATGCATCACTGACGGAAGGGGCTGGGCGGCCAGTCTCTGAGGGGCGCTGGGTGTGTTGGGATAGCACTGGAAAAGCAAGAGTTAAGTTCCATGTTCCCCATGGCTCATTCCACCAATGGCTCAGATAGTCTCATGGGGACGACAATGGTTCCTGGTCTGAAAAAGAAAAGCATGCCAAAGGATATTTTGAAAGTAGAAACCATGAGAAAATCCAGTGCTTGCACACAAAAAAAGCATCAACTCAAAATATATGTGGTTGGATCCCAGATAAGAGCGGAAGAACCGAATCCCTCACTTGAGAACTACTGCCTAATACTGTAAAATTTGTGTTATAAGCCGCTACTTTTTTCCTCAACTTTGACCTGTGCACCTTAAATATTGGTGCGGCTAATTTGAGGATTTTTCCGATTCTAAATTTAGCAGCAGTTGCAGAGACATGTTAGCTAGGGAGCGTTAGATAGCGAGCGTTAGATAGCGAGCTAACTAGCACTAGCGAGCTAGCTAGCACTAGTAGCGGCAGTAGCGATAGCGGCAGTAGCGGTAGCAGTGGCTTGTTTATGATTAAATACAACTTCTTTTGTTTTTTTTGTAGATGCGGCTAATAAAAGGGCGCGCCTTATAACCCGCAATTTACGGTAGTAATGCCATTACATGAAATGAGGCGACTCAACAGTGTGGGAAATTAAGTCCCAACATTGCTGTACAATTTTGGTTGTGGATAACAAATCTGCCTCCTCAACACGCCACTTAGACTATCTATTTTACCAGACAAATTGCTTTTTTAGAGTGGCTCTTGAATTATAGTGTACACCAGCCACTGTGATCCATTAATCTGATTCGTTGCCCTACAACACAAACACAGTTTCTGCTTTTTACACAAGCACTGTGTCAAGTATGATGTGATCAGTTAACGGCTGACGTGGTCATCTACAATATTCTTTGTTAAAGAGGCAATTCTTTGCATTCTGGTGCAGGAAAAGAGGTCAGATTTAAATCCTCTGTCCTTCAGTGGTGTCCTTTCGCCCACCCTGTGACAACAAAGGAATGTCTTGTGGCAACCAGGCACTGTGACTGGACACAATTCTGCTGAAGAAAGCGTCAGCCAAATCCAGAGAGAAATAAAAAGAAGAAAGTGCTGTGTTGTCTGTTGCTCTGAGCAGTGTGTAGGCCGTTCTCACAGCCTGGTCTTTCTCAAACACATACAAAGGCATCTCTGACAAGGGTAACGACAGGCAGTGAGGAAGTGGCAGAGGAAAGGAAAAGTGACTGTTACACTAAGGGCGCAGCTATTGTGTTGAACGACGAAAACTCGATAGAAATACAAATTAATAACAAGAACTCTATATGAATGTGTTTTGGAGAGATTTCCTGTCCTGGACCACTTCCTCTTGATCTGGAACCTGTCTCAGGTTCCAGCAACACCCTCCAATCAAAGCAACACAAAAGGTATCTAATAGCTCAATCAAAGCCAGGACATGAAAAGCAAGCCGACTCAAGCCATGCCATGTCTGAGGCAAAGAGACTTCTGGGTAACAGATGGAGCTGATATCATATCCCACGAGTGGCCATCTGTGTAAAAACATGCCACACACACACACACACACACACACACACACACACACACACACACACACACACACACACACACACACACACACACACACACACACACACACACACACACACACACACACACACTTTGTCTACAAGGACTGGGTTTCCTCTGGGCTCTTTACCTGGTACAGAGCTTGTGTTTGCCCGGTGTCAACTTGTGGCCAAAGGCCTGGATTAGCAGGCACACAAGAGGGCATACAACATGGCATGGAGACCAGAACAAATGGCTACATGTCAAACTAGTGTCAAACTAGTCAAGGACATAAAGATGAGAATAATCTAACTCACTGTATTAATACCGACTGCAATATTCAAGAAAACAGTCATCTTAAGAAAATGCAATGTAAACCCCATGAGACCCTCTGGTTCTCCTTTCACAATGCACTCATGTGTCTGTCTGTAAGAGAATCTGTCAAAGCACTGTTTATTTTGCCATCTTTCCTCAAAGATAACCACAAGGAGGAACCACAATAGCAACATCACAGAACAGTTGGGTTTGAGGCTGCATACTGAATGTAACCTCTGATGTTGTAATGTGCTGTGGAGGGGCCCCTTTGGTCATTATTAAGGCTATGCCCCATAGTGTGTAAATGTGAAAATGATGGGAATTTTGTAATAGTTCATGGAGCAACCAATGTTAAAAACCTATCATTGTAACACTGCCATTTTAGAGTAAGGTCAAGTTTTAGGTCATTACCTCCTCCTGCGAGGCGTAGTGAGGCTCTGCTGGGTCCACCGACCAGTAGCAGTAGTCAAAACAAAACTCCAGAAGCTTCTCCCTCGAATCTACAGCACCATCGGTACGTCCATCCAGCTTCAGGGAGAAAAGAATAATAATAAAGCACACAGAGATAATTTTTTACACTTGTTATTTCAAATGATCCAATAACAGTGAGACAACATCTTAGCATAACAAGGCAGGAAATGCAGCATAATTACCTAATTTGGCAAGTACAATAAATAAACAGGAATTTCTCTTAAAGTACTTAACTAACAGCTAATACATTGCAGGCTGCAATTCCAAGTATAAAGACAGCACCTGCTTTAGGGCTGTCCTCCAAAGATTAACACCTCTTCCTGATAGGTGTGGATGCAAA
The DNA here is from genome assembly GCA_038501785.1 of Myoxocephalus aenaeus. Taxonomy (NCBI): domain Eukaryota; kingdom Metazoa; phylum Chordata; class Actinopteri; order Perciformes; family Cottidae; genus Myoxocephalus; species Myoxocephalus aenaeus. Next base: position 501,205 of record JBAMJR010000610.1, read on the forward strand.
CCTCAGATTGTTTCAGTTTTTCAAATTATTTTTAAATTTTTTTCTAGGAAATAAGTTATTAAGCATAAGCTTTTTTTTCTATTAATCATTGACGAGGTGGCAGCCCTAACCTGCTTACATTTAATGACACTAAATATTGCTTATTGAACTGATCTGGGGTGGAATTGCAAGCAAGTTGTTTCCATTCATTAACAACGCAATCACTCCTCCTCCAGTTCTTTAGTCGCCTCACTGCATTAACAGTAAACACCTTTTTGCTTACTGCGTGTGAATCCTGAACTGAGGAAAGACATCACAGCAACATTTGGACTTGTCCAGGCACAACAGCTGGAAAAACACGACTGCATCTAAACGTTTCTTCTAAATCACTGCAGTCGACCCCAGAACCTAAACATATTGTCCTTACTGAGCGCACCCGACTTTGAGGAAAACCATGAAGCCCTCTGATTGTTACGCTGTCACCTTCCATTTGTGACATTCAATGTATTTTGTTTTATATACATATGGTTATAAATCTCATCAGGTGTATCCACTTTACCTAAAATGTACCCCATCTATTTGCATATAGAGGAATTCATTCTAGGTAGACAACCAGTTTGTGAGCAGTGGGGCGGGCGTGCATGTGATCGTGACCTTACTGTAAACACAAGTTTATTGTAGCTGCAGTGAATCTTGGTCTATTGAGGTAAAACAGGTAAAAGGATGTCTCAGCTGAGCAATATACAAATGTATAATATACGTATTATAAAAGGCAATATATCACATGGGTTATATTCCAGTTGTCATCTTTTAATAAAACATAATTCCAGCACTAGAGTTGACAATATTATGTATCTATTTGGCTGGTGTAGTTTGGTTAAACAGCTTCCACTTAGTTTGATAATGTGATGGTATCCACATAAAACCTAAGTCAAAGTATTCAATCACATAGCTCTTGTTTAACAGAACAAAGACTCTTTAGCCCCTTCTCCTTAATTCTGGAGGACCTAACATTAACCATTCTTTTTTAACATAAGAGATTATTGTGTTACTATCAGATTCCAGTGTGAATAAAAACACATTTTGAGATGGCATCAGGGTATCATGTTTACATTTGCCGAGTGCAGGTTCAGTTGCAAAAACAGCAATGTTGAAGCTTGAAAAGGTTAAACGTCTTAAGTACACTTCAGTGGCAGATTCATGCCAAGGAGAGGGCTGGGAAACGGGTTATTTAGTTAATGTAGTACTTCAAACAAAGCAGTCAGTCAATTAACTAACTCATTATCCAAACGATGAATCCGCCCAACCATAATAGTCTTTTCTTTCTCTGACTGTAGTCATGAGGCAACACTGAGCGCTGGGTATCAAGTTTGTTCACAACAATTGGTTTGCCTGAAAGCATGATTATTTAACCCCTCGGCACATGTAGGAAATGTAACAATGGCCTTGTAGTGTAAAGGATTAGCCAAGGGCAACATCGGCCACAGGCAACTCTCGTGGACAACAGAGCTCCAACCACTGATAAGGACTTGTGTTTTATGACTAATCAAGTTAGAGGGGAGGGAACAAACTAAAGTCTATTTATTGTTCCACACTTTTTAATCAAGTTCAGTAGCTCTTTATAGCTTGTATTACTTGCGGTTTGTTACTTAGCTTTATGTTTATTGCCCTTTAAAATCCATGCTTTTTTATTTCTGTCTTGGATCTTCCAAAACTGTCCCACTTTCCATAAATAAGTATTCCCATGAGACTCCCATGCGAGGGCCTTGATCCTTTTCCATGGCAGAGGGAGGCCATATGTAATTAGTCTTCTTCACATCATTTGTAACAGATTCTCTCCTCCCCCACCCAACTTTCCTCTATACAGCTGAATGTAAAACAGAAGTAACTAATAATTTGATCAGCAAAAGGTCTTCGTATACGTGTGACTAGGTTCTAACTAAATTCAAGTTTGAGGTTTGAGGTGCAAACTGACCTTTTATCTTTTTCTATGTTAGCTTGTTAGGCTTTTGAATCAACAAGACGTATAGTATACCAAACATGCACAGTTGTATCATGTCAATATTAGCTAAAGCAAACAATCACAAGGAAAAATGTGGCGTAACATCACCAGGCGTTCTGCAGGCAATGCAGCTCAACCAATCAGGCAAGCTGACTCAGCCATCTGACGCAGCAGGTTGGTAAGTTAAAGAAAGTATCATCTTACAAGAATGTGTAACTAACTCACACAATAATTATTTCCAAATGTGTCCTTGACACTTACAATAATAACTAAAAGCAAAAGCAAACCCAAAACTAGCCTTTTCAGCCTAAATACATTATAAAACAACTTTTCACACTGCTATTTTCTTGCAAATAGAACTATTATTAATAAGGCCTGAGGCAAGAGTCCTGGTAAAAAAAATAATAACATCAAAGCTATTATACATTACATTTTATTTACTGTAGTTTAAATCTCCATCTAAAAATAATGAAAGCTATTCAGTCCGTAGTATCTGAAGTCTGCTGTTGCTGTTTATATTGGGGTGCAGCGTGTCAGAGTGCATGTGTTTGACAGAGAGGGTCTCTCAATCAGTGTGTATGTGTGAGCTCAACACATATAATAAACAATAGTAACATCAAGCAGGAAATGGCTGATTCCAGGCTGTAAACATCCTCTACTCTCAATTCACCCAGTCCTACTAACAAAAGATACACAAATAACATCAATATTGGATATATAATGTAGCAGTTGGGACGTTTTCACACCAAAAATACTCACCTTTACATTTTTTACGCTTACAAGCTTGTCCTCCACCTGAACGGCTAGCCTTCCTTCATCCGCCCTCTCCCTGTGAGCAAGAAGAACACAACAATCGCTTCAGACAACTTTGTAAAAATCCAAATTTGGAAGCGTAAAGAATCGTGACAAATCTTTAGGAGAAGTGAGAGAGATCCGTTCGGATAAAGCATTAAGACTTCCAAAAGAGAAGAGAGGATCTAGAGGTACGCTATCAGTATTAATCAGTGTCTCCTGCTCCAAATGGGAGACTCCAAACCAAACAGAGATTTAACAAAAGGTTTCACTTTGGATTCAACACCCTGCAGACGGATTCAAATAGGTTTAAAATATTTTTGCTGATGCAGATGCAATTGAAAGGGTGTTCAGATACATTTAGACCACTTGACTTGAGACTGTCACATGACAGTTAACACAATGAATCTTTGTGCGTGTGTGAGCCATGAAATCGCCAACGACCAGTTTCAGATTCAAATGAAAACCCTCACATACTACGGAGACTTGACGCTGATGACGCGCTGGGTTGTTTCCACAAATTTGAGAGAATGCTCACACAGCTGTGTATATCTAATGCGCGCACACTGGTCCCAATTATAATTGGGACCAGAATATGTATGTATGTGTGTGTGTGTGTGTGTGTGTGTGTGTGTGTGTGTGTGTGTGTGTGTGTGTGTGTGTGTGTGTGTCCTTGCATAATGTGTAAAACAAGGTCAACTCAGCTTTGCCTGCTTCAGCAGCTGGACCAAGCACATCTGATGCAATACATGCACAACTGGAGGCAATCACAACATGAGAGCTGAGAGAATTTTCGATCTCCAGGAGCGATAATGATGGAGATTGCTGCCTGTAGTGCAAACGCTCCTTCTCTGTGGTGGGTTAGGGGTAGACGAGGACGCTGTCGTAATAGTGCTTCACCATGCGGGATTCATTTTGACAACCCCACCAGTGGCCCAACCCAAAACCACCAACCTTCAATCACAAGTAAGTAGCATGAAGAGGAGGTCGGTTGTGGAAAATAGTAAACCTCATAAAAATGTGTGTTGATACAAACCCAAGACGAGCAATTTCACAATCAGCCTGACTATTATTTTCAGCACATGCGAGTGGCAGTGAACCCCAAAACAAAAAGGCAACACACTTCTGTGCACGGCTGAACGAGAAACGTAGCTGACCAGTCTGGTGTTAATATGATCTCTGTCTCTCAGCAGGCTCTCATTCAAACATAAAAGTAAGGAAATGCATCCTTCAGAAAAGAGAAGAGGAAAGTGAGAGTGACAGAATCAGGATGCAGAGATTTGCATGACAGTGAAGATTATTTATTAGAAATGCTTTTGTTATGTAAAATACCAGGAAGACTGGTTGAAAGGATCATTGTCCAACCCTTCATAGCCTGAATAATGCTTTGTTATGGTACTGTAGTAAGCGCCCCTACAGAACACCCTGTAGGAGTTCAATTAAATTCAACTACTAAACTTTATATGTATTATATCCCCAGGTCCAGATGTAGCAATATACCAGTTAATGTTCAGGGGTGCTCGAGTGGAGCCAAGTAACTTTACAACCCCCCTGTGTTACTCTGCTACTTAAACAGCAGATTTAACAGCACGGTAAAGTTTGTTGTCCATAATGCCTCTTACTTAACGAAGGGAATAGCTTAAAAGTATAATAAGCAAATTAGAATTAAGTCTGTTTTGTATATCGAAGATGTGTGTAGAAGTATGACTACAGTAGCTAATCAACAGAATACATTAGGAAGCACATAAGCCACATGGCTGAACAACATTAGTTGATCTTTGTTACACATTATGAAATGAACAAAAACTATAGGAAAACAGCATTTACACGTGCTTGAATTTAATAAAAATATTAACCAATACTGCTTTATATAAGGGGCAGTCATACATAAAGAGATAGCAAAGGTGTTTTGAATAAATCACAACATATATCTACATACTTTGTTTAAATAAATTGTACCCAATTATCTTAATGGTTGTTGTGTAAAGATAACTTTAAACCTCAACTAGCTCCAGCTCTTTCTGTACATTACTCAGCACCACACACGAGCTGCTTAGTCAGACAACAGTGCTGACAGTCACAGTTGTCATTTCCCTCCATGTGTTTTTAGCTAGTTAGCGGACGTTAACCAGCTAACTAGTTTAATGTTTACCAGTTAACTGTATATACAAAAGGCGACTCGAGAAGCTTAATATCATGTTAAGTAACAGGCGTTAAGCGACAGCTAAAGTCTTATTACCGGCAACAACAGGTCTGTTATGAATTGAGATGCGGAGGCGACTAAAATACTTGAACGATGTCAATCCAAATCAGCGTGTAGCGCTAATTGGCGAGAAGAAGCAATTAACGTCGGGCAACTTACCTCGCGTTGAGAGGGCGGACTCGAACGGCAACTTTAACGTTTGCCATGATTGCGACCACAACTTCTCAACAGTCGCCTAACTTGGAGCTGGCGCGAAATAGCAGCTACCGTGTGAACATTTTTTTTTTAGTCTTCTTGCATATTAAATCCGATAAAAAAACTTTAAAGAGCGGGAGGTAACCGTCCAGCCGTCCGCCGTTCACGTCATCTCTTAACGGCTGGTCGCGGGTTCAACCGCCCGCCGCGTCTCAACGGACGTTAACTCTCAACCGGAGAAGTCCAACTTCCTGCTGGACAGAGAGGGCGGGGCGATGCCGCTAACCACGCCCTCCACAAAGCCATATGCAAATCTCCCTTTTTTTTGGATTAATTATTTAATTCCACTATTTAAAGCGTTGGACTGGGAGATTATACTGTTTTGTTGGCTGATAACGATTATAATCCGATTAGTGGATTGTTTCAGTGATACATTTACCAGCCATTATTAAATAATAAAATCAGTATGACAATACTGTACTTCCACTTAACACTTCCACATTCCACTTAAATTACACTTGTTTAAGGTATGTTTCCCATACAAATAATGTGTCATGACTGGTGGTGCAAAACAATAGACAATAAACACAGTGTAAGAAATAGGTACATATTACATTTACAATAGGATATAAAATGAATAAAGTGCACAGACAAACGGATGACAGTACTTTGATAAATAAACGGTTCTGATTCTGACAATGACACAAAGAGAAACATTTAAAGCAGAATACTTCTTTATTATAATTATTTTTGAGGAAACATAAAAAAATACTTCGATTTAAAAAGCAGCAGGGAATACGGCGCTCGTTCAACATGAACTAAAAACAATCACAAACGCAGTCTCGCATTCATGGAACAAACACGCAATCACTAGTTGTGGCGGTCAAAGGCAGTGTGTGAAAGTGCTATATACTAAAATGAAGACTTTGTATTTTCTCTGGTAAGTCTAAAACCAGTCTAAACCCCCCCCCCCCCCACAAAAAAAGATTTATTACCAAGTGTTTCTTTAAAATCCATGACTCGTCTGGTTGAATATTCTATGTGAAAATTGGTATTTGCATGTTTTGGTGATTCACAGTCTTTAAGGTCACACTGCAGTTACTCAATTTGAGTCCTTGGGAGTTTGATGCAGACCCATATTTGCCAACGGTCCCTACTATTTGAAATGTTTCATCTACTGTACTAGTATTTCCCATCGGACACAATCATATACCACGTTTGCTTGCAGGAAAGTTGAACAGATCTAAAAAAAAAAATTAAGAAAAGGTGTGAAACGGTGTGGTCCCCGAGCTACTTCTGACTGGCAGGGCTCTCTTGTTCTCACCGGCACCTTAGCAGAGGAGAGAGGGATTCACGAAAGGCTGCTGACACTTCACATGTGGAGAATAAAAGTCTGGAGCTTGCAAAGCCTGAACAGAGGCTGACTGGTACAGCTTTGATGGGCTGTGCAGTGTCAATTCGACAAAGAAAGGTCACCAACAAGAAGTCACCCAGATCTCTCTTTCTCTTCTGAATAACACACCGACAGATGTGACATAAAACAGTGTGGATAACAGAAAAGATACCGAGTAGTATTATTGTTGTCATGTAGCGCCCTCTACTGTCTGTTGTGAGACCTGCAGCAAATCCAAGTGGCTCTGCAAATCCGCCAGAGGCAAGGGGGGTTTAATACTCCGTGACTGCAGCTGGAAATTCTCTATCAGCTCCTGAAATGACACGGAATTGAGAGAACAAAGTGAGCAAGAGGAAAGAGTTGAAAGGGGTCAAATCGCGAGCAAAAATAATTATTTTCCGAGGAATATAAGAGGACAAGAATGCAGCAAACCCTCACCGCTGGCAAGGCCAAGTTTGTTAGCTTCTTCCAATGAGATATGACCTCTCCCTCGGTCAAGACTCGCCTGTCAACCAGCTTTCTCACCAGAAACAGGTAGTTCTTCCACTAAAAAGACAAAGAAATATGTTCCAAAAGGTTAACAGACAGAGTCAAACAACTTTCAAAGAAATTACCAGTCATGTTTTGTAGGATTTAACCTTTTTTTAAAGAGTGGAGAAAAAGAGACGTGACATTTTGGAGCATGCTGGTGGCATACTGGTTATATAATAAAGTCAGGTCAGGGGCCTTTTTTGCATGTCCTCTCTTTCGTCCCCTCTTTACCGTCTGTCTCTCTATCAGCTGTCCAAAAGTTTTTATTTTAAGAAAGTAAAACACCTGCAATTGGAAATAATAACAATAATACAAATCAAAAATTTACCAAAAAGCTCATTTTGAGTTCAATATGTAAAATAATCTCGGGTAAAACATGCCATAACGATGCCAGATCACGTTTTTTAAAGACGCAAAAAAATATCTTTAAAGCACTCAAGTTTCATATATTATGCTTTGAACACAGACAACGGCATCATTTTAAGTGTTTTGCACACCTGTTGCTTTAGGTGTATAGATGGCCATGCACAAACGGTATGTAGTGAGGTATTTGAGAGTAATCTCCTATAAACATATAAAAAAGGTAGAAGTGGTTGTAGTAGCATCATTAATACTTGTGCATCAGTCAGACAAACCTCAGTGTCGCTGGCTTTCAGCACAGCAGTGACAGTGAGTGGGGTGAAGAGCAGGTGGAGCGGGGCGGAGGAACAGCAGTCTCCTCGCCACAGCTCAGCAAGCTGCTCCAGCAGCGCTCTGACAGGAGGCTCTGATCCTGAACCAGGACCCACAACAACCCCTTCACCTCCGCTGCACCCTGACGGAGGCAGTACGGGCAGCTCTGCAGACACTGAGCAGAAACACACAACAGGCACGCAGGTCTGTTACACGGCACATTAACTAGACTTTACGCTGCTATGGACCATTTTATAGTTAAACAGTGAACTCATTGCATTGCTCTCCCTGGTATTAACCCTAGAACACTAACGTCGGGTGATTTTTACCCGTGCAATTGTGGTTACGTTATTTTCATTGTGTTGCTTTTGTCTGTCTGCTTTTGTCTGGGTCCTTGTGTAGCTTCATCTGCTCACTGACGTTATCGAAAGGCACGTGTTCGGGTGATTTTCATAGTGATAGTGGGTGAAAAAGTTTCGTATGGGTTTTACCATTGAAGGGACACTTTTCCTTCACAGGACAAAGCTCACATGTCCCAGGAACGGGTGGACCAAAGAACAAGTTCATAGCTCCATTGTTTATATTTGTTATCATGTTTCATTGACGAATCCCTAATCTTTTTTCAGGGTGCCCCCATGATACCTGTTTTTCGTTTTATGAGAAGTTCTATAGGGTAAAATAAAAGAAGAGTACTTCAATTTACCTTGTATTGTTGTATTTTAATATATTTTGATAAGTATTTTTAATCAGGTACATTTTAAATCGGGTAAAATATACCCGACGTTAGTGATGGTGGTATTATTTTTAACGTTAGTGTTCTAGGGTTAGGCGTCTATCATTCACAGACTCTCTTACCCAGTTTGCAGGCCAGCAGGACAGTAGAGTTCAGCAGCATCTGCTCTGACACCACAGTGGAGAACTAAGTGAAGAGAAAAGAACAACAGTGTGACAACTACTGGCAAAAAAATTAAATCATTAAATCCACAACATTGTTTTGTTTGCACCTCTGTGCTTTGTGTACCTTTCTGCAGGCCAGTGTGTCTACAACTCTCTGCAGCAGCGTTTTCATCTGAGAGCCGGTAAGCAGCTCCTCATCAGTCCGGGGGCCGACTGCAATGCTCAGCAACTCCTATAGTAGACATAAACCACTTTTACTCCAGTAAATGGTGAGCTAATTCTCTGAAGATGCAAGCTATTCCTGTATTTCCTGAGTAAACGTCAAGGAAAACTCAACCCCCAAAACGGCCCATTTTTCAGTGCAACTCCCCAACATACATCTGTATTTCCTCTCATGCATGAATACCTTCATCTCAATGATGATGTCAGAGGGCAGTGAAGCGCTGTGGTTGCAGTGCAGAGGGCAGGATGTCGCTCTCTCGCTTCCTTGTTTCCTCTTTGGAGTCGTTGACTGCTCCTCCTTGGTGACCAGCTCGAGCACAGCCCCCTCCACATCTCTCGAGTCTGGAGCCAGCGGGCCACCCACAGCCTTCAACACACGATCGCACCTGCTCTTCCACTCCCGTCTTATCAGGGCTGAAAAGAAAAACAGAGAAAATCTTAGATGGGTCGCAGCACTGGTTTTGTTTTTCCCTTTCATCTACAAATGGCATTGATGTTCTGCAACAAGATCTCAGCAGCGCCAAGAGCTTTAAGGTTCTGGATCATTCCAGAGTTTTTTGCATGTTCACTTCATACAGTATCATGTATCCTTGCATAGTGAAAAAAAAAAAAAATAATAAAATCCTTTGAGGATTTATTCAGTCCAGTGTAATATGCTTGCGAAAATAAAAGGGGGAATATTTTGAGTTTTACATTGGAACCAAGGCACGTAACAGTGTTTTACTTTGAATAACTAAATGCTTTCTCCCATCTTTATGGAAGCCAGCAGCTATTATTCAGTGTGGCATGAAAATCAATTTGCAGCGATATCAAAATATGGATCCACTGACCCGATACGCAGATAATTTTTGGCCCCTACACGACCTTGTTAAGCAGATCGGGTATGAATACATTTTTGTCAATGTTGTGGTTTCAGCTCTCAGTTACATTCCATTTGGTCACGGCGGGCCACCAACTCAGTTTCACAATGACCCCTGGCCTCCTGCTGCCTTAAATATTAATGACTTCAAATTAAATTTGGGAAAAAAAAGATTGGATCAGCGAAAAGTGTCCTGGTGTCAGAATCCAGAGAAAAAAGTTGGATTGGTACCTCCATACAGTCATTTTGCTGAACATACAAATCAATTAATCATAATTAACCTTATTACAGAATGTCTGGTTTCAAGTTATAGACTATTTTTTTAAATATTTGGAATACAGAGAACAAGCAACAATGCCAATGTCTCATTGGTTGCAGATCTCAAGCAACAAAAACATAAATAAATCTAAAAGATCGGCTCCTGCATTGGAAAACGTAAAAAAAATCTATTTAGAGTGTATATGTCTTGTATTTGACGCAGTGAAAACATGTAAAAACACAAGCAACTACCTGTGATGTTGGCGGAGAGCCAGCTGCAGGCTTTTTCTGTTGCAAGACGTTTGGTGATGTTTTCAGATGTGGTCAGGACCTGCAGAGCGAGTCAAAAACATGGAAACAAACACAAGTTTATTTTGTGTTTTTTCTTAACTGTTAAAAAAAAATATATATATTGTTGGATGCGTTTGTGTGAATTATTTTTGCATGATGATTTAAACAGGACACACAGCAGAGGACGTCTCATCAGGGAGCAGAATCCTTATGGCCTCAGGACTCTTCTCACAGCAAAATCTGCAAAACCGCATTAAGATTACCACACAGCAGTGAAACACTAAAGGTGTGTGTTGAGCAACCCAGAAGGGCAACATTTTAGTTTACCGCCAACAATTCAATGGCCATTCACTCATGCATGCATATAGGCTGTTAAAACTGGGACCAGGTGCTAAAATCCTATTAAATCTATGGACCTGAAAGAAGACTGTTTTGCTGGCGCTCGTAAAAGAAGCCCTCATACCTGGTGGCTTTCGCCAGGGCCTCCAATCCTGCGACACACAGCTGAGCACAGATGGAGTCATTCAGCTTCGAATGATTTGAGTTTGGCGACTTCAAACCATCTCGTAGCATCTTCTCCCCTCGCTCCACCAACTCATTCACTAATGTGGCCCTGAAGAAAAATAAAAGGAAAGTGAAAGAAACAGTTAATTTAGAAATGTGCTTCTTTGCACTTTCCAGACCCAACACCCCCCGACTCCGTGACACTAACTTCATGTGCTTGACGGCGTTGGATCCAACTCTCTCAGCCACAAACTCCACGGTGCGACGCAACGACGGAGGCTGGTTGTGAAAGAAGGCTTGCTCGAGATCCACCTGTCAAATTTAAGTGGTTTTAATACTCGGGCAAAGACAACGCAGAGATGTCATTCCATATATCACTTCACTGCCTCTCCTGTTGACTCACCTGTAGCTTCTGCTGCGACCGGTTGCCAGTTACTGTGTCCTTGAGCTCAGCAGAAGTGGGAGTGATCTTGCGGATAATTCCTCCACTTTTGGTGGCGCTTCCGGATACAAAGGCAGCTAGGAGTTTACGGAACTCACCTGGACCGATGAAAACGAGGCATAACATTCAAAAAACAGTGTTAATAAGCGCATGTTGCTTTACGGCCCAATTGTAGTGAACATGCCAAATGTGATCGAAGCTATCCGGCTCCTGATTAATAGGCTTTTACCTCTTCTAGAGCGAACATTGTAACTTTACAACTACAAAATGTAAACATGCCCTTAATCCCTAAGAGGACATAAAATAAGTTTTTCCACTCACCAAGAAATGGACAACACGTGTAGAGAAGCTGTTGATCCACCAGGAGAATGCAGTCCTACAAAAATATCAAGAGAAGCCTTAGGGTAAATGAAAAAAAAAAAAAAAACAGCAGTGGTCATTTTATGGACAAGCTACTTAAATGAACATTTGACTTACGAGGCCCGCAGCACTCGTGGTGCTGTCGTCAAGCTTGGCCACCTCAGTGAACTCATTGGTGAAGAAAATGTCCTCAGGAATCACTGGAATCTACACAATTACAGTTTACCATTTTGAAAACATGAATATCAGACAAACACAAAAATGCACTCTGCCGGTTTCCTTCTCAGCAGCCATGTTTTACAACTCAATCTACAAATTCAAATATGATCCATAAGCCGTGTCTCACCTGGAAAAGCCAACCCAACACAGACACCATTAGGAGCTTGTTCAGGTAACACATTTCTCCACATCTGCCAAGCAGCATTCTCCTACAAGCATACAAGAAATAACCAAGAAGAAAATAAGAGGTCAAACTACAAAAAAGAAAAAGAAACACAAATTATTGTTTTACGGCCAATCTCCACTGAAAGGATTTTTGACAGCCGTCAGATTTGCTCTTATTTTATTAAACGCATCAATCCCCACCGTATCTGTGAGATGTTTTTTTACACTTTGAGTTTAATTTTGTCACGTCTAGTGAAGCGTAATCTGCATAGACAGCTGTTTAAAACCACACAAATAGCCTCCTGCATATGTGTTTTGAAAGTATTAACTGAATCTGTATTGATTGATCAGCGCTGCTTGTTAAACCACAGGCGGATTCCCCTCACTCGCTATAATTGGGGAGAATAAAATCCATGAATCAACACATAGGCCTACAAAACACTGAGTTTTCCACAGGAGCCGCTGCTGACGGACGACAAGACACATTTACTGAAGAGTCGATGTGGATTAGTTGACACCCCGCTCATGTCTCGCCTCCAGTGGACACTCCCAGTTAGCTTCTTATGATACGTTTCTGATTTTCATCAGTTTTAGAAATGTTTTCAGGTTAGTGAAGTCTACTGTAGCTATAATTTAAGCAAATAAATATGCCAAGAAAAGTATGAATACAGCGTCAGTGGAGTGTTTCTTGAGGTGCATTAATTGTTATACCACCAAATGTGTATTTATTTGACATTTTACAATGGCTGGCCCTTCTTTAACAAATGTTTATGGAACAAATGTGCAGAAATGGAGGCAGACCTGTACAGGAGAAGCAGTTTGCCCAATGCCGTTCTGTAGCAGAGCAGGAGGGGACCAATGAAGTCCATCATGGAGAGGAACTCCACCAGCCAGGGCACAGTCAGGACGGTGCGCCTCCTCTTCATACTGTTACTCAGCACGGCACACACATCCAGCACCGGAGCACTCTGAGGGATTGAAGAGATTGTTTTTATGACATTAATATACACATTTATCTTAACAGGGGCATTTTAGAGTTCCCTTAATGAGATACAACACACCCATCTATTCGTTTTATTGTGTTTTTTTACTGCTCCATCTTTTAATGTGTTTTTTAACTGTACAGCACTTTGTGAGCTCTTTGTCTGTGAAATGTGCTTTATAAATAAAATATTATTATATTTAGTTTGGCATTTACCTGCTCTATTTTAACTGCCCATATTTATTTATTTTCCTCACCTTGCTCCGCAGGGCGATAGCAGTGTCCTGTATCTCCCTGGACGGTCTCTCAGATGTTTGGTACGGCAGAAAGGAAATGAATCCCAGAAACTTAGCCAGAAGACGTGCGAGGAGCAGCACTGAGGTGAACCGCTGCTTCTCATCCTGATGAGGTGGATGGAATGGACAGACAAAGTATTTTATAATGATTAACAGCACGTTGGTCAGATTGGTCTTTTCTGAATCTGGCGTGTTTGCAATTGTATGGACAAAACAGTTTTAGCTTGATCCAAACTGACAGGGCACACAATAACATCTCGTTATCTGGTTTTGAGGGTATACCTGCTGCTCCATGTCCCCGTCTCCCTCCTCCTCTACCGCCGCGATGGAAGCCGGAGGACTCAGGATGGACACCTCGTCCAGCTGGAGGAGCTGCTGACACAGGCTGTCCTGCAAGTGCTGGTTCAGCTGGCAGCTGGGAAACAATATGGTGTATGAAAATTACTGCCGTTATGAAACACAATGAGATATTATCTCTGCAAATTTTGGATAGTTAATTAAAAACATCTTACAACATAGCCACACCTGTCATTAAACGTGAGCTTGGACCCTAACTGGCTTGTCGGGTTAAGTAGCTCTAAATTAAAAAGGCTAGGTGTCAATTCTATAGTGTAATTAGTGTGTGCTTACCAACTAGCTGTCTGCAGGAAATCCCTGAAGAACTCCTGGTGACCAGGAAAGGACGGCGGAGGGCAGGGCCCAACGACTCCCTGAGGCTGAATGAGACGCTCCTCGAGACGCTTCAGACGCCCGAGGCTGTCGGCTCCCAGCATGCCGAGCAGGTCTGCATCAGGAGTATCTCCAGGAGAGCTGTTCACACGGGGGCCTTTACACATCTACAAAAAACACAGATGGATTTAGTGTACCAACAGTGTGCAATGTGTCACTCTTCTGTTTAAAGGATACATGTTATCGCTGTAGATAAAAGCCCATTTGAGATAATAAAAAGTATTTGTTAAGAACTATAGTTTGTCCAGTCTACCTGAACAAGCTGCTTCAGGAACAGACGAGCAAAATGCGAATGGTTTCCTGCAGAGGTCAGTTGACTCATCATTCCTCTAAAAGAAGAATAAAACAACAAAATACAAAAATAGATCAGATGGATGCATTATACATTAAAATAACACCTAAATAACATAAGTCAATTGGACTTGCCTTATCCTGCTGCCGAGAGCAGCGTCAAAGTTCCACCGCTGCTCTTTGTGAAAGTCCTCCCATTCTCGTAACACCTCGTAAAAAATATCTCTGAGAAAAAAGCAAAAAAAATAAAATGCAACAGTGATGATAAAGTCTAATTCAGCAGTTTCTTGTAGTGCCGATGAACCCTCCAAGTCTCGAAGTTTTACGCAATCTTTTTACTGGACATGTACTGAGAGGGCAGCTGTGCAAAAGAACAAATACATTGTGATGTACCTCTGTTTTTTAAAGGTGTGGAAGGCCTTATCACTAATGAAGTTGGACCGGTTGTCAGTAGCAGGCTGGAATGAGACCGAGTGGATGAAAGTGGAGACTGAAGGAGAGAGCTGGAACACATGGAGGAATAAAAACTCATCTAATTAAACAAGAAGTAATTTCATATACACACATTGTGTTAGTAGTTACTTTATTCTAATGTAAACCGAGTGGCACGTACAATATATTCATGAAACATTTATAGGGCTGCAACTAACTACTATTATTTACATTAGCAAAATAGCCACTAAAAACTTTTTTTTCTTGTTTTATCCTCACAACATACCAAAACCAAAAGATATTCAACTTAATAAGATGTAACTCAAGGAAAAAATGGCCATTTATCCCTTTTGAGTAGCTGATACAGTCAAATATTTTCTATTTTTGCTTGAAAAACAACTCAAGATTAATAAATTATCAAAATAGCTGCAGATTAATATAATGTAGATCGACAAATCAATTAATAAACCAGCTCTAATCTAAACACTAATAACACAATCTCATAAAAATGTAAATATCTGAAAACAGGTGTCTTCTTAGTACAATACAGTGCAGTGTGTTACCTTGGTTGTGCTTCCCGCCTGGGCCTGAGTCAGACGGTCTCTGAGATCCGGAGAGAAAGACGCCACCCGTTCGTTCTCTGCCAGTAGACGCAAGGTACACTTATCCAAATGAGCTACCAACCTGACAAGAACACATATTTAGGAATCAACTCTGGGAGACCGGATGAGCAGTATCATTTAATTAGGGAGCAATGTGCTTTTATATTCCTGCTAGTGAAATGGGGAAAATTCAGGAAGTCCTTGTGATATAAAACAACTCACTGAAACTGATTCTCCAGAACCTTCACGGCAAAATACACACAGTTGTGTATTTGTCTCAGGTAACATCTCTCCAAAATTTCTGAAAATGTGAAAGAAGGGGCTCAATATCTATTTTAGTTCAAACAAACGTTTCAAAAATCCTAATATTTTAATGATATAGGGGCAAAGTAACAAAAACACTAGTTACACACCTAAATTCACTGCACACAAACTTCCCTGTTCATCGTCATCATGAGTCTGAGGCGATTGAGATGTTAGCAACTGCACCACAAAGAAAAGCTCCAGGAAAATGTTTGGCACCAGGTTTTCTGTAAGACACATCAACACAAACAAATATCTTATCTTAAATACTTCTTCCACTTTGGATCTTAAGAATCACTTCTTACTTCGTACATACATTTGTCTCCAAAAGCATACATTTTAGGTCAGACTTCTTAATAATACATTTTGTGCAATTTATTTTGGCTATACACCTTCTGAACATCTTAATTATCTTAAGTGTTATATATTAAAAAAATACATTTCATTTAAACAATTTTCCTCCAAGTAGAACATTAACACCACCTTGTGGTCACTAACCAGAAATGCAGGTACAGTAGAGCTCTGCCAGGAGATCCAGTTCCAAAGAGAAGGTGACTTTGGATGGTTCAGGACTGGGTGTCTGCAGATCTGGTGTAACTTTAGATCCCGTCCGAAGCCCTAACTTGGTGGGTGTGCAAGGGTCCAGAGAGGACAGTAGAGGAGAGACAACCTGCTGAGCACGCTTTGTCCTAAAAACCAGAAGTTTCTGATTATGAAACGACTGAAGCAATGCTGTGGTGGAGACTCTCATCAATAATGATGAGAAAAGTATATATTGTGACATATACGTAGAAAACTGTACAAGAATACCAGCCTCATAATGTGTATAGATTAGAAAGTCTAGTTTACATTTCTACAAATCCCTAAGGCACTATCCAACTATAATGTATTACTGGCACGGTCCAAAGTATAAACAAATGCATTTGTGTCACCTTTTCCTCCACTCATCAAATAATGTCAACTTCCATTCAGTATAAGTACAATAATTCTGCATGTGTACTTACTTTTCTCTCTTTAGTAGCTCCCTCTCTTCCTGCAGGCCCAGTGGACTGCCCACTGTCGTTGACCCCTCAAGACCCTCACCACCTAACGAGGGACTAGAAGATTCACTGAATGGGGTGGAGGTGAAGCAGATCTTTGGTTTGGAGTGAGGCCGTTCTGCACCGACTGGCGTTGGGTTTATTCTTCTCGATGGTTTAGATACCCTGAAGGATAAAGGAAACCCTTAGACAAATCTACAAATCAATGATGGAGTCAGTGTCGACTTTTGTTTAACCTAGAGTTGTTTGGACTTACACAGGGGAAATGGGTGATGACCCAACAGGAGGGAAGTCCTCCAAGTTGTTGAAGTTGAGCTGCCCCACAGATGGAGGTGAAGCCTGCTCACTTATCCTACTGTTCCCTCCTCCTCCTCTACCTGACCTTTTCCCCCCGCTTTCCCATCGTCCAATCTCATCACTGTGATGTCCTGCCCTCCATCCTCCATGTTTGCCTTGTCCCCCCACTGCCGTGGTGCCACCACTTTTCCTGCGACCCTTCTGTGACTGGATGCTGGGGCTTTTCTGGTCAGGCGGAGAAACCATGTAGTCCCCCAGACTGATCCTCTGGCCAGACCGGCGTTCGGCGCCTGAAGGCCTGGAGGCGGGGCTCCATTCTGTAGCAAAGGAGGGGCTGCTGAAGGCGTCGACTCCACTCAGCGAGTGGGACCCTGACTGCCCAGCAGCATCCCACTCAGACCCAGGGGACATTGAGGGGGAAGGAGAAAACAGCTGGACCCGGCTGGCACTCCGAGAACCAGTTGCACCCCCAGCGGACCTGCAACCCCTTCTGTCAGTGACGGACTGAGTCTGTGCACCAGGTCTGGGGCGGCTGGGGGTCTTGGCCGGAGTGGCAGGGCCATGAGTAAGGGCTCGACTGCTCTGCTCTCTCAGGAAGTTCAGAAGAAATGGGACAAATTCTTGTTTGTGAACTGTCTCCTCAGGTCCTCTGAATGCCAGCCTCTCACCTTCCTGTTGAAAAGAGAGACACACGTGTGGCAAAACAATGAACTGTGACAGATATATCATTCATAAAGCTAAAATAACTGAAACGATCAACACCCTTTAGTGCATGATGAACCCAAAGTAGAGCGTAACGAGGCAAGGCAATACATGCTTTGCTGGTCAGATACAGGACATTTCTACAGAAAGTACCCTGTTGACCCAACATTAGCTAACAATGCACTGACAAACATTCGCTAAACTGCGCAGCCCTCTTCAGGTGGTAACACTGACTACAACAGGAGCAAACAGTGTTGGTAAAATATGTTTTAACACTACATTTTCTGGAAAGACAGTCAACAACGTAGCGTCTCGTCTGAAGTCCCATTCGGGCTAGAGCTAGCCTAGCTCGCTAGCTCTCCGGCTAAAAGTTTTGTTTACAATCAGTTGTGCGCTATGTCATCTCTTAAAACACATTACACAAGGGCGCGCGCGTATGACGTGGCTCACGCATGAGGCACGTGATCGTTTCGGACATACCTCATCGTTCCTTAGCCAGTCCAAGACCGTTATAATATTCACTTTCTTCCACAGAAGAGATTCCAAAAGAGCCGCCATTCTGCGCGGCTGAAGGACTGAGGGGAGGGGGGCGGGGTTAGCGCGTACGCATGCGCGTAATGCGTATGACGTATGCCAACCACGTGTGCAGCCAATGGGAGCTGATCGTTTGAGATGAGCCCCGTATCTGTTTTAGTTTTTTTCGCCACTATATAAATATATCTAAATATATCGCTAGGAGAAATATTATATATGACATAATATTATATTAAACAAACTGGCAGATGACACAACTCTATTCTTGAAAAATTATTTACAGGTGAAACCAGCGATTCAAATTACTGATGTGTTAACTTATTTGCCTTAAAAAGTAGTGATATTAATGAGATATTTTTTAAAGTCAATTATTCAGGCATCCTTGTAACTAGAACAAGACAGACGTCTTAATCATTTTAGATGGTTAAAAAAGTAGAAAATAAATGTCTCGCTTGTCTAAAGCTGAAGACACCTGTTTGTTTATGGAGATGTTTGTTTAGTGGAGTAACTTTGCCAATAATATTCTTTGGATAAAAGGTTTGTTCATTCCCCACATATTAGTAATACGATTAGATAGGTTTCCTTTAAGATTATACAAACGTTTTACCCTCAAGAAATGTAAAAATAATTTAGATATATTTGACTTTTTGCACAGGTTAACCTGAAACTGTGCCTCATCTTTGGGGTCATAGTCTGTTTGCATGTCTGTCATTGGGTGCTCCTCCTTAGTTTTCCTCCATTTTCCCTGTTAAAAGTGTTTACTGTCCCTTGAGGCAAATTTATGTAATTGGGCTTTATAAATAAAATTGACATGAATCAAATGGTTTAAATCTTCCCTAAATTGTAGACTTTTTTGTTGTTGAAATTCTGCGATGTTTTGAGGTATTTTGCTTGAATCTTTTTTTATTAATTTTGCAACTTAATCTGATATTTAATTCCCCTACCTTTTGTTCAATCAGTGATGTTGACAAATGATAAACAAAACAGTGCAGTAAATTATTAAAAGAAACTATACAACTGACTATTATAACCTTTATGTCCTGGTCCAGCGGCCAACATTTCAGGAATAAAAACAGAAACCTTTCACAAGATTCTGAATGCATGCGGAATGAGTATTTTATTCATAACCAGTTTATAAAAATAAAATACAAAATAATTTTAAAACAAAAACAAAAAAAAACACTGTACAAGCCATTGATATGATACAAATGATAGAATAAACATAAATAATTACAGTTATATACAATGCAAAACTCCCACTTGTTACATTCTTTCCTTGAGACTGTACAGTTACATTTCAAAAACCATGACAAACAGTACAACACAAAATATCAACCATTAAAAAATCCTGACAATTGAAGTAAAAATTATGGATGGGCAAATTAGCATATGTCACAATAAATCATTTTTGTCAAGTATTTTAAAAGTTACTAACAAGTAATCTGATGTTATGCCATGAGAACCAAAGCTTTCATTAGTTTCCATCTCACCTTTCAAAATAAAATAAAACAGCTGGGTTTGTTCTGTTGGCCTCTGGGTATCTGTTCACACAAATACCCTGCAAGCTACTATAAATATGACACTTTTCTATGAGCAGGCCGCTTTAAAAAGTGACAAAGAAAATCTCATCTGGAGGGTAACACTAGTACTACAACTTCACACCACTTATGTGCAATAATGATTAAAAAAACCTGGAAATCTGATTATCTTTTAGAACCAGCAGCACCGTTTAGTGTCTGCTCCTCCCTTTTCACTGAAGCCTGTTAAGAGTATATAAGTTATGGTTTTACAATAATTATTGTATTTAAATAATTACTTCATATTTTACAGGTATATATTAAAGGTCTGCACAACAGCGCTCTGAACTTTGAAAGCTTGAAATATCTTGAAATAGTGAGTTAAAAGAGGGAGGATTCAAAGATCGATTGCTGGCGAAACACATGTAGAAATTGCACGCCCCTGTTTGAGTGCAGACAATTATCACACTAACAAAACACACCTTGAATGCTGCACTCTGACATTTCCCCCGTTTCCACCTGTTGCTCGATTAACGGCTTCCACTCGCTCTCGCAGAAAAACAGGGAGCTCAAGCACAGCTTTGTACGCACAAGAGCAGGTCAGCACTGGCTTCAGTGGTGACGCTATAGTGACCACGCGAAGACAAGACAAGAGAGAAGTGACAGGAAGGCTTGGCTTGGCCCAATAGTGGAAATGATGTCCAACACAGACAAGGCTCAGTCATCCCTCGCTATGCACAGAGGGGCAGAGAGGAGACATTAAGGCGACTGACTGACTGAACGCTGTCTGCCTTCAGGATGAGTCATCATAGCTGCTCTGTGAGGCTATAGCGTACAGGTATCTGCATGAAACAGCACACTTTATACATTTACAAATGTGCCCATTCAATCACTATACGCTCCCTATATTTATCACATCTCAATTCAAACCACATCTGCAAAATCTTCTTAAAATATTTGGCAATGTGCAGCCATGTCTTGCTGGAGGCTATAACTGCTACTAGCAATTGGTGTGTTTTCCTACGATACAAGTGCTTAAAACACAGCAAAGTCTTTTCTCCTTTATTATTTTTTTCTGGTCAATTATTTTTTGTGCATCACGTCAGTTAGTTGCACTGATAAAAAACACAGTCTATCATATTCCAGCAACACAATAAATACCGGGTCAGTGCAGGAAGTGCAGAAAACTAGTCATACATGAGGCGAGAAGACGAATATTAAGCTGGGAAAGATAAATTATGTAGATTTGAAAAGTAATGAAGTCACTGCTGGGTTAAAATCTTCATAAGATAAGACGACGTGTGGCGGGAAGTGCTATGCAGCTTTTTACTCACTAGTTGAATCTGTGTTTTCTCTGTTGTGCATGCAAAGAATAGCATTGGAAGGAAGCTGGAGTTATTACACAGTATCTTACAAGCAGAGGAGTGGGAGGAGGTCGTGGAGGAGAGTCTCAGTGAGGAATCCTAACTAAATCAAACACAAACAATACTCTGATTCCTTTTTCCCTTGTGCACAAACATACCGCATGTCATCATTATAAAAGACATTCTGCGGCGCAAGAGGAACAAAAACAAAAACAAAAACAAAAACATACTTGCACATGGAAGCATGGAACATCATTTTAGTGTGAGAAATATATATGTAAATATGGCCTCCGTTTTCAATAGCGTTTGACAAAATGTTGTTTGAGGTCTGAAATTCACATTTCTTTCCAGGTTTTATCTCCAACACTGACCTGGTGTGTACACACAGGACAGCAAACACATGGTTGTACTTGAAATATTTCCTTTTTTTTTGGTGAGTACAAATAGTAGCTAATCAAGTACTGTTGCTCAAATTGCAGTTGATTTACAAACATTTGTGTTGCTACTTTTTCTACATTGAAAGAATACTGGTGAAAAGGGTCGTCGTTTAACCGCTGGCACAAGTTTGTTTTTGGCTCCTTTTTTTTATTTATTTTTTGTCTCATTAAAATCTAAGTAAATCCTAAAGCTGCTCAAAGTGCCAAGGCACACGCTGAGACAAACATCTGTGTCTGAACATTACTCATCAGTAATGTACCTTGTGTTGCTTAAGCTTACTTCTGCTACTACCGAACATCTACCACACTTCTAACCTGTAAAGCCTTCAGCCAGTGTTCATTCCCTCTCAGCAACACGGTAGGCACAAAAAGGTGTGCGTCCTCACGCACTTGACATGATTGATTGTATAAAAGGGTCACTTTTGGAGTAATCCCTTTTAATTTTAAACATTTAAATCTAATGTGAGTGACACAAAAAACACACATCCACTATCACACAGAGGAGGGTAGGAGTCGAAAGCGTCGCGAAGCATCAAAATAAATATCTCAATAAATACAACTGTACACAAATTCTGGCTTTATGCATTCACATAAGTAAATATCATACCCTGCCTGCAATCTCCGAATGCAGAGGAGACAACTGAGTCAACCTCAGGCCAATATTTAATTTAGTTGTGATCAGCTTTACTGATATTCCATCAGCATTATCCAAGTGCATCAATACTGGGGATAAATACGTAATATTATATCGTGGTGCAGGATGCATGAAGATAAACAGGGAACGGATTAATTTATGTGCCCACTGGCCCAACTAACTATTGATTTACAGATCATAGTACTGTCTGCATTGGGTTTAATTTAGCAGCTGTACTTTTTAACTCTACAACATGATAATATAAAGAAAATGGAGGATGGTCTAATAAGTTACCTTAAAGAGGCACTCCACTTACACATGAGGTTCAGCTGACTCATCACAAAGAGTAGTATTCAGCCGGAGAATGTCAGACTGGGCGTGACACTTTTTAACAGAAAGCTTTCATTGCAATCTGGAAGGGGTTTGAAAGAAGTTGGCATTTGTGTTATTGAGTTGCATTCTGGGTAATGTAGGAACCAACATTTCTGGAGCTCAACGGACTAAAAGTGGGGATATCTCAGTTTCCGCCGCACAGATTTTGATCGGCCTTTTTCAAATCTGTCACTCGGTCCAACAACTTCATGGAAGTGCAGTACTACATTGCCGCAGTGCCCCTTTAAAGCTGGGCACATAAATGAATGAACCTGTGTGCAAAGAGGAGGAGTGACAGGAACAGTGGGAAACAGCGAGACAAGTGTAAGGTTCAGACTGACAGCGGGAAAAAGGGAAACCTATACAGGAAGGACACTGCGGTCTACCCTATCATAAGAAGAGTCTTCCCATCCTCTGCCGTGGCAGTGCCACATGGAGGGCAACTATCTGCTCAACTTGCTGGAGCACTTGCCCTCTCGGCTACAGCTTTTCCCCCTGGACAGGTGGAAGGGGCCGGTGCGAGCCTGGCGGCTGCAGCACGTGTCCTGGTGGTAAGTGTGGAAGCGACGGGGAGGCGGCGAGCCCGAGAAGCTGGGAGGCGAGCGGCTGCGGCCGAGGCAGCCCCCTCCCCCGCCGCCGCGGTGGTCGTGGCGGGAGGGCGAGGAGCTGACGGAGCGCTGCAGGGAGGAGGAGCTGCGCGGGGAGGCGCTGGAGCTGCGGTGGTGGTGCGGAGAGCTCGTCAGGCTGCAGATTCCCATCCTGGAGCCCCCGTGCTGGGCCGAGGAGCGATGGTGAAGCGGGGAGCCACGGGAACCGTGCATCAGCTGAGCAAGGCACGTCAGCAGGTCGGAGTCGCTGTTGCTGCCAGCTCGGATGCGGAAACGCCGAAGCCTAAGTGGGCACAAAATGCAGGGCAGGTTATGAATAACACCCAGGTCATGTATTTCAAAGCAAACAAGGAAACAGGGGGATGAATCAAATTGAGGGTTAGATGAGAGGGTCATTAGCATAAAGACTGGAAACCAGTGCCTTTACATTTTACCAGCTGCTTTCCCCTACAGTCTTTATGCTAAAATAGGCTAATCCCATGCATGCTCTTGTTTCATATTTAGCGTATAGACTGCAAAAAAGCAAATAAAAATGTTGAACAATTTCTTTAATCAAATCAATTAAGTGGATTATGGTGTAATTGGTCGTCTTGTTTTCATAAATGTTTGAGAACAATAATGGTTTGGTGAATTTTTTAAATGTTGATACTGAAAAAACAAAAGGTGAAATTCAACAAATTACCTGCCCTCCGCTGTGGAGCGGCACGGTGGCTTCCCAGGCGGCGGGCGTGGCAGGAATTGGGCAGCCAGCTGCTCGGCCGAAGACGCTGAATGAATGGGACGAGGGATCCTGCTCTTGCGGGACAGAGGGCTGGAGGAGGAGGAGAGGGAAGGAGCGTCGTCTGCCTGGCGGTCAGAACGGGAGCCCATGAGAGAATCCTCGTCCTGAGAGCGGTCAGAGGTGGAGGACAGCGGGTCCCGAGCAAGGGAGGCCACCATGGGGCCGCGCCTATCGGAGAGCGATGGGGAGGCAGTGGGAGAGGGGGCCGGGCCCTGGTGGTTAGCTTTCTTTTGCAGGAGTTTCTCCTTAGCGGACCCTGCAGGAGGAAGCTCCAGCAGGCTGGAGGGCTCCAGGACTGGGATGCGACTGTGCCTCCGGCTGGGGTCCTTACGGAGGGCAACCGGGGAGGAGGAGACTGGTCCATTGGTCTGATCTGGGGCATGGTTCACGTCTCTACTAGCCTCCCCTCTTAGCCGAGGCTCTGTGGCACAGAGAGTCGGGACAGAATCCTTCTCAGGGTCTTTCAGCCTGGGGAACGCTCCATTACTTAAATCCCTTTGGCTGTTAACAGGAGGGGAGAGGTGGCCATTGGTAAACACAGGGCTGCAAGGAGAGCAAGGAGAGCAAGGAGAGCAAGGAGAGCGAGGAGAGCGAGGAGAGCAAGGAGAGCAAGGAGAGCAAGGAGAGCGAGGAGAGCAAGGAGAGCGTGGAGAGCAAGGAGAGCGGAGGGGAACCGAGTGAGGAGAGCGGGGGGACCGTGGGGAAGACACGCGGTTCGGAGCAGGGCTTTGAGCTTTGGTGTGGATGTCTCCATTGACCAGCATCTCAGCCAGGGGGTCTGTGGGTGTCCCTGGATGGGTGAGCACATGGTCCTGGGGGGAGCTGATGTCCGCTGTGCGCTCCTGGACCAGCTGAGCCTCAGTGTCAGCCTCACTACGCCTCTCCAGCAGGAGGCCCTGTGGCACACTGTCTGATCCTGACTGGGAGGACAGCCCAGAGGGACGCTGAGCTGTCAACTGGAGGGGAGGGGGAGGTGGAGAGACGGGAGGGAAGAGAAAGACACACGGGTGTTATTTAAAAAGATCAACCATACTAAGAGTGGGAATAATATTCTCATTGTCAAGGGCCTGTTGCTGATAGACTACAACATGTCGAGTTGTGCTGTAGTTCTGTAGCAAGAGCCTGATGCAGATGTGTGAAAAGAGAAGTATTTTATAATGTGGGGTAATAAATGGTGATTAGTTTGGCAACAGCATGCAATACCATAGCTACCATTATCAGACCGAAACACACAAGTGCTATGGCAGTGTCAGTCAAGCTGTGAGTACTAAACCAGCAAGTAGGACAGGAAACGTTCACGCAACTTCGCAGGGGGCTTCAGCGAAGAGAGGGTGAGGAACAAATACAGGGAGAGAGAGAGAAAGAGAAAGATAGAGAGCACAAAGACGATCTGAAACAAAAGAGACCATGCAACCTGTAGTCATGACTCGACATTCCAAACACACATGCCACAATCAGACAAACACACACCCCTATTCAGATCACAAGGACACAAGTCCAGACACAAGGACACATCTGACCCATGCTCTGTCTGGCCTGCACAATGCCCCTCATGGTTTCTGGAGAGAGCTGCCTAACAACAACACAATAAGCAAGCCAACGGAACAAAGAAGCCAAAATGAGCAACTTAAACAAAACAAAAAAAGAAAAGAAAGAAAGAAAGAACAAAAAATGTCAACAGCCGGAGTGCCGCTACTGACGTGGAGGAAGCTGAATGGAGGGTTTTAGGAGATCGTGACGGGCTCATCACCTGCTGAAGCTGGGCGCGAGTGATGCGTATGACAGAGGGAAACTTGGCATTGGCGGCACCCGCCGGGATGGCCGGCAGTTTCCTGCGAGTGGGTGAGCGGGTGCCGGGGGTGGGGTTTGGTGGTAGTGGTAGGGAGGCGTGGCAGCAGGAGGAGGAAGAGGAGGGGTGCCCCTGCCGCTGCGGGTCGACGGACTGACTGCGCCTGATGCCCGGCGGATGGCGCAGGTGCAACGGGTCCGACAAGGTGGTCAGGAGTGTGTGAGGGCTGGGAGAGCGCAGAGGGATGGGGCTGGCGGTCCGGATCGTGACCTCCTCAGGCAGGGATGGAGGAGAGGTGGGGAGCTAAGAGAGGGGGAGGAGAGAAGCGGGAGGTGGAGAGAGTAGGGGTCGTGAGACTGGTGAGGGAGTGAGAAGATGGAGAAGGTATGGCGGATGTGCTTTGAGGCAGGACAAACAGGTGGGGAGCACGATGTTGAGTTGTTTCGAACGGGTAAAGCGACTTGGGCGGGTGGGGTGGGGGGGGGTTATAAATATAAGGGGATGATTTTAGGCCAGACAAGGAAGGTGGGTAGATTTTGGGAAGGCCATATACATTATCAACTTGGAGGCAGTTGTAGGAGAGAATGAGGGGAAGGTTATTCCTCCTGTGGTGTAAACAAGCTGTTCAAAAACTGTGTCAGGCAGGATTTCGGAGGGCTGGTTGAAGGTTATAAAAAAATAAAAGGAGCAAAAAAGTAATTTAAACGAAGGAAACTAAACCATATTTTGCAATCAAATTATTTAATTTGTGAAGTAAATAAAACCAACCAAACATAGTAAATGTCTGCAAATAAGATAAAATTCTGCATGATATTTAACGTAAATCAATGTGCATTTCAAAGCCAAAAGCTCTCTTTCTCCCCCATGCTGTGATCTGATAAAAAAGCTCTGCAGTTGTGACACAAATATATTTTTACTAATGATAAAACAAGCGAATAAGCCAGAAAACATCAAGCAGTACCATTTAGCTTTAAACAAGATGCAGCTGGTGGAACTACTGTAAAAGCATTGAGGTCCTAAAGCTAGAACTCTGACTCTGTACAGCTTTTTAACTTAGTAAAAACGCTGACTACAGTCAGTATCATGTATGCCATGTTGTGAGATGGCCTTCAGATGAAATGGCTTACCTGGGTGAGGACTCCCTCAGCCAGAGCTTCAGCTGGGCTGGTTGGAGTGACGGGGGGCAGATCCCCGACAGGGCCCATGCTAAGCTCCAACTTGTCCACTTTTGCACTTCCCTTGGAGGAAGCCGTGCTTTCTTGTTTAGCTTTGCCAGGGTTAGCGCTCGCGTAGCCCCGCTCCCATCCAGGAGACCCTGGCTGGAGCACCTCTGGCTCCTCCTCCTCCTCCGAGGGGCTGGTGGTAACCTTGTTTCCTGGAGAGCCACTGGGCCGCTCCACCATTACCCACTCCCTTGAGTCAATGTCCTGCCTCCCAGAGCTCAGATTGAGGGCCACAAAGCCCCCGCTGCTGGCTGCCCCCTCCCCGTGCTCCTGAGATCCACAGGAGGCTGGCTTAGGAGAACCACCACCAGACAAGAACTCCTCATCATAGTGCCAGACCCTATCGGGACGGTCCCCGGCAGGTTTGGCTTGACCGTGAGTTACTGGGACGACTGCGGCACCGTCAGGCTCCTTCTCCC
Organism: Myoxocephalus aenaeus; assembly: GCA_038501785.1. NCBI lineage: Eukaryota > Metazoa > Chordata > Actinopteri > Perciformes > Cottidae > Myoxocephalus > Myoxocephalus aenaeus. Next base: position 528,541 of record JBAMJR010000610.1, read on the forward strand.
GGTGCTGGGTGCCAAGCGGCTGCTTTCCGGAGCTGAACAGACACAAGACAGATGCAAACACTCAGGAACTTTTAGAGAAACTGATGTTAATGCAGATCGGTGACTTGAGAGACATACCAGGCCTCCAGGAAGCGCTCTGGACTGGGCTTGGCCTCGAGGGCAACCCTCCTCTCCTGCTCAAAACTGTGAATGTTGTGGAGCTTCCTCAGCAAGGGGCCCTCGCGGTCTGAAGCCACCACCTCAGATTGCACTTTGACTGGGGAACCCAAGCTCGGCCCAGCGTAGGGGCTCTGGTGTCCATGGTTGCCCTGGTTGTTGCTGTGTTCCTCCTCCGCCTTTGGAAAGCAGTTAGAGTTGTTAGTGAGTTACTAAAATACAAAATAAACTGGCATATTTAAATTAAGGTATCAATTATCCGAGAGCACTTGAGGTGATAGAACCATACTACCTTCCAGATTGCCGACCGGATGCGGTTGCGGTTGCGGTCCAGCTCCTCCCAGACATCAGCCTCCTGGTTGCGGTGCGGGTGGAGCGGAGAGCCCGGCAGGCGCTCCGGAGCGGGGTTGTTCTCCACGTCGCTGAGTTGCTCATCCTGTAGAACCTCTTCTGTGTTTTCCCTCGCCAGGTCGCCAGGGATCAGGGAGGCATTTGCCATACTAGGGGAACAAAAAGTGTGGAATTTCAACCACAGCTGGAGTCTATACGTTCCATACCTGCGTATATAAGCTAAAGAACATTTGCGGCGTTTCAATCAAACATACCCCATGTGTGCCGGAGTGAGGCGCGTGTGATGTTGCGGCGTTGTGGCAATGGCAATGATTGTCAGAGTGCCATCGGTGCCGGTCCGCTCCCAGTCATAGGGGTCATTCTCCACAACATTGTAGGTTTTCATGCTGTTGTCAAACACCGACATCAGCAGCTGTAACAACACATAATAAACACATTTTAAAATGGGTCTTGAACACATAGACTTGTGAAGACCTTTCTAGATCATGTACTGCACAATTATTTATTCCTCAAAAATCTAAATTAGATCCGCGTGTCACCTGGTAGTCCGGCTTAGTGAAGTAGTCGAGGCTGGCGATGTGCTCCAAGAACACGCCAAACTCTGCCGGCAGGTGTTTGAGCATCAGACGATGGTCGTAAGTATCCTTCAGCTTCCCCACATGTTCCTTGGAGCAAACCAACACACACACCTGTCACATCTCATCACCTACAACTACATGGACAAGGCTGTTTAGTTTCCGTGAAGGAGAGGGATTATTGGTTGTCCTTACTTTGTCCTTGATCTTCCTCCAAGGCAACTGACCGACCAGAAACTCCACCAGCATGTAGAAGAGAGACCACAGGTCATCGTGGCGGCCCATCTCCTGCAGAGTTACATCAGGGGTTGAGTTAACATTAAATCAATCATATTCAAATGGGCAAATCCTGACTAAAAAAAGAAACGGTTGTGTAACGCACTTAAATGGACACGTGTGGGACAGCATCACTGATTACACAAGAGCTGTAGCGCAGGGTGGAGGGACACTGACCTTATTCTTGTGTGCATTGACCGATGCATAGCGGACTGTTCCCCTGAACCCCGCCACGGGCCGGGGCTGACAAACAAAGACAGAAACAAGCATTAAATGCTGATGTAGATGTATTTGAACTATAGATTTTCAGCCAAAAATAATAAAAAAATGAAAAGAAACTGGTTGTATTTTCACCGGTCTTTCACCAAACCTCTCACCCTTAACATGCGATCGTTTCTTGGCACTTATGGGCAGCTCAACATGACATTCTATCACGTTACATTACACATTACATAAAGCCTATTTTTGTGAGAATGAAATACTTGACAAATAATTATTTTCTATTTTTCTTTAGAATTTTTGTGCAAAGTGTTCCAAACAGTTTCAAGTGAAATAGTGAAAGTAAATGAATAAATATAAGTATAAGTATACACTGACTACGCTTACATGCATGCACATATTGTCTTCAATGTCTTTTTTATATTTATCTTGTTTATTGTATATGTATACAAGTATAAGACTCTGATTCTGACAAATACATAGTAATCAGATTAAGGAAATAGTTTGATTTAAGTGATATTGATCACATTATCTGAGAAATTGTTATTAATTTAGACAACGCAATTGTGTATCAGGATGTCTCGCTATGTTTTCATCACAATAAAATTCCAAAGAAAGCAGATCAATTATCATACCGAATCATACATAATTCATTGGCATTGATAAGTGCGGTTTTCAGCTCAGTATATACTCAGTAGCGGAGGAGGACACTTACAGGTCGGACCTCCTGGCAGGAGTTGGTGAACTGACGAGCCAAACCAAAGTCCAGCATGTAGCAGGTCCGACAGGTGCTCGGGAAGCGGCCCATTGCGAAATTGGACTGAGGCGGTAAAACAGGAGGCGATGGTTAGAGGAATAATAAAAATAAATGAGTTCCTGTGCTAGAATATAATTTAATACAGCTTCTCAGAAGATAGAGGATATTTACATTAAGCTACATAATGGGGCAGGCTATTAGTGCAACACAAATACTGAATCAGCAAAACAATGCGAGCAGCTAGTAATAAAAACAAGTGCAAAAGTCATAAACACTGCCCAGACAGCAGAAATAAAAATATTCTCATCTGTCGGGAATACAGTTGAAGCAATAAGAACCAAGCAGTGCATATCCTCTGCTGCCTACAGCTAAGCGTGACTCACAGGTTTGATGTCGCGATGCAGGAAGCCCACCGAGTGGATGCTCTCTATGGCCTCCAGGATCTGTCTCCCCAGACGCAGGGTGGTGCTGATGCTGAAGGTTCCCCGGGTCATGCTCCTCCTCAGGTCCGCCAGGTTACGACCCTGAGAGACCACATGTACGACATCAGTTAGTCTGGTAAATCCCCCCTTCAAGAAACACAGCGGGACCTCTGTGTCTTAAACATGTCACAAAAAGAAAAACCTCACTTTGGTCCACACTAAATTGCTTGTTGTGTGCGACCGAAATATTCCATTTACAATTATACAAAACAGAGGAAAGCTGTAATTCTATAAAGGTATATTAATAAAGACACAAATATACCTTCATAGTTGTGAGATTAAAGTTTTTTTTTTTTGAGCAAATATTTTTGATTTGCAGCCAAAAATTCTAGTTTTAGAAGAAAAACTAACAAATAATTTATTCTCAGTTTTACTTAGAAATTAGATTTTTTTTTGCGTAATAAAGAAACAAATATATCTTCATATAATTCCTAGTTTTAGAAACAAGCGAATTAGGGTTGCAATATTTTCATTACCCATTTATCTCGATTAATTGTTTGCTCTATAAATTGTCAGAAATTAGTGTCCAACTTTCTCAAAGCAAGACATTTTCATTTTCTGCAATTTCTGCATGAGAAATTAATCAATTATCAAAAGATTTTAGGCAATTTTACTTCTTTGGATTGACTACCGTAATCAATTCGTGGACTTATTGCTGCAGCTCCAAAGCAATTGTTTGGCACTTTTGCTTCACAAATAACTTCAACAATTCATCAATTATCACAATTGTTTTTCAATGATTCATAAGGCCGGGGAAACCAGTTAAAAGTTTGTGCTCATGAGGCTAAGTCTTCTGCATTTAGACCGACCTGAAGCTCCATCACCACGTAGTTGAAGCGGTCGTTGCGGCCGCATCCCACAAAGCGGCACACGTGGTCTTTACCTGAGGAATAGAAGAGGAAAGAAGAGTTTCAGGATGCTCTCGGAGGAGAAGGAGGAGATGAGGTCACTCCCCAGTCTGCTGTGTGAATCATGGTGACGTGCGTGTTCATATTTCCCTGCCCTCTACAGCATCACTGGCCTCCCATCACCAGCGTCCCCATACGACTAGCCTGCTGATTTATAGGCTACAGCACCCAACACCAGGTCTAAACATGTGCATGAATTTGCCATGTGTGCGTGCGTGTGTGTTTGTGTGTGAACAAATGTGCGTGTGCTCTGAAAGGACATTGCTGCACTGGCAGCTGGACTGCGGCCACACCCCAAACCCTTCAGCACGCAGTGAATGCAAATTGATTCTATCAGAACCTCCACGTTAAAAACTTTACTTTTTACATCGCCTACTCTCACCAAACATCCCGAAATGATCCAATTAAAAGAAACAAATCGGAACACAAAGAAGCTATTATTAGCGCGATATGACCCGCTAGACTTCTTATAAGGCCCTTGGCTGATGTTTACTCTTTACAGCTGGGCGGGGTCAGCAATGTTTGGGGGGCCCGTCTCAAGTTACATGCTGGTTCCCTCAGGAAGCAACAAACCTGTGGTGCCCGAGGCCGCAGCCATTAGACGGCAAACATGATCCCGGCACATTGATTTTCTTCTCAGGAGGTTGAGCGAGAGAGAGAAAGAGAGAGAGAGAAATAAACGCATTGTGGCCAAAAGGCAGGAAGGGAGAGGGGACGGAAAAAGATACGGTTAAAAAAGAAAGAGAGATAGGAGTAAAACTACACAATCCCCCTGGAGGAGCTCTTGTGTTGATCACGTGTCTCTGCTGTGAGACATTGGACACAAAACACGTACTTCCTGTCGCACTCTGTCACTGCTGTTACTGCCATCTGAAACTTTTACATTGAAACTCGCCACATTATGCTTTCAGATGAGTCGGATAATCTATATTATAGAGAGGATATTATACCCTGCTATCAATACACAAACACCATCCCTCTATGTTCTACAAGCATGATATGTCCTGGATTGGTCGGCTTCTTTTACCATTTCTTTACTTCCTGTCGTTTGATCAATCCAGGAAAAGTAATTGACAGAAATTGTCTTCTACGCATTGGTTTCTCTGCCAAGAATGATCCAGTGGGAGTCCTGTTTTCAATAGGTCAACGGGCCAGGGAGGGTCAATCAATTCCAGAAAAGTAACCAAATCCACTGATTCCATTTCGACTCACCCTGGAGCTTCTTGAGCACGGCAACCTCCATCTTGAGCACCTGTTTGGGCTGCTGGGCCGACTCAACCTTCAGCGCCACGCTGACCCGCGTCAGCAGGTCCACCGCCTCGTAGATCTCCCCAAACCCGCCGCCCCCGATCTTCTTCACCTAGAGGAAGATGACGAAACGCCGTGTTAGAACAAACCTCCCGTTTACAACCTGCGAGTCACGTGCATGGGCAGTGAGAAGGACGTTAACAATGAACATGTTGAAATGTTATAAGAGGTTCCTTAAAAATGACATCAGCACTGTTTATACAGAGCGTTTGAATGAGAATATCCAAATTGTAATTTTAGAAAACTACCATGCTGTTTTTGTTTTGACTATAATCACTAATTATAAAACTTCCTTTTCAGGTTATTAGTAGGGCTGCAACAAATACTTTATTTATATTTCAGATTTTCTTTGTTATTATGAATATCTGTTAATTGCCAGAAAACAAAGAAAATTGCTAATCATTAACAGTCCAAAACCCCCAAATTCAGTTTACCAACGAAAGAGACTAAGAAGAAATTAAACATTTGAGAAGCAAAAAGCAGTGTGAGACATTTTAGCTTGAAAGATTACTTCAAAGATTAAATATAAATGATCAGAATAGTTGCGGATTATTTTTCCGTCTGATCAATAAATTGATTTATCGCTTCAGTTCTACCTGAGCTTCCGACTATAAACACTTCCTGTACTTGGTGCCGACAGCATTTGCACTAACGAAGGCCTAAAGCAGGCCAACACGCGTTTTTCTTCATTTCACTCCTTCAAATTGCTCCCAAACGGTTCTATCTTTTAACTCTAAAAGGTACTAGCGGAGCTTTAATTTCTCCCACGTGTCCTTCACTGTGCTCCATGCGCGCACGCGCACACACACACACACACACACACACACACACACACACACACACACACACACACACACACACACACACACACACACACACACACACACACACACTGTCTTGTGTCGCACTAGGGGCTAAAATCGTGGGATTAGCTGCAGCGTTCTTATGTAACTCCGCTCCTCAGAAGGCAGGAAGTGTTGCCAGGTTGCCAGGAAGGAATAACGGCCTCACATGGCACCCGGGCTGGCACAGCAGTGAGAGACACTGATCCCTCGGGGAGCAATGCTGCTGCTGCTGCTGCTCCTGCAGCCGATAGCACACTGCACCGACACAAATAGCTATACAGGCTATTTTTGGATCTCCTGTTCTGCAGCAGCCCTACCTGGGCAGAGAGAGGCACACAACCCCTGAACTGTCCGCACCACAGGTTAGACAGAGGGAAGGCATTGTTGGGATGAACAAAGGGATGTTGTTTGTGGCACAGAGGCTGAGCCTGGGGCGGCCAGCGACGGGGCTGGACAAACACACACCGCCTATTGTCGCCGAATGTGACGTCACTCACCACTTTCCATCGTTCCTTGACCAGGGAGAGCACGCTTAGGATGTCAACTTGCTCCGCTCCCCCGCTCATCCCGTCTGTGGACCAGGGACGCTGTCCTCACTGCTCCCCCCCCCCCACCCCCCTGACCTCCAGCAGCCTCAGACTGGGCCGGGCATTTGGGCCTTGATGGCGAACCCTACGGAAGACCAAAGACACACAAAACTGTCAGAAATGATTGGACATCTTTCAAGGAAATCAGTTAGATTACTTAGGCTCATCTGCATTACACTTCAGCATTTTGAGATTATGCTTCTTCGGTGTTGAACAAGGAGGTTTCATAAAGTTGAACATTTAAAAGGCCTATTTGTTTTTTTGGACACCATGTGAAAGTTTGAAAATGTCCCCATGCAGTTGAGAGCAGTTGAAGTTAAACCCCCGGCTTAATGGCTGGAACGTTCTGATACTCGACTATCGCTGCAGCTGCCACACCTGCTGCCAGCAGCTGCCTCTCCAGACAAACTCGCCTCACCAAATCGCAGGCGAAAGTCTTAAATTACAAAAAGGCTTCATCTTGGTATCATCTTTCACAGCCATTTATCTTCTGTGTCAACAACCAAGGAGCAGGTCTTATAAAGAAAGTGGTCTTGTCAGATATAATGAGACTGTTTAATTTTGCATTAGCTCTAGTTGTGGGAGATAATTCATATGTATCAAATCAAATATCTTATCACATACTGTACCATACGTTTTGTATAAATACATTGATGTTCATCAAATTAACTGAATTCAGTTTCAGTAATTTGCGTCAAATAGAATTTTGCAGCATTGAGTTTTACTTGTATTCTTAATTCAAGGCCACAGAAACGTGAGGTTACACTGTAATACCAGATTTTTGTGCAACCAAAGTCAAATTTCGTCCCTAAATAAATCTGATGGCTAAAGAAATATTGGTACCACTTTTTGAAAAGTCTCCTGTTATGAAAGGTTTGTAAGTTAGCTAATTATTTGTATGTTTTGTTAATGGTTAATAAATGATTTACTAACACTTTATAGAGCTGTTATAAACTATAAACTATATTTAGTCATAGATTGTTATCACATTAATAAATACTTGTGGGTTACTTGCTCTCCAAGAGACCATCGCAGTTAAATATGTTAATAAATTGGTAATAACGTAACTTTGGTCGAGATTCTCTGCAGGTTGTTTTTTTCCAGAAGGAATTCTTCATAATAACGCCAATGCCATTAGTTTAAACTTGCAAACCCCTTTATAAAGGGTGTCTTATCAGACTTGTCAATGCATCCACTGCCATGTGGTTCAAGCTGTCTGTACAGCGAGCATCACATGGAGTTTCCCCTGCAGAAGTTGTGTATGCTCCTGTATTACACAACATCCATGTCACAGATGAGCGTTCCTCTGAGAGCGCATGCCGCTAACTTCCTTCAGTCTGGCTTTAAACGCTCAAAGCAAACCCAGCAAACCCGACTTCGACTCATCATTCTGCACACGGCGCGCTGGTATCCACGGTTATGCAACCGGCCTTCAAAAACACTATTTGGTTACGGGGCATGATCCCGACATCAAGGAGGCAATCAATCCCATCATGCACCGGGGCGAGTTTTGGGAGATGGAAGAGGGCAAAGCGTGGTTAGACTAGATAACAGTGAAATGACAAGCGTGAAATGTGACCCAGGGTTGAGAGTCGGGAGGGAGGTGAACTCATGAGACTGTTGTACGAGATGTCTCATCATTATAAAAAAAGTGTATATCTGAATAACAAACAACCTATATTTATATTTTCATCAATAATATAATATTCCCTTCTTTGCAACAATATGGTTGTTATTATGTTATAGTGGAGTTTCAGATGAGACCTTGAGAACAGCGATCATTTTATTAACCAGTAAAACATGAGTTACACACAAAAAAGCACAACATTTGTAAAAACTGATGAAGATTGTGTGCTTAAAATACCGGCCATGCTAGCGACCATGCTAATTAGGAACACTGGTGCTTTGAGCTAAATGCTAACGTCAGCATGATGCTCAAAATAACAATAACATGCTAATGTTCAGTAGATTTACCATGGACACTGTTTAGCATGTTAGCATACTATCATTTGCTAATTATCATTAACGGAACATTTGGGGCTGAATGGGATGTCATTGGTTTTGTAAGTTTTGGCAAATAAACCACAGCACAATTATGACCTGACGACACTTGATAAAAAGGTCAGGAGGAGCCACCAAAGTGTATATAGTTCATCCTATGGTAGAACATGGAGGTGTGCACCAAATCTCATCCAATATATGTCCAAATATTTCACTCAAATTCACACAGCGGTGCTGGAGGAAATATCAGGAGATCGATAGGATTCATCCTCTGGGGATCATGAATAGAAGGACGTTTCACGTTTCACTTTGGATCAGGCATTCCCAGAGGAGACAAGAGGAACAGAAGTTGGATTAAATCAAGCTGAACCAAACTTTTATAAAAGTCTCTACAATTTGTGTCAGTGTTGAGCACTAAAACCTTTTTCTCCTTGTGTGCAAATCTTTTTTCAGACACAGAGAAACCAAGCGAGAGCTGTCTTGTGGGATTCTTGATATTATATTATCAGTGAAACCGCAGACACATGGCGCACGCCATCGACACCACAGAAGACACATGCCATATACGAAACCTTTTTAACCACAGAGGGAGGAGAGAGACTCGCTGTAAACACTGATTTAATAACCTCTGCTGTGAGCCGGGTGTCCGAACTTCAAGGTCACCCCAGGTTCCAGTGTTTTCCTTCTTCTACAGGGACACAATATATGAGTTCTGTCACATCTGAGCTATCAGGAGACATTTTCTTCTTCTTTTATTTTTTTTTAAAGGATGAGTGAGTCGTTTGGGAGAGACGGCTGACATTCAACCTCAACACCTAAGTGTGAATGTGAGAAACATAAGCTCTTGACAGGAAAAGTGGAAGATGGAGAAGAAAGGTCTCTGCTTCCTTCTTTTAGGTCAAAAGTCTGGATGAGCCAAAGCAGTCTCATAGCTCTTCTTTTTTTTTGTGCACAAAATGCACAAAATGTGTGTCCGAACAGCCAGAGATACAACTTGTCAATCAGGCCCATACAGACTGCACATAAAAAGCCACTTCTCCGGCACACATGCACTCAAACACACGCTGTGACTAATCTCACACCTCACAGAGAGCCTGTTCTTCTTCTTCCTCCTCCTCTACGAACCACCATCAATGAATAAATAACAAATTAAAAAAAACAGCTCAAGAGGAGCAGACTTGGGACCAGAAATGAAACCCATCTATGACAACCGGCTGGCCGTCTCATCAGGATGAATCACACTTCCTGACCCCCCGCATCTCCACACCGACGATGCTGCAGTGCCTTTTTCCATTTGCTGACTGCAGCTTGTCGTCGCCTCTTGCCCTTTTTGGTCTGCTGGAAGTTTTTTTTTTACGGCTTCATAAAAGCATCATGAAATGTCAGTGAGTGATCCCCCCCCCCAACCCAACACACAGCGTTCCTCCTGCTCCTGGAGATGTGTTGTCTGTAAATATTGACACAAAGCACTGACCCTAAAAGCAATCTTGTGCAGGCACGTGCAACTTCAGCTCCAGTGAGAATATACCTTGACTGTAAAATCAAACGTGTGCCTAATTTTCTGGCTGATCCCTAGTGAGGTTTGGCTCAGTGGAGCGACAGGGAGACTTTGTTGGGCTGCTGCCGGATGAAATGAGTGTCTGGTCTGACGACTCTGTTTGCAGGACAAGCCTTGGAGAGGAGCCAGCGTGGGGAGGCCCTCCACACTCGAGTCACAGCTTGGATGAAACTGATCCCGTCTGAAGAATCTGTGAAGGACGAGTGTGAGTGTATCTGGCATAAAGGCTAGGATGACCTCAACGTAAAGAGCAACTTTAAATGTGCAGAACCTCAAATCCTTTCAATTTAGAAGACATTTGTGCAAAATAGATAAGTAAAACAACTCTGATCTGTTGTTTCCAATGTGATGTGACAGGTACACAAGCTGCAGCACGATTACGTCCAGATACATCTGTGAAGCGTGCTGTCACGCTGGTCCCACGTGAACCCGCCTGGCCTCCCTGCAGTGGACGGGCCGGTGGAGAGCTGTTGCATTAGCACAGCAGATTTACTCAGGCGCGTCCACGCACATCGGCCGTCCACGCAGGCCACGCGACCTCATCTCGCCTGCCCGTGGAGAGGAGGTTATTAACGCTGTAAAGCCCTGACAGCGTGCAGGGTAACGAACGCAACGCACATATGCAGCCAGCCGCACGCGAGCATGCGAGTCGGGTGTTTAGGTGGGTGGGAAAGGAGAGGGAGGGGGGTACGGCACGGGTCGGCCTCCGGATTTCTGAATCCTTACCTCGGGTCTTTGCTGCCGATCCTTGATCCAAAGGAGAGCCGGGTGTGGTTACAAAAAAGCCTGCACGTTGGAGGGCGGCGGGGACGACGTCGAGCGGAATCCCACCGCGAGCGAACCGGCCATGAAGAAGAGTTTTATTGTCGTTTAGAAATAAATAAATAAAAAAGAGCGGAGGGCGAAACACGTCCGAGTGCGATCGGCCGTCCCTTTTTCCTCTCCTTCTGCCTGTCACCTCAGCATCTCTCTCGGTCGCTGCGGATCCGTGACGTGACGCCTCTGTGTGATGATCATCAGCCTTCCTGCGCGCGCGGGCCCGATTCGATCGCCCCTCGCAACAAGCCTCGGGAGCGCGCACCGGGGTCTTTAAAAAAAAAGAAGAAAAAAAAGCTCGTTCACAGGCGACGTGCGCGCGCTGTTCACGGTCACAGATCGGTTGTTGTTGTTGTTGTTTTTTTCACAGCTTTAAACATTTTGGCGAATATTATAGTAAACAGACGAAGCAACGTGTTCCCTAAAGGTCCCCTGAAGGTTTTTGATTTTTGATTGTTTCATCTTTTAATTCTTGTTTAGAGCATTATACTTTGTTTGGAATGCGGCCACAGCGAAAAATATTACACTTTTCACAAAGACCACTAGGAGGCGACATAAGTTAAATATGTCGTATGTAACTGATGATCTTCACAGGGATAACAAATAAAGAATATACTTTTCAGTGTGTTCATTTTCTATCCAAAAAATAAATAAATAAAGAATCTACTTTTCAGTGTGTTCATTTTCAGTCCATCAGCCAATTTAAACAGTATTGTGCATTTTAATATTGCTTTGCTTTAATGTATAAATGCTGATGTAAGATTCCCCCTTGCAGGATTAATAAAGTAACTATCTATCTATATTACATTTGATTGCAATATTAATGAATTCATGATTAATAATATACATATATTTCTTATTTCAAATATATATTTACTCTCACAACAACTAATACCTTAAAAACCTACCACTCAGAAAAACCTGTCAGAGTGAGCGCTCTTCCACCACACACACCCTCTTTTTCCGTCAGAGTGAGACCTCTTCCACCACACATACTCTTTGTCTCTCCCTGGTGACGTCCCACAATCCAACCCGTCAGTATGCCGTGTCGGTAGCTGGTAGCTAGCTCGCTGCTAGCTAACCTGAGTTCCCTCCTCCGCCTTCAGAAGGGCAGCTGAGTGAACCCCCCTCCCTCCCTCCCTCCCCGAGCGCCTCAATGCATCTCCCGCGGCCGCGATGGCAGCGACAGAAACGGTCTGAGACGGTTCACAATATCTGTAGTTAATGTCCGTGTGATTCGTGCCCGTGGCGGATTCCACCAGTTAGTTAGCTAGCTGTTTCTTCTTCTGCGCGGGACAGACGGCGGCAGCTAGCCCCCTCTCTCGTCGCTACAGGGGGAGGATGCTGAAGCTGTTCGGGGCGCTGGTTCTCCTCGGACTGGCACTGGCGTGCATCACCTCCTGGGTGCTGGACAGCTATGACACGGCGTGGCACCCGAAACGCAGCGTCCGGCACCCAACTGTCGGTGATGGAGACGAATCCAGAGGGAGGTCTCCTCCATTCCCCGGCGGCGAGTTGGGCAATATATTCTGGTTTATACAGGTGGGCAAGATTATTTTTTTTGATGGTGATGATGATGCGGTCTGAATTTGTATTAATTTTTTCTTGCATTACATAAATGTAGAAATACCTACCTTTTACCTTTTTGGTTGTGCAAAGCCAGCTGTGGTAATTCACCCGCTGAACTCTCTGTGAATGATTGACAGAAAGGGGTCAGTGACACCAGAAGTGTGTCATTGTCAGGTCAAAAAAAAAAAAAAGACTTTGTACCATTTGGTTTTACAACTCTAATTACTAATGCGTTTAAAAAAGGCTATATAAAATCCAGATTTAAGACCATTAAATTTTTTTTTTTATTTATCCCTGATTCTGTTTATTTGTCTGCTTCAAGGTCTCTGACATTCACATTAGCCGCTTTCATGACCCGAGACGCATTCCAGATTTTGAAAAGTTCTGCACTGACACAATCGAAGTGATCAAGCCAGATCTAGTGCTCGCAACAGGTACGGTACACCTGTCCCCCCCCATCAGCCCCCCATCTTTAACCAAAGTCACTTGGAGAGTCCTGTAATGAGGCTATGGGTGTGGCCATGTTTTCTTTTCTCAGATGAATCTTTTCCCACTCCACAGGGGATCTGACGGATGCTAAAACCGAGAGTAAGGTGGGTTCCCTCCAGCACGAGGTGGAGTGGCAGGCCTACCACAACATCCTGAAGAGGTCGCGCGTGATGGAGCGCACCAGGTGGATAGACATCCGTGGAAATCATGGTGATTAACCGCAGCGCGCTTTGTTATCGTAATGGCCTCTCCGATAGAAACGTCCCAGTGAACAATTCAGATTTTCTGGAGAAGCCATTAACCGTGGCGCTCGTCCCCACCCTTCCTCTTCACCGCCATGTCCATCTCGGTTATTGGATCGTGAGCTCTTCGATTAGATCAGATGTGAAAGGAGATATCTTTACTTTGTAATCGGCGGAAAAAAAGAAAGCTAGTTATTGGGTCTGGAGTTTTTCTGCCCTCATTGATTGCAGTTGTTGATGTCAGTTAACTGTTTGTGGGTTTTATCGTAAACAACAGATTTTGTTGCTGTAACATGAGGAAATTTGATTCCTGGAATAAATGTGTATCGTTCCACTGGGAATTTCTTCATTAGACATTCAGTAACCTCTTTTATTGTTTATATTCTGCTCAATCTCACCATTTTTATATTTTTTTCTTCTGACAGATGCCTTCAATATCATGTCTCTGGACAGCATCAACAATTACTACCGGTCAGTATGAATTGATCAACATTCATGGTCATTGGTCAACAGACTGCCTGGTTTACACCCAGTCCACTCCTGCGTGTCTTCCAGCAAGCCCAGTGTGAAGTCGGAATGGGAGCACATAGTAACTTCAATGCCTCTGAAACATGAGTAGTTGCAGACCTATTTATTGACAATAATCCAAGCCGTCTGAGCTTCCTGAGGACTAAAATAGAAGCAGAATCTGCATGAACAGAGGCTGACTCGCTTTTCTTCTAGACACAAATTATGTTTTATGTGGCATTTCTGCTTCTGTTAATGGCGATCTTTTATCTCCTTAATATTCTTAATATTGTGGTCGTTCTCTGCCAGATATAATCTGATTTTATTTCTTTGCATGGAAGTATCTCAGGGCTCTATTGGAGCTGCTGGCTTCATCGCAAAAATGTTGTATCTCGTTGCTCACGTTGCCTTTTTTTTCAATTTTCTCCAGGAAATACTCAGCTAATCAGAAAGTAGGCTCCTTCCACTATGTTCACGAAACACCTTTTGGCAACTACTCCTTCGTCTGTGCCGATGCCACTCTGACTCCAGGACCCAAGAGGCCGTACAACTTCTTTGGTATTCTCAACCAGGTACAACTGTCGAGCACCTTCTCGTGACAGAACATAAACATTCACTGAATTTGTGTCCAAATTCACAAAGCAGCTGATAAACTTTGAGGACTTACTCGTTCTTTTATTACTTGCAGGTGAGAGGAGAATTAAATGATTTACGGTCATATTCCTCGATAAGGACATTTTAAATTAAGAAATAGACTAATAGAAGGTTGTACTAACACGTATAACATCACAAAATGTACAGTATCATGTTTTAAAATGATAAACTGCTGTAAATGGGTCTTCAAAGGAATAATTAAAGCACTCACACAATGTAGAAAAGGAATGTAGTGGACAGGTCCTTACTATCATGTTTTTTTTACTCAATATGTGACAGACTCAAATGGACTTGCTGGACACGTTCAGAGTTGAGAGTCTGAAAAGCAACCAGTCGATCTGGTTCGGCCACTACACCACGTCCACCGTCGTCTCCCCGTCTCCAGGAGTTCGGGACGTGATGAGGTAAGAAAATGCTGGATGTTAGAAGCTGTTTGTTTAATAAAGAGGGTGTGTGAATACAGTCAATGGTGCTGCTCCTTCGACACGCAAACCAGATTTATATCACACGATCTTTGGAACGAGGAAACCAAAGGATAGAAGTGTTTGACTGGCAGCTGGTTTTAATTTACATCCTTTTAAATCCAAGTGATGGGACATTTTAGATTCCTTTTATTTTGCATTTTCAGGAACACTAAACGTATTTTTGAGCAGCAGTTGGGATATTACGGCGGTGTCATCACACTGACATTTGGACCTCCTGTGTTTTAGATCTGCAGTTGCATATCTGTGCGGCCACCTGCACACGCTGGGCGGCCTGATGCCCGTCCTCCACAGCCGACATCCTCAAGGCACCCTGGAGCTGGAGCTGGGCGACTGGATGGACAACCGCAGGTACGGAAACAACAGGATCGCTAAATATTACAAACACGCACACACAAACACACACACACACACACACACACACACACACACACACACACACACACACACACACACACACACACAGCTGTTCAGTCATATCACAGGGCATCTGCAGAACTTGAAAAGTCTTAAAAAGCATTGAATTCAGTTTTCCCCAAAAAGGTCCTTAGAAGGTAAGGTACTGTAGTAGTATTTCATTTAATTCACAAAATATTTTCTCTTGCTTATCCTAATAGGCTTGTAATGGTATGACATTTTATATGATACAATAACTGTCTGATACCAATAAATACATTTATTGGTATTACACTATAATAATAATAATAATAATAATAATAATAATATAATATAATAATAATAATAATATCTACAACAACAATTATTATTAGAATTAGACTTAAAACAGTTAAAAAAATTGGGTATTTATTTATAAATATAAATATAATACATAAATGTTTGTAAACATATCATTGAAGTGCCTAAACTACTACTGTTAGCTACAGTAGCTTGGAGGCTCATTGAAAAAAATTGGATTCTCTTAAAAAAAATATATATATATATATATATATTTATTTATTTACCATTTATCCAAATCCAGGTGACCCATTCATTGTATCAATAGGAATTATTGTTTTAAACAGTTGGGAACTACTGTCCCTTGTTTTCTATTGCATTTTCATACTGTGAAAAGGGTATTAAATTGCACTTTATGTGGTATTAAAGGCCTTAAAAACCTGCAGAAACCCTGTGTCACATCTGTCTCCAGGTACAGGGTTCTGGCCTTAGACCACGACCTGCTGAGCTTCGCTGACCTGAGGTTTGAGCAGTGGCCCGTGGTGCTCATCACCAACCCCAAGGACGCACAGTACCTGCACCCTGGAGTGGAGCCGCTGGGTCGCATACGGAGATCCACACACATAAGGTGTGTGCTCAGTGTGTGTTGACTGCTTGTTGAACCATGAACGTATCTACTGCACGTGATACCACAACACTTATTTATACAGACAGGGTTTGTTCTTACGTCATGAAAAACCTGGAAAAGTCATGGAATTTTAAAATGATCATTTCCAGGCCTGGAAAAGTCATGGGAAAAAATAAAATCCCAAAGGTTTTGGAAAAGTCATAGAAATTTGTTGTATTCATATGTTCATGTTGTTCATTTACACTGAGTTTGAAAAAATGTATATGCTTTTAAAAGAAATATATAAGCAGGCATATGCTTTCATTCTCGCAGTGCGAATTATTTGCGCTGCGAGTGAACGCACCTTAACAGGTGACATGCCGACCGCTTCCCTGAGCTACTGTGATAGCATCAGAGCGCTGCTGCTAGCGGAGCTACAGCGACCCCATCACCGGCTTTCTCGCCACAGCGAGGCCAACTACTACACCGAGCGTGCTGCTCGCTTCGGCTAACA
Source organism: Myoxocephalus aenaeus (assembly GCA_038501785.1). Taxonomy (NCBI): domain Eukaryota; kingdom Metazoa; phylum Chordata; class Actinopteri; order Perciformes; family Cottidae; genus Myoxocephalus; species Myoxocephalus aenaeus. Next base: position 545,119 of record JBAMJR010000610.1, read on the forward strand.
AGCAGGTGGCGATAACCGATCGCTGTAACAAAAAATGAAGTCCTTACTGCGGAGGTAATGTGGGCACTGAAGGTTGCCAACTCACATTTTTCTTTTAGATCATCCTAAGATGCCATTCTGCTATTTAGCCGGATGTTCCCCGATAGCCAGATCGCGGCACAATTTGCTTGTGGCGAAAGCAAATGTTCATATCTCTGCTCGTTCGCGCTCGCTCCCCACTTTAAGAGTCTCACGTTGTCCAATGTGTTGACGCAAAGGGCCTAGAGTTAGTTGCCAACTCAATGTTTAGTAAAAAAACATTTGCACTAAAATGGAATGCTGGGTGCTACTGAATGCATGTCAACCAGAGTATATACATGTTTATTATTTTAATCAAACAATTGTCTCATTCATTTGTGTCATTTAAGGTTGACTGTGTAAGCTATTGTATGGTGTATTTAAATAGTTCTCTATGAAGCAGTGTTCTGATGTATGTTTCTGGAGCTTTTATTCTGAAGGGGAAAACGGAGCAGCGTGTTGTTGTTTTATTATTATTGTACAAGTATAGGCGCAAGAGAATCCCACCGCTGCCACAAATGTAACCGAGGGTTTCTCTTGCGCCTATACTTGTACAATAATAATAAAATAACAACACGCTGTTCCGTTAGATTAGACAAGACGGCAACCACTTTATTCTTGACTCGCTCCTCACTCCAACCAAACCTCCTTTCTCTCCTTCCGTTTCCCCCTTCAGAATAAAAGCCCCAGAAACATACATCAGAAAACTGCTTCATAGAGAACTGTTTAAATACACCATACAATAGCTTACAACTGTATGCTTTGGAATTCTCATTGTTGGTTTAAATACTACATTTTCTCACTTTTTCATGTTTACACCGAGATCTCACAAAACGTTTGGTCATGGAAATTTGGTTTAAAGTCATGGAAAAGTCATGGAAATCCATTGGTCAAAATGTGTAAGAACCCTGACAGAGCACCTGCCCCTGATATGTATTATACCCAGCTTGCAATGTTTATTATTACATCACTGTTGAATAAACAACAGTTACTTTGGCCTAGGAGGTTATGTTTCTGGGTTTAGTTGTATGTTTGATTGCTACTAGTAGTATTTTAAGTGTGTGTGTGTGTGTGTGTGTGTGTGTGTGTGTGTGTGTGTGTGTGTGTGTGTGTGTGTGTGTGTGTGTGTGTAAAAATCTGTTGATAGCTTTCAATGCCATTTGGTAGAAAGTCAGCAACAAGTAAGGAACAATTGAGTACATTATTAGTTATTTTTTGGGGCTATTTATCACAAACTAGTGCACTTATTTAAATTAAAATGTCATGTGTTCCACGTCTGGATGCAGATCTTTTTAAGCACCAAATGTGTGCCTCCCTGGCAGAAGTTCAGCACAATAACACTGCCTTTATCTAATTTTCAATATGAAAACATTAATTTCCGCGGCTCTTAACAGGATCTTGGCCTTCTCCGAGGTCCCGATCACAGTGGTGCATGTGAGCGTAGACGGAGAACCTCTGGGGAACGGCCGCTCTGCCGGAGGTCCTCTCTATGTTCTGCTGTGGGATCCGTCTCTCTACCTCACTGGGCTGCACACCATCAGAGTTAAAGTGGAGGTCAGTACAGCATTCATTCATCTTCCCATCAAAGTGTTCTGAGACTCTTAATTCAATTTGGTGTGTTTGTTTACTCAAGGTTAATTACGACTCAGTTGACAGATCTTCTGTCTGCGCACTCACTGATACGTTTAATGTGCTCTTACTTACACTTATGGTATTACAAATTCTTACCGCCTCCTGTGCTTGTGTGCGAGTCAGGACTCGGCAGGCCGGTCGTCGGTGCGAGAGCAGCACTTTACTCTGAAGGACGACCTGACTCCGAGCTTCGGTTTCGCGCAGTCCTTCATCCTCCTCACGGACCACTACGTCCTGGCCCGAGCGGCCTTCATTGTTGTGATGCTGCTGAATGTCGGGGTGCTGCTGGCCTTCAGGTTCCTGCGTGTTCCTTCTGGGAGAGGTGAGCGCTCGCTGAAGTGCAATATCTGATGGCCACAATCAGACTCCAACATGTATTTCACATTCTTTGCCAATTTTCCAGTTATATGTCTTGGTACACATGATATTCAGGTACAGTGTACAACACACAGAAAGAACAATAAACATAAAATGGTGCTCACTCCAAGAAAAAAGAGAAAACAAAAGAGGGGAAATAAGGATAATAATAATGAATAGATTGCACACATGAATAATTAAGTACAAATAATAATTTAAATATAATAAATATTATACAATAGGATGAAGAGTTAATAATTATCCACTAAGGAGTGTAGTATTGTATGTGTTCTATATGCTTTCGAGAGAGGATTGTGTATTTTGTGTGTACAGAGATAGTTAACGAGCGGACTTCGATTTTAACATCCGATTTTTACAACATGCATGTTTAATAAATATAGGTGTATGTAATTGTTTAAATAACAAAGATTGTTTTTCATATATTCATGCATTTTCGTTTTGTTTATTGTCTACAGGCTTGACCTCTCAAGTATGTATGTCGCTCCATCTGGTCAGCACAATGGACTCCTTCTACTACTCTCTGCTGCTGTTTAACCTGTGCACAGCCTTTGGTGGGTCAATGGTTTTTCCCCCCTCTCTTTGTCTGGTGTTTCAGGCAGAACATGCCTCTATTTTTAGAATAATGTTCTAGCTAATCTACACAATATCTCTGAATTTAAGACTCAAATCTACAATGTGACATAGTTAAAATATTGGTTTGCTTTACAAGATTTCCTTGTAATCTTGCATCTGTTCCTGTATAATTAACTCTTGTGCTGTTTCCGCCTCACTTCCCTCCAGGTCCATGGTTCATAGGAGAGCTGATAGATGGCCATAGTGGTGCCTGCTTCGCCTTCGGGGTGTTCGTCGATGGACACTTCCTGGAGGGCAGCCTCACTTATGTTGTTGGAGTCGTTCAAGTAAGAAAATACCCTTTATTCAGCACATTTATGTCTCAGTTGTGTGTGTACACGAGGAAGACCTTGTGCAGATACAATTTGTGTATATACGTAGATGTTTTTTTATTAGCAAAAGGCCACATGATTGCTTTGTAGTAGTAGTAGTAGTAGTAGTAATAATAATAATAATAATAATAATAATAGATTTCATTTTTAATCGCACTTTTCTTTCAAAAGAAACTCAGAGTGCCACAGAGCCAATATATAGTAAAACAAATAAAAACATAGTTAAAACATAGTAAAGTAACCCCTAATAAAAAAATTTAATAAAAAAGATAATAGCTGACAATGAATCAACACAAGGTAAAAAATGCCTTCCTGAATAAAAGGGTTTTTAGGCCAGTCTTAAAAGAGTTCAGTGTCTGAGTTGCCCTCAGGTGGTCAGGGAGACGGTTCCAGAGGCGTGGCGCTGCCGAGCAAAAGGCCCGGTCGCCCATGGTGCGGAGCTCGGTGTTGGGGACCCGGAGGAGTGAGCGGCCTGTAGATCTGAGGGTGCGGGTGGAGGTTAGGGGAGTAATGAGTACTTGTAGGTAGGGAGGTGCATGTCCATTTATGGGTGAGTAGTAGGACTTTGTAGTCAATCCGGAATGAGACAGGGAGCCAGTGTAGTGAGTGTAGAATGGGTGTTATGTGTTCATATTTTCGGACTCTCTTCATATATTCTTCTCTTGTGAAAGGAGTTACTCATGGTCATAAAGCAACAGGGAATTGTTACTATTGTTTAGCAGCTAAAAAGCTGGATATTTCCCTCAAGAGCCCTGTAATTTTCTCCATAGCGCCAGATCACAAGTCGTCATTTAAGTTTCTCTTTCCTATAGAACAGGTCTACACCTTGTTATTAAACAAACTAAACGGCCGTATTTTATTGATCTTATCCACACGACAGCTTGTCATTTCTGTCTCTAAATGCTCGCGTTAACACTTCTCCTCTGCTCTGCATCACGCACAGCGGAGTTCCGCCCTGAAGCGCACAGACAGGTGAGCGCTGAGCACACAGCAGCGGACAGAGAGCGGCGAAAAATATGTCGCATGAAAAGCAGACCGCTATATCTGCGTTTTAAACGCTCCCAGGGTGAAGATGGCAACACTCGCTCTCCTGTGAGGAGCACCGGAGCAGCTCTCCTGCTCCAAGTGAAACGAGCCAAAGTGCTCGTGTCTTCTAGCCAACAATGAATGAGCTGCTGGCTTCACATATTACAAAAGTACAAAGTACACGGACATAAACTAAGTCATTAATAAATACATGGAGAAATGCCTGTACTAATGGGTAAATGGTTACGGTACGCCGTTAACAGGTTACGCTTGCGCATGCGTGACTCGCCGATTTTTGGCGTTTTGCCAGAAGTCTCCGTTTTTTCTGCTGCTGCGTCTCAAAACAGAAAACAGATCTCAGCTCAACGTTGAACATGAATTGTATCAAATCTACAACCCTGTTTTAAAAATATGTGTAGAGTAAAGCAGCTCACTGCAGCCACTAAAACTGATACAACCTGATGGCTTACATATCTGCACTCATTCTGTTTTGTTTGGCCCAAAAAAAATAAATAGCTTATTGTTTTCCACAGAGCTATTTAGTAGTAACTAAATATTAGTTATTTTTTGCACAGATCGAATTTTATTTTCATTGTTCTAAGTGATTGCAATAAAAAAAAATTGTCTGATGGAGCAATCTGATTTACTTGAAAGTGATTGCAATTTTCTTTATTCTGTTACAAAATTATGTTATTTCCAGAAAAAGTTTGAGAACCACTGCTTTAAGTGTTTGTGTCCTCTCCCTCCCCCCCCCCCCCCCCCCCCCCCCCCCCCCCCCACACACACACACACACACACACACACACACACACACACACACACACACACACACACACACACACAGAAGTATAAAGGGAAAGGAAGCATTTTTCATCAAAAATCGGTATAATATATTTATTTTATTTAAAATTCTTGTAAAATAGAGAATATTTTGAACTCTTCAGCATTTAAATAAAATCCTGTTTGTTTGAGCATGTTCACTTCAACCTGAGGGTTCACAGGTAAATATTTGTATTAATTTTAAGGGGTCACAAACCAAACAGCCATATACTTCCATTCATAAACTTGACATTAACATGGTCTATAACGACACGCTCATATTCTGTGGTTGTAGTATTTTCTCATTAAACAACCCGCAGTGTTAATCAAGCGCTACTCTCATCTAACTGGAGTTGTTTCCCTCCTGCCAGCTTCTCTTCTTCAACATGCCCCTCACCTGTTATCTCTGCTGGAGCCTGCACCACCGTTGCCGCGGCAACACCTTCCGATCCCACTTCCTGCGGCCGGGCTGCCGCTGGCGGACTCTGGCGGTCCACCTCCTCATGCTGCTGCTGCTCACTTGGCAGGCGCACTCCTGCTACTTCCTCCTGGAGACCTACGGCCTGATAGCCTTTTTCCTGTCTCCGGTCCGCACGTGGGCACTGGGGCTCGGCCTGCTATTGGTCTACCGCGCCTGGACAGGCCCCGCCCCCCCTCCCGTTCGCGACAACAGCAAGAGCGGCTCTTCCTCTTGACAGTAATTTCACTGACTCAGATATATTTTGCTGTCTCTATCCACCTTCCCAAAAAACCTACATTTTCCCAAGACAGCAGCCCCCTTCCTCCTCCTTTCTTTCTCTCCTTTAAATAGCCACTTCACAGTACACCACTCACTATCCTGTTTATAGATAGCATTGTTTGCTTTAATATGCATGTTATTGTACAACACCGTCGAGCACATTTCTGGCCATATTCATAGCAATGTGTACAGTGTAAAAAGAAACAACACCGTGGATACATTAGGGGTAAAATAGCCTCCTTGAGCTACGTGAAGTAGTCCAATGTATGCCACAGTCAATGTGGTTTAAGCTCATTTACTTGAGCTTCAGCACTTTTTTGGAAGTGTTGCCTTGGCCGGATGCCACTTCACCACTGCCAAAGGATGAATAAGAAAGAAACCACCTTTTTATTCTTCCCTCTGAAAATAATTTTCATTCACTAATGAAGGCCGGACATGCCAAACCCAACCTCGTCTTTAACTTACGACACACAAACTGCGTTGCGTGAATGAGAAAACCTCATTTTGTACACCGTAAGCTTCCCTAGCTCCCCGTGGCATGACAGAGCGTGGTAGTTACAGTAACTTTAGGGAAGATGACACCGATAATGCAACCTAGACGATTATATTTTTAAGTTTTTAAAATGAAGAGAAATACAAATTAAACTAGTCGATCTGTGTACAAGTAGTCAATGACTGAAAGTGTTTTTAAATAAAATGAATTCCATTGCATACAACTGCCATATACAAAAATAAGTATATTTGCATTGAATGGTTATACGGAAAAAAATGTTAAAGCCGGTTTTCACCAAAACACAAGCTGGCCCGCCTCTTCGTGCTTCGTGACCACAGGAAGCAGCTGTTTGTTTCTCAGGAACATGAGCACTTAAACAATAAGCTCGTCCCAGTAGTATTTCAGGACAATGTTTTTATACTCCATCGTAGCTCAGTGAACTAAAAATCCATGTTAAACAATCCAGATGTGTGGTGGCTATAAAAAAATATATGAATGTGTTATGTGGTGAAATGAGATGAAGCAGTACTATGCTGTTTTAATTTATTCTTTCTGATTGTATTGAGTGGTTGTTCCCCCCCTTTCATGTTATATATCTGCACTGCATCCCTTGAGTTGGAAGTCAATTTGACAGCTTTGTCTGTGAAAACAATGTGTGTCTGTATTCTTTTTTTACCAATATCCTTTTTTTTTGTGAAGGTGTGAGAGAAGTAGACTTTGTTTGTTGCACTTTAAATTCAATCCTTTCTATTCAGATTCCACAAAAACAACTGATCTATAAAAAGAAGAAAAGAAAAGACAAATAGGGCAAAGATCACATTTATCAAGTCTTTTGATAGAAGCAATGTTCCAACAATTGTTATCCTGGTTGTTGTTTTTTTAACCCATGAGTGCAGAATAATTGGTCAGTGCTGTGATAAGACACGCAGTTTAATATTAGATCTGCTAGACAATGAGAAACTGTAATTATGATTTAACAACTTCCTCCCACTCCCTCTCTGAATAGATACCAAAAGTATAATTCTAGCATCAAGACATATAAAAAAAAAAATATGGATTTCTGCTGCTGCAGGATTATTCTCTAAAGATTCTCAGTACCTCTCAAACTATGTAATCTGTCCACAAGGAGGCGGTATCGAGTTGCATTTCACTTCCACCCTCCAAATCATGCATGGAATCGTTTTTGTTTTGCAGAAAAGCACCAAAATACCATATCTGGATGAGATGATTTTGATAGTTTATAAATTCTCACTAATTATGTTTAACTGTGAATCTGGTTGTGATTGTTCTGTACTGTACACTGATTTGACTGTTCATGAGAAAAACAGACATCACCACCACTGTCTGAGAGGAGAAGTGATGTACTAGTGTTCACTTATTGACTTATTCTGCATCCCCTCCTATGTTCAAACATTTACGTATACGAATGATGAAAAGTTAAGTTGATTTTACACCTGCCATGTGTTTTTCTGGTGATAACTGAAAATATAGCCAACCACTTTTTATTATTATTTTATTAATGGTTTATAGTGCCGTGGAATAAAATGTTCATTACAGTAAATCATACACGTTGCGTTTGTCTTCACGTCATTGTCACACGATGTTACAAAAGGGAGTGAACAAGAATATGTAGCCCAAGGCTGACAAAAGACAGTTAAAAACAACTATAAGTTAAATAATTACAACAGAGAGTGAAATGAAAAAATAGGCTTTATATTTCAGCTGCACTATTCTTTTTGTTTGATCTTGGTACACATTTAATTAGTTTCCTATTAGTTTATAGCTCAACTGAAACATTAAGTAGTCTTTCTTTCCAGGTAAAGCTCTTCGTAAACAGTTTGTTTATCATCTATGCTGATGAAGCTTTGCTCTTGTTGTCTTTGTAGCTTTTACTTGAAAGCTCTTGCAAACAAAATTACTTAATGCTACTGTAAAATCTTTAGTTTCCCAGTATGAAAAAGGAGACATCAGGTCACGTCTACACAATGACAGACGACACAATAAAGTGGTGTTCTTCCTAAAACTAAGCCACCCGTGATGTTAATATTGTGCTTTCTGCTGCTCTGTATAAACTCCTCAAGCCCTTTAGCCAGCAAGCTAGTGCACATAGTTAGCTAGCTAAGCTACTTCAAAATAAATAAATCACATCTACACAATAAAGGCCCAAAGTCTTGTTTCTATTGTGGTGAAGATAATAGGAATGCAACGTTACTTGAGGATGATAACGATGTTTTAAAAGGGTAGAAGCGTCTTCAAAGCACTACTGTTATTATTATTAGCTTGTCAGCCCTTTGCTACGAGTTAAGACAGTGATGCTAATGTCATCTGCAGAGTCTGCATGAATGAAACTACATTAGCTGTGCTTTTATGAAGAGTTAGCTTGTTTTCAGTTCAAAGTTAACTAGCCAGTTTTCTTCATTGTTCCACTGAAGTCTGTATATATTTTTCCCAACTGAAAATAAGCTCTATATTTCTTTTACACTCCATTTGAATTATTACATTAACAGTATTTTGTCTGTCTTTTTGGGGCTCCATACAATAAATAAAACCTCTGCTTATTGTGGCATTATTATTATTGTTTTCTCCACTGGAAAGATTTAAAAACCATGACATACTGTTGCAATTTAGAAAGGCGGTTAATATCATGAGGTAGTGTTACAATATTGTACTGCTGCACCAATATCCAAAAGTCTACATCAATAAGTATTACAATTCCAGACTTATCTAACCTCAAAGCGCTCTCTACATTTATTTTTCACAAGGACACAATTTCAAAGAACATTGTGTGACTTTTTTTATTCATGGCTCATAATTGTAATCGACTGGTACCAGCTAATTAATGCAATATCTTATTGAGTTTATTCAGTTAGTGGTAATGGCAGTGATAGAAACTGGAGGTTAATTTCCCCAGGCGCCTGCCAGGTGAGAGCAGCGGATTTTCTTTTACTCTGATATCTTTATAATTTGCTTGCCAATGTTTCCCCCTGTCATCATGGAGCAAAATGCATCTGCAAGAAGAAGAAGAAAAAAGAATGATTCAACTCCTGCCTAGTTAACAAAAACAAAAAGGCATACATTAAAGAAACATGGAATAATTAAAGCCTACATACCTCCCATATTTTCAATGCCATTAACAACAGTTTCCAGCACCTGCAGAGTGAAAGCACAATTACAACCAAATGACGCGAGGAGACAGAGAGCGAAGAGGTATCCATTTAGCTAACGAACAACGACACCCACATACTCAACGCATCATCATTCATTTCCTCCCTACTTTGATTTGGCCTGATTGAACTCGCTGGCCAAGTTCACAGAGGGAAGCTTCGGCTTTGTTCATGTAGTTAAGCACTGTGAATCGCTCCCGTGTGATGTTCTTCCTTCGCAGCGTTTCCTTTATCTCGTCATTAAGGGGTGGAGGATACGGCACATCCTTGTTGTACTGTGAGATCTGCCCACACAGGACCACATGGCTGTCGCTGTTCATCTGGAGGTGAGAAGAGGATCGGCGGTCAAATGTGTGACGATCGAGTTCACAGGACACAAAACACTCCCTGTTGGAGATCGGGAGGAAGCGCTTCAGAATCCACGGCCACCACTTCTGATTCTGCACAACGTACAAGTACAACATCCGCTACATTATGTTCTGCACACACAGACGCAACTCAAGCAGTACCTGTGTGATTACGGTATCACTGATGGCCCCTCCCACGTTGTCAAAGTAAACATCTATCCCATCAGGGCAGCACTCCTTGAGCCTTGCAGGGACGTCCTCTTGCCGGTAGTTGATGGCTGCAGAAAAGCCCAGGTCATCCACTAAAGCTTTGCACTTCTTGTCCGAACCGCATATCCCAACCACTCTCACGCAGCCATCCAGCCTGCCAATCTGGAAAAATGAAAGCAGGGTGAAGCGATACGATCAGGATTCACATCCTGTTCTTTGTGACCTAATCTCTGTTTATGGTGAGCCAGATTAGATCTGCCACCTTGAGTGTGGTTTTTGAAGAAAGAAAAAGCGGTTCAAGTTATCACCAACCATCTTGTCTTTATCTTTCTTACATTTAAAACCCATTCAAAGATACAAAATATGTATATATGTTTCTGTGCATTTTTGCCAGTATCTCAGATAGCTATAACTATACTACATTAAAGGCTGAATGGTGCTGTAGTTAGTTACCTGTCCGGCTATGGAGCCACAGGCCCCAGCCGCGCCGCTCACCACCATGGTCTGATTGGCCGCTTTGGTCACATTACCCTTCTCCCTTACGCCCAGCAGAGCAGTGAGGCCTGTGAGACCAACTGCACCCAAAAAGTAGGACAAGTGCCCGTCAACCATCTGTGGATCAACCTGCAACAAACAGAAGTTATCGTCCCGTTCGGTATTTATTCATAGCATGCTTGCTTGTCACATGCAGGCAACTTTTAGCGCATGCATGCATTTCAAAACGCATTCTCCAAATTCGGCAAGAGGAAATATGCTCTACATCCCAATGTTGTTGACACACAGCAATATGCCACACCTTCTGTAAGGCACTTCCTTTCATGACAGCGTTGGTCTGCCAAGGCCAGTTAAAGGAAGTGACCACGTCTCCCTCGCTGCAAGTGCCGCAGAGGCTGGACTCAACCACGCCGATGCCGCCACCATCCACACACTCGGACAGTTGCCATGGAGTCACGTAATCAACACCGGTGTCTTCATTCATTCTGCATCGCTGGGGAGCAGAAAGCAGGAAGACAAGTGAGAGCGATGGAAATGGTTTTATGCTCAACTCTTCCCTTAACACAGGTGAACTAGTTGACCGGATGATATAACTGTGATTGTCTAATTGCAGGGACAAGAAGAATCTTGAGTATTTGTTTCTGTTTTGTAACATTTATTGAGCTTGGAATCTATGTATGCATGAGCAGATGCAATAACAAAAAATGGATGTCCATTCAGACTGTACTAATGCCACAGACTGGAGGATTAATACCATGTAAGGGTCGACTGATAGGCAAAGCGTCCGAACAAGGACCTCCCCATCTTTCAGGTCAGGTGCCAAAGTCGTTTGCTCGAGACGGAAGTTTTCCGGAACTGGCGCCCCGTCATTACCTTTATGCAAAAATAAGTAGTTTGATTAAACGTAAGCAACACGTGCGCGGTAATGTTGCAGCACGAAACACGAGAACAATGCCATCTTTTGTTATTAAATTAATAACAATACTAAGTGTTCTACCTGGTCGTGAGTTGAGGACGACCTTCTGTACCTTCATCCTTGAAAAGTAACGTTAGTCTTGAAACCTAACTCGTATAACCGGACCTGGCAAAAAAAATCAGGCTTTAAGTGCGTTTTAAGTCTCAGCGTTAAAAGGTGTGTGCACGTCGTGAAAGTTACCAAATAATTAAAAAAACACTGTTTACTTCACAGGACTTAGTTCGTTCTGAGCTAGCAGAAAGTCAACAGACCACTGTAATGGTCCCATTCAGCGCACAGCAAGACAGTTCCCTGTAACCAACTTCCTGCTTCGTTTAAATTCCGCAAGGCAGTTAGACCGATCTTCCTTAGCTGGAGTCAGTTAGCGTCTCATATTTGGTTCCGTATCTATTACACATTTAATTAGGATAGTGACGGCCTCGTGTGACATCCACTGCCGATATGTCTTCAATGTCATTTAATTTAATACATATCAACAGGCACCCGTTACATTCAGTGCATGCTTAATACAATATCCGCTAAATTAATGTATTTGCCACCATTAACTATCTATCTGTATTTTTTTTTTAATATCTAAAAATTAAAACGAGGTATTAAACGAAGATGCGCCATTGTTCCCCGATGTTCCGGTATAGCGGGGGATCACCATCTCGCCGGTCATTGCTCGTCTTTTCAGCGCCCCGTTGAGCCGTTACAGCAGAAACAAATCAGAAACGGAACGCGCCCTCAGCCACCTATTTATTGTTAGTCCAGCTCATCAGCACTGGAGTGCTGCCATTAACTCTATTCGACAGTGAATCTAACGACAGCTACGATCGATGCTGACAATGCAACCCAATCGTTTCTCATCCAATATGGTAAAACGCAGACAGGTCCCACAGATGGGTTGCAGTATCGATCGCTAGCTTAAACAAAAAGTGTTTCAAACTGGGAAGTGACGCTTGGTGGAGGAATCTCAAAAAAAAAAAAGTTTAGCGGGGGTTTTATTGTTGTAGCTGAACTGTAGCTGCAACACGACATCGTCAACGCAGGGGAATGCAGGCGTGTGCGCCATGGAGGGCTTCATGTAAGTACACTTACTGTCGGGCTAGTGGACTTGTGTGTCCACTTGACACCAACGGTCGGCTCTTACTTCATGATTAGGCTTAGTGACGTCACGCCGTCATCGGCCACATCGCGAGCTTCACCTGACCTGATTCCCCCCCACGACGTGTGATGACTCCACGTGTGTCAAAAAAAAAAAAACTTTAATTGCCTCAAATTGGCATGTCTAAAAATAGTCACCTGATTATTTACTTCATGATTACAGGTGTGGACTATAACGTCGTAAAATAAAAGGGCCCCCGGGTGTGAAATTTAAAATGGCTTGTTTTGTCTGTGGAAAAACTCAAACACATTCTCTTCACAATTAAATAAATCAGAGAATTGTAGTAAATCGTCACTTTTTAGGAGCTGCAAACATCAATTACTGAAAAATAAAGATTAATCAATAATCCAATCGGTCACTACTCATCTGTCAATGACATGATCAAATAATCCTTCCAGAACTACTGGTATCCGCTTCAAAGAAACATACTGGTGCAGCCTAGAGAAGAGGCTGTTTTATACACACACACACACACACACACACACACACACCAACCAATTCCCAGTGCAGTGGCAGACATGTCAGTCTGACTCGACTTCTTGTCAACGACAGTGGTGAATGTGTTCAGGCTTTGAGTGAGTTGGTGGGTGGGGCCTGGCACATGCCTGGTCGTGTCCAATGATATGGCAACAGCTCCGACATCTTCCCACTATAATAGCTCTTTTTCTATGCATTGTCATGGTAGGAAATAACAATAGGTTTAATTTAAACAATTTGTTATGCAAAGATGGCAGACATTATCTGGGTCAATGGGAGGATTTGCTGTGTATCTCAGTTCAAATGTCTATTTAAGACCAGTGTGATATGAATTGACGAAGGACTTTTATTTATTTGAAAATCAGATTTCCTGCAGAAAATACCAGCAGCAGCATGGCACAAAAATGTGTTCTCATATTATTCTTTCTTGTAGCTTCTTCTTGCTGTGTCACGCGCAAATCCCCGCGCATGCTATTCAAGAGGAAAGAGGGATATCAAAAGTGAACATGAAGAAGGAAAGTAGCCCGGGTGCGTCCTCCCCCCTTAATCCCCGCGGTCCTCCCGTGTGTTGGAATTTCCCGCATGGACTGAGAGGGATCTTGCCCCGTAAATTACAGCGCCTTGCGTGTCAGAGGAAAGCCTTTTATGGGCATGGAAGTGGGTGTGGCCACCGAGTTGGTGGCGGTGGAGGGGAGCGAGGCGGGGGGGGGGAATCACAAGACGAGCAGAGAGACACACAGAGAGAGAGAGTCGTTGCACAGCAAAAGGCCGCATTGCCAGTGAGTTTTTTTGTGTGCAATCCCAATGCAATAATGTGCAACAGACAGCGGCGGCATTGCGCCCGCGTTTCCGCACATTAGCGCTCCGTTTCCGAAAACGGGAAGGACTCTTGTTTACGCATCGACCCCCTCACTTTTAAAACGTGGAGGGAGGGGGGGTAAAAAAAAAAAAAAGTAGCAGCGAGTGAGGTCAGCAGCCATAGCATGAGTCAACCTTGGGGATGCATGCAGTCATCCTCGCACGTCTGTACCGCGCGGGCCTGCTGCCGCTGCTGGCCGCACAACGCTGCCAGTGTGCCAACCTGCGGGCTGAGCCGCCGCTCGTAGCAGCTTCCAGGACCAACACAGTAAGTATCGGGACAGACGGGGCTGGTGTCGGGTGTCTGTGGCGTTGCTGCTGCTGCTGCTGCTGTTGCTGTTGTTATTGTTGTTGTCGACAGTGCCGCGTTATTGTCGCCCAGAAACTTTTGTTTACCTCGCGCCGCTGTCGGTCGTCTGAAGGATGTTTTTCATGTCGCAACAGGAGCGGATCGACTGCACAGAAAACATATGACGCGTTTAAAAAAAAAAAAACCCTTGTTGACAAGTTGAATCGATCCGCGGCGTTTTGTTTTCGTGCGCGCGATGCCATCACGCGCGCGGCTGCGTTGGTTTGGCAGCTTGTTGCAACGGGACATGGCACCAGTGACTGGATAATCTGGAGTCTGCAACAAAGGGTTGCTCGTAAATAGCGCTGAGCTGGCTGACCACAGAAAGTGATGTTGGGGAGGGGGAGGAAGAGGGGGAGTCCTCTCGTGAAAGGACTCGGCGTGTTCTTCTTCCCATATTCGTCTGTATTTGTCGTGTCTGGCACGCGTGCAGGCCTTGCATGCCACCCGGGCTGGTTTTAAATTAGAAAACTGCGATGGATTAGGGCGGCTAACGGTGCTTGCGGTGTCCTTTTAAGCCAATTAAACGTGTTACTTTGCTTATTTGGGCTAAACCCCAGGCTTGTGTAAGGGTTGCACTCGCGATGCGTCACCGTGATGATCCCTCACCTCGGATGGAGTCAGTGCTCAATGCACAGACACTGCTCCCGCAGCACGGGCGCACAGTTTATTGTTTTGTGTGCGGCTCTTTCTGCAGGGAGACTGTGCTTTATTTCTGTGCACCATTTTCATGGAGGATGTCTCATGCGTTTTGACAACATGGCTATAGGCATGCATAACTTTGCGTGGCATTACTGACACACACACACACACACACACACACACACACACACACACACACACACACACACACACACACACACACACACACACACACACACACAGAGAGAGAGTCACAGCCACATAGCATGGTCATCCAGCTTCCTCAGTCAGCGATGCCCCTGAGCCAGTGCAGGACCTGAACAGCTGCAGCTGTCTATTTTAGGAAGCCTGTGTTTTACTAGGCCACCAGAGTAAAGGGTGACAATTATCGTTCACTTCCTAGGTTGTCAGAGATGTCCACGTTGTAGCGATTCTAGTATAAATTTGTGTAAACAGCATGACACAGTTTGTTTTTTGTAACATGTGTCCTGCAGGTTATGGTGATTTTTGTTGTTGTTGCAGCAAATACAAAGTCTTAATGTTTTCGGTGTTGTATACAGATGGAGCGGGGATTGCATTTTTTAACAAAAACAGTCGGGATCTGTGTGCTTCTTGAAATTTGGCAGACTGCACTGTGTTCAAAATTGTACTCCAAAACCACGGCGGCAGATACTAGTTTTGATACTCGCCACGGGTTACCATGGAAATTGTCAAGATAGCAAAGCCTGCAAGGCCATTTTTACTTTTTTTTTTCTTTTCTTTTTTTCTTTTTTTTTCCTTGCATGGATGGTTTCATCCTGAGTCATGCTTGCTCACTTTCAGTTGCCCTTCCTTTTTGAGTCTGCAGCCATGGTGCAAAGGGCACGTGTCCCCTCTTTTTTTTTTTTCCCCTCTTATGAGTCACACAGCTGTGAAAGAAAAAATAAGAGGTTTTCATCATGTTCACCCTGCTCTCTCGCCTGTAGTTTGGCGGGAAAAAAGAGCGTATGTTACAGGTCAGCTGATCAGGCCTTCAACCGTTTTGTGTGTGTGTGATCCAATGCTGATGTCGAGGTCCATCGTTACACGCGGAGCAGTAATGACATTTCCTGGAACTATTGATTTTGCATATCTCCACCTTCCAGTAGTATATATGCAGGTCCGGTATACGTGTTCGCCTAAATGCTGGACCGAATCCCCGTCACGTGAGTTTAGGGAACAATGACACTGTTTAGACCTCCCCTCCTCTGTTCTCACAGCTGATACCTTTCAGCAGAGGTCTATTGTTTAAAAAGCAAACTGCAGGTTTTTACATGACTGAGGCGGGGGTGATGTGGGGACCCCTTTAGTCTGGTGCTTGACCTCTTTCTCATCTTCTCTATACAGGGTGTTGCTCATGAATGAGAAAAACAATCGGACTCCTTTTAGATCTGCTCACCCCGGGCCCGCGACCTCTGAGTGGGCCACGCAGAGCTTCAGAGGGGAAGAGAAGATTATCTTACTACGGCTCACTCTGACGTCAATGTAGTTTTTTGTATGTGGATTAATATATTCAAGTGATCCAGTGGAGCATCGATCGCTGGTTTGGTTGAGAACATTCACCTGGCTCGGCTTCTTCATGCCCGTCATGAGCGTACCAGCCCAGCAGAAACCCAGCGCCAAAAGAACCGGCAAACGCATCACGTTTTTCACCGATCAAAGCATTGCAATGAAGGAGACTTCTCAACACCCTGAGGGGTCCTACTATGTCCCGGGTGGCCCTGCCTCGGATCCCGGACAGAGCGAGGCTGCAAGTACTGTGACATCCAATCCAGAGGCCCCCCACATGTACATGAACTCTGTCATCTTCAGCCCAGACAAGGGCGACCAGAGCAGGGGGCATTATCAGCAGACTGTGCCTATGAAATGGACCCAACAGGAGCCCAGTCAGCAGCAGCCATCTCTGTCCCAGCAGCAGAGAGCGGCCTCTTGGAATACCGTGTCTAGCTGGGGACAAAACTTTGCTAATTACATCGGGGGAGTCAACGTAACAGACTCAAGGACCCAGAATGCGTATGCGAAGTCAATGCACGAGACTTCTGGCTTACAGCCACACCAACAGCCCCCAAACAGAACTGCAGACAAGCAACCGTTGGGGCCAAACCCTGCAGTTGACGCGTACAGGGATGCGGTTAAGGCTCGGGGACTGGATTGGGAGCAGCAGCAGCAGCAGCAGCAGCAGCAGCAGCAGCAGCAGTCCCAGGCCTTTCAGGAGACCTTGAAACCTGGGGCGCTGAACACCCAGCAGCACAGCACATCCCACCCAGGAGGAAGCTCAGTGTTGCAGCCCTTCCAGTTGGCCTTTGGTCAGCCCAAGCAGCACCTGCCAGCGTACTACCAGACCTTTCAAGGCAACAGGACAACCCTACCGAACCCACCGAACTACCCAACACAAGCGAAACCCCCACACCAGTTGCAGCAGCAAGAGCAAATACAACGGCAGCAACAACATCACATACTCCAGCAGCAAATTCAGCAACAGCATCATCAACAAATGCAGCAGCAACAAATCATTCAGCATCAACAGCATGTACAGCAACAGCAACAGCTTCAGCAGCAGCAACAAATGCAGCACGAGCAGCAGCAGCAACAAAAGATACAGCAGCAACAGCAGCAACAGCAGCTTCAAATTCAGCAGCAAATGCAACATCAGCAGTTGCAACAACAAAACCCTCATGTGCTTGACTATTACCCCGCTGCACAAAATGCACACCCGCATCCACAGCCCGTGGTGGTGCACTCCCAGGAGTCCTCGGCTCCAGCTCCCCCAAATATCCAGGAACCGATCATCCAGGACATCACCCCGGAACCCCAGCAGCCTTCAGATCTGCTGCCGCCCATTCTCCTGCCTGAGGTCCTGTCCCAGTCTCAACCCCAAACTCAATCCCAAACGCAGCTCCGCAGATCGCGGCGGCTCTCGAAGGAAGGCGACGCACCGTCGGACAACCCTTTTCTCGCCGTCTCTTCAGAGCAGGCTGCCCCGGGGCCGCCGCAGAGCTCCCAGAACGGGGCCCGAGACGTCCAGGCTGCCCCGACGGGCGTCATCCAGAGCACGCGGAGGAAACGCAGGGTGTCCCAGGAGGTCAACCTGGAGACTCTTGCTCAGAAGGCCTCGGAAATGGAGTCTCTACCATCGCATGTTGTGAAGGTATGTACTCTGTTTAATTTAATCGGAGAACCATTCTCCTTTCTTTGTTTTCCTTTTTGTTTTCTTGTTCTTTTGTGCTCCCATGTGTTTCCCATCTATTTCCTCTCAAGCGAGATAATCTTTAGCATAATAGGACTGAGTGTTCTGAAACCCTATGATTGCATATCAGTTCATATCTTAACTCATTGCTGCAAGCCTTAATTTTGATTATCTCCGCGAGAGCTAAAATCTATTTTTCTAGTGTTATCCGAGGGTATAATTGCAGTGGGACTGTAGCTCCCTGAACGAGACCGGGAACTGGAACAAACTGCCTGGGCAAACTGTGCCAGAACTTGTGTTGTTTTGTGATTAACGTGTTGCTGGAAGAGATGCATGAATGTAATCAACGCCCTACGAAGTTTACACCACAGAACAGGGCTCCTCGGCTATGCCTCGCAAGGAAAGTATGTTGCTAAAACAAGACCTAGCATTGTGAAGCCGGTCACAAGGTAAATATGTGCTTCACAAATGTGTGCTTTTCAGCTCTCACAAGAGGAATCGGTGAACAAACCTGATGAAATACCTTGGCTGTACTTATCTGTGTTAAGGGTGCTGAATGTCTTGATTGTGCAACATGCTGTTTTGCCAAACAGCACTGAGTCAGTGTGTCTGTAGTTCAGCATGCCGGGGCCCTGGATCCGCCTCACGGCTAGCTGATCATACAGACACTGTGTTTGGTTACATGCCTGCACACCTCCCCCCATCCCATCAAGGGAGAGAAACTCTAGCCTGGCCTCAACTGCCCCCCCCCCCCCTCTCTATACAGGGAGGGGTGCAGGCCCTGCCTGCAGTGCTCAGCAGAATATCTCTCCACCGCTCTGGTGGAGGGACTGGAGTTTTCCACCAGCAGTAATGAGCACAGATCCAGCGTAGCCACACTACTGCATGCCTCCCTGCCCACGGAGATGCATTGTGCAGTGACAGAATGCATTTGTCTTCCATGTGGTGGTTCAGATGGCTTTAAAGTTGCCCCAGAGTTGCTCTAAAGCACACAGGGTGCTCATTCCTACTCATTATGGTTTCTCAAAGAAGAAGAAAAAAAATGCGGGGAATGCTTTTGGGCACGGTTTCTTTTGACATGTAACTAAGGTCTGTCACTTGAGTGCTGCGTCTAACAGAGTACTCTATCGAGGTGCAGATGTACAAAATGCTTGTTTGATAAGACTGAATCATCCAAGACATGGTCATGTGAATTCTTCAGTCCCTTTTTTATTTCATGATCAGGGTTCATTGTTTGTTTTAGGATTCTGTCGATTAGGAATACACCTCCGGCTGGTTTCATACCATATTGACTATCTGTTAAAACTCCATTTTAGCATTGACCTCATTTTCTCTTGAGGTAAGGAACAAGGTTTTCCTTATATATATATATATATATATATATATATATATATATATATGGTAGAAAGCAAATAATAACACAACATTTTCAAATTAAAATTGCTGCTGATTTTCTGCGCAATCGTGATAATTTGAAACTTGTGGTCTGCAAAATTTGCACATTTGCAGTTTGCAAGCAATGCATTTGCTTCTCCTCTAAAAGCTTTATAATAAAGGAAAATCTATTCATTTGACGCATCGTAACACCTCACTCACCATCTTTTATCAGGAGCCCCGCAGGCCGTGGAGTCCCACTGAAGCAGGGGGTCTGAACGCCAAGCGGCATCGAGATGACAGCCTCCTGCCGCTCGTCATCCCCGTGTCTGTTCCGGTGCGACGGCAGGAACCCTCCTCCCCGGACCAGGACGAAGCCTCCCTGGCCTCCAACTGGCCCCCCAGGCCTTCACACCCTCAGGACCTCGGCGGCCACAAGCCCTCGGTCATCGTCAACCGGAGACGCTCACTCAGGAACCCCTTGTCGGAGAGCTCAGAGCAGGTAGCTACACATTCACTCATTGGTGCTTTTGCTTCCCCTCCTTCTTTTGCAGTTGGTGTACTATGATGATTTTTTTTTTTAAATTGGTAGATTTCCATACTTTCACAAGACATTATTTGTTTAACTGTTTGAATTAATTTACAAAGAAGGGCTAGGCAGTGGGTTGGTGTCAACTGTCTTCCTCGTTCTGTTTTCAGTCCTTCTAAACTCCAGCTTTTAATTCCTTGCATTTGTGCAACATCGCCCCCGCCAACATACATGCACTCCCTTCCCCCCATCATGCTCTGTGTCTCCCCTGCCCCCATTTCAGTGCTCCACACTTTTCTCCCTTTCCCTGTTTCATTTGCGGGGGGTGGGGGAGAGATTTGGTGAACCGTTTGCCCTCTCCCAGATCAGGCAGATTATCAGGGTTTAGCGATGCCATACTGTACATTATGTACCACACAGTAGAGGCTCGGGTGCCTTGTTCTTTCTCTTTAGGATTTATCTGGATAAATGCACAAAAAGCCAACTGTACATTTGAGTATTTGTCAGTGCATGTATCACAGATGCATGAATGAACAGTGCCCTAAATCCACCTCCATAAAATATTCTTCCCCCACCAGAATGGAAGAACCGAAGGGGAGAAAGACGGTGACGGCAAAAAGTTCAAACGGCGTCCGCGGCCGGAACCCCTCTTCATCCCGCCGCCCAAACCTGGTTTATTCATCGCCCCTCCCGTCTACTCCAGCATCATGCCGTACCAGAGCCACCTGCGATCCCCCGTCCGCCTCGCCGAACACCCTCTCTCCATTCCCCCCTACACGCCACCGCCGATCCTCAGCCCCGTCCGCGAGGGCTCCGGCCTCTACTTTTCCACTTTCCTGTCCTCCGTTGCCGGCAGCGGCCAGGGCCTGCCACCTCCTGCAACGCCCAAGTCGGCAACTCGCAGCCTGTTGCGCTCCAGTAAGTCAGACGAGCTCATAAGGCCTCCCCGAGTTATCCATGGGATATCTAAACTGTGGGAATTCAAAAATGTAGCTATGCACACTTGTAAGAAGCATCCTGCGTAAACGATCTATATGTATGATTTGCTGTATAAATATTAGAATTAAGCCTGACTAGATATTCTAGTTTTCTTAGCTCTTTTTTATATATATTTGATAATGTCACTGAGTGGTATTTTGTTTTGCTGCTCTTTTAGACAGCTGTGACATCACACCACCAGTTCTGTCTGCTATGAGCGAGGCCACTCCAGTCAGCATAGAGCCGTGAGTATTTCCCTCAACATCCACAAAATATCTTCTTTTTTTCTGCACGGAAAGATTTTGGGGTTTTATGGGGAGGGAGGCGGGCTGTCGTGTGTCATTTTCAGAGGGCACTCAAAGCAGAGTATTAACTCTGCAATCAATTATTCAGACCATAACCATAACTGAATCATGAAATGTCTTGGAAGAGAACACAGACTTCTTGAAATACTAAACCCGCCCTTTTAAGCGGCCGTCCTCTCCGCCGCTGTTACCGCTGGAATCTTCTGCCGCGTCATCCACAGTTCTAGCAGTCGCCCTCTGATCTAACTATGCAGTCTAATGTTTCTTTCAATAGAAGTGCATCCTGTCATAACTGCTACATATTCACTGTCAAATGAAAGCCGTAAACCCTTTAGAGCGCTAATGGCAGTGAGTCATCAGAGGACATGCTAAACAGGATGTAGTTTTGGTTATAAAGTTGGCTCAATTCTTAATTAAAACAATCTAATTCCAACAACCTTGCTGAGGAGGAAATAAAAAATAGTTCACTGTGGGGGAAAAGAAATGCTCCTCGTCCTTGTTTTGTTGACTCATTGTGGATCATCCTGATAAACAGATTCTGCATTCTCATGTAGAATCTGGAGGCAACCGGATAAGATTTTGGCGTTGGAAGCGTTTTGGTTTCCGTCTGTAGTCGGGAGTTGTACCGACCAATCACGTTGGAGCAGGCTTTGGTTGAGCTGCAGACACGACGTCTGTGCGGAGAGCAGAAGAGGAAGAAGCCTTTGGCCAAAATGCAAACTGGGAACTCACCGGGTCACATGACGAGTCTGCTTTTTATTGGTTTAAAGTTAGCTTGTCATCTGGCTACATGAGAAACAATCCAGTCGTACCCGTCGTCTCCCATCTCAAGTTGCTAATCTGACAATTAGCAGCGCTCGGAAAAGGAGGCAGATATATCTGCTTGTTGCACCGCAACCCCAGAAATACAGCCCCTGGCCCCCAGAGGCTTATCGTCAGCATGATGGCTTCTGAGATTGCATTTTTGATAACTGATCGTGGTTAACCTTTATGCCAAATGAACAACGTTTCCTGTGGCTGCGTCACAATAAAAGCAGACAAGTTGAACTCTCTTCATGTGAAGCAGCAGCAGCAGGATGTTCTCTGTTTGTGAAAGCTGTGAGTTTATACAGCTCTGACACTGTAAACAGTGACACTGCATCGTGAAGCCGTCGTACTCGGGTACATGGGCAATCTGACGATAACAATAAGGAGAGGTCGTAATTACTGGATGCAAGTACATATAATACCAATACTAACCATAAACATTATCAAAAATGTGGTTTGATGTAATGCAAATCTTAAGGATTATAACTTCAAACTTGCAGGGTATCAACGGTGCACGAAAACGACCTGAACCAAGCGAGACCTGCAGTACCACACGGCCAACAGCCAAGTTACCACTGAAATATAAACACAGCCACTGATAACATGGATGTTTATGGAAATTAGAGCCGCAGAGAAAGTACACGGAGACTCCATTTAGTTTGACTTTGTTGTCGGTTGCATTGTGCAACCTGCCCCCACCCCCTCCCACCCCCGGTCCTGCTGTACTCCCAAACACACGAGAGCCCGCCATTGCAGTTAAACTTTTAGCAACCCACCTTCCCTGATGGAAGCTGCCAGAACGCACACACACACACTCAGCTGGAAATACTGCAGGCCTACTGGAAATGCAGGGGTGGGAGGGGGCATGCTGGGACAGAGTTGTCTGTGAACAGAACACAGCATGATTTTCGCAACTATAACACTGAGATATCTGGTTTCATGTAGGCCTCCAGAGATGCACGCATTTGTTGAATTATGAGCCTTTTCTCCCTACTTAAACGCAACCTTTGTCCCACAGCCGCACAAGTATCCATTTACTTTCGGTTCAGCGAATTCAAGAAGTGCTCTCACTGTTTTTAAATTCAAAAAATTGGAAAGGAATTTGCATTTTATTCATTATGCCGAGAGGACAAAAGAGAGCTGTGTAACAAGCTGGAAATCAAAACAGTGCAAGGATTGTGCTGCTCGGAGCCAGAGAGCCTCAACAATCTCCCTGTTGCTATTTAAAGATCACAGCAGGGAGAAAAGCCAAGTAATCAAAATGTGATCTCGGAAATATAACAAGAGCTTACTCTTGCACGTAATCTGATATTGATATATGATGTCTTAAATATATAACGGTAATCTAATGCGTCTTTAACAGCAAAGGCACTTGCTGAAATTTTGAGTAGCACAAATTCAAAGCAGCGTCGCTCACGTTGACTTCCTGTTCCCAGACGGATAAATATTGGATCGCGGTACCAGGCGGAGGTGCCAGAGCTGAGGCAGCGGTCAGCTGTCGAGCTGGATCATCATCGAGCGGAGCTGGTCTGGGCTCCACTGAAGGAGCTAGAGGAGAAAGCTGACTTCCAGCAGAGAGGTACCAAATGCAGTGTTTCACAGCTGTTACATCACCTTAAACTGAGAGGCTGACCTTCTGTTCCTAGAATTAGTTGTTTTTTTATTATCTTTTTGTTTATAAATCAGGGACACTTTTCTTTCTTTCTTGCATTTTCTTGTTTTGTGGAGGGATTTTTATCACGTTGAAATAGAGTGTGTGTTCAATAATTAATTACCAAGCTGTGGCAATTTAAGATGTCTCCAGCAGCAAATGTACTTCTTAATTTTCCTATATTGCTTTTAGATGCATGAGTGTCAGGGGAGATGTAGGCCATTTTAATTCTCTGGGGATAAAATGCAATTTAATGTGGTAAAATAAACGTAATTGTCACTGCGGGGAAGGTTTTGTTTTGGATTCTGAGTTTTGTTGATCACGCATTATTTAAAATAAATGTTTTTCTTTTTTTAAATGAATAAAACTACATGCACGAAGCCGTTTCATAATTAAATAAAATGTCTTCTAATTTGATGTTGGTTCTCCCCCTTTTTGTCCCCACTGAATGCAAAAAGAAAACATCTTTCTGTGCTCACAATCACCGTCTGTGTGTCTTGCAGTGGAAGACCTCATGCACCTGGCCTGCTCCAGTGTTCTGTGTGGAGGAGGAACCAACCAGGAGTTGGCCCACCATTGTCTGTACGAGTGCAAAGGGGAGATAATGGTGAGCACAACGGAGCGATTCATATTGACTGACAAAGGCAGGGAATCCCATGTTTGATAGAACCACCAACCTGTTGTCTTGACACATAGAAAGTGCAAAACATGAATTCCTATTAAAACAATTAGTCACAAATGTATTTTTTGTATCTACCACCTAAAGGAGCTGCACGTTTTGTTTTCCCTGAGTGATGGGAGCTTGTATTAACACCGTATTTAAGTAGATTAAGAAATGTTTTTATGTATTTTGTAAGAGAAACCTCCTTTTCGCTTTTAATTGAGCAGGACTTAGTTGGTTAAAAAAAAGATGATGAAGTACTACTGTGCACCCATCAGGAATCAGCAACATGCCGTATTTGGACACTGTCAATCAAATCTGATGACATCAAACTGCTGATTTGAGTGGTAAAATGTTTAATACCTATATATTCATTAATATTTAATGTTGTATTTTTTTAAAGAATGGTTTTGAAGTTAAAAAGGGGTTTTAGTAGTTTTTAAAATATCGCGAGTATTTTAGTCATAAATCATTTTAAAATTGAATAATGAATTATTCTTTCGAAAGCATTCCTGTCTTGATTGACAGGAAATGTAAAGCCTTGTGACCATAATTACATTCTTTATTTCCATGGCAGCATTGATAGAATTCAAGACCAGACTTTGTTAGAGCACAGGAACAGATTCAGCAGATCGTTTATCTGCACTTAAGTAACTGGGTTATTTCTAACCTGATTTATTTATCTTCCATATCGTCATATCAAGGAGAAGCTTAGTTTCCTTCATCGGGGTTTGGGATTTATAAAATCTCAGTAACTCTACCTTTTCTTGATCTTGTAAAGTAAACCCTAAACTTTTTTTTTTTTTTTTTTTTTTTTTTTTTTAATACGTGCGCTGGCATGAAAGAAAAGATCATTATTCAAAGCGCTGCATCCTTGTATCCATAATAATGAAATCTAAAAATCCAACCTGGAGTCAAAGTGTAGCTTCATATCTCATTAAAACATTGATTACAGAGCGGCAGCACGTAACCGTCACGTTTAAAGTAATCAGGTTGTTGCAGTGCGCCTGCTCGTGTCCTCTCGACTTCATGCTTGAACTCGGTATCTTCCAGGTGCCTCGTGTGCCTGCACACGTAGTGATTGAATGTCTTCATCTGAGCTCTCGGTGATTACTGAGCGGAAGTGAGTGATCTGCAGACTTCCAGTACGCTTTGTACTGAAACTGGTGTGGTGGCCTGAGATGACTGAGATAGTGACACGGTTTGGTTGTTTGGTGTGTGAGCTGCACAAGCTGTCAGTCAGGTGTGAGGCAGAAGGGCAATCAGTCAATAGACAGTAAATTAAATTAGTCTTTAGTTCTTCAAGCTAAAACGTTCTATTACCCGCTTCTCAGATCTGCTTTTCTTTGTCTTTTGTGATAATAAACTGGATATTTGGGGTATGGAGCTGATTGTCAGACAAAACAAGACCTTGGAAGATGCTTTGGGAAAGAAGCTGTGATGGTGCTGTAGTGTTGTAGTCCCACCTTCTCTTGTCCTGAGGTGAAATGTACAGCATATTGCCTTTAATTAATTCATGTAATTATACTAAATATACATATTTTCGTTGTTGTACTTGAAGGAAATGTGAGCAACCAGGAAAAAAACCCTCATGAATATGTCCGAAGAAGGTCAGATAAAATCATAAATGTTGACGAGCACTCGCTCATGGTGTGGTTGGTCCGATCCAATGGGCGCTCCGCTCCACCTTTTAATGCATCCTGCGTCTCACACCTATTGCAGCTCTCTGTCAGACCACTTTTAACACGAGTTATGAGTGACCTCTCTATGAAACGGCTATTTAAAGCACGTTGCCATGCTGATATAAAACAACTTACGATTAAAGACCTGCCACAGGAAAGCGTGCTCCGTGATGTTTGAGGCGACGAGGCCACACAGCGGGCACCGTGGAACGTTATGAGGCAGCATCTCGAGTGGCTCTTTCCTGGTCGTCCCCCAACGAAATACCAAAAGTAATTTGTGTTATTATTTAGGAGAAGCAGAGGGATGCTTGCCAATACATTTTCTGTCAATCGGCAAATCACTGCCGCTTTATTGGTAATAATAATAACGATAATAATACACTTTATTGATGGATCACGTTTCTAAACAAAGTGTTTTACCGCATAAAAGCAAATCAAAGACGAGCAATGTTGGAAAACTAAATTACAAAGTGCTTTTACACGTGCAAAAACATGTTTAGAGATTGGTGTTGGCTATTCTTTCTGAATATAAATATATCTTTCTGAAGATAAAGTTACAGTGGATCTAAAAGATGAGTTATTCTACTCTGATGAAAGAGTGAGTCTTTAATTTCACACAAAACAAATCTGTTCAACGTGCATTACTGCGTGTTCACAGCGACTTGGACATTGATCCTGAATCAATACTTCCGTTATTGAAGACGTACAAGCCAGAGTTGACTCGCGGAGTAACAGCAGAGTGCTTTGTGGTGCTGCTGCTGCAGATTTCAGGCCCAACACTGGTCCAACGTTGTCAAGGAAACCACGTGTGTGTGTGGCGGGGGGGTGTAGTGTATCAATGCGCCCACTCTCTGCAGCAGCAGTCCGGCTCAAACTGCCGCCTTTCAACATTCATGCACCGTCGAGACTTTTTTTTTTTCTTCTCAAAGAGCACAAACTTGATTTTTATTTAGTCGATGCCAGCGAGTGTGATCATGTGCTCGGACACCCGATACACGTCAGGAGGAACGAGAGCGATGCTTATCTCTCTTCCTGGTTACCTGAAAGCCGGCGGTTCATTGTTTGGCTCGGTGTGTTGTTTATAAAGCACAGCTGACGGAG
The DNA here is from genome assembly GCA_038501785.1 of Myoxocephalus aenaeus. Classification (NCBI taxonomy): domain Eukaryota; kingdom Metazoa; phylum Chordata; class Actinopteri; order Perciformes; family Cottidae; genus Myoxocephalus; species Myoxocephalus aenaeus. The sequence continues at coordinate 572,165 of JBAMJR010000610.1, forward strand.
CCCAGAGCTGTGACCTGCTGTGTGCTATGTGCTGCTAATTGTTTGGTCTCTTTCAAGCTTTGTTTTGTGTCGTTTGTTTCTCAGGCTGCTCTGTCCCTCCTGATGCTGAGGAATCCTGTGTTCCCCAAATCTCACAATCTGGCAAACTACCACTACTCGGGTAAGTCATTCACAAATAGTGTTTTTTTTCTCTATTTATGTAGAATGACATACATTTTTACCTGTAAATTAATAATACATGGATGTGATTTACTAAGGGATGAAACTATTATTTAATTAGTCGATCGACAGGAACAATTGATTGATTACTAAAAAAGTTGACTTTCTGTCATTTTTCAGGACCAAATTCTAGTCTTATGTGATGATAAATTGATCATTTATTTTATTTTTAGGCTGTTGCGCATGCAAACAAAGTTATTTGAGGATATCACTGGTCAATCTTTCATATTTTCTGAAACAATTGATTAATCAATTATCGGTATTGACAATAACTGTGATGTACTTTTTTTTTATTATTGAAAACCTATACAAATATGATAATATTGTGTAAATAATCAAGCGCCTCTTAAATCATGCTTTTTGTACAGTTATGGTTACATGCTCTCTGAGTGTCATTCATTTGCCAAAAAAATGAGTCAAAATGCACAATGAATAAAGAGATGAATGAATCATTTCAAATTCCCTGGAGATTGCGATAACATTGTACGGCCACAATAATCATGTGAATATCTGATCATGTGATAGCCTGATAGTCATTTTAAAATGAACATAATCCGTAGCTTTACTGCACCCACATGGTGACAGTGACGAGTAAATTATCTCAGAAATTTGCCTGAACTAATACGAATATTCTGGCGTCCGGAAAATCTTTCGGCTTATCTGATGAACACCACCCGGCTGCTGTTTAGACGCCCAAAACAAACGCACATTAAAAAAAAGTTGAAAATCCTGATTTTCAGCAGTTATGAATTCTGACGTGATGTTTGTGTTCTTAATAAATGAGTGTGTCAGCAACCGTTTTCCTCCCTTTATTCATGTGTGTGTGTGTGTGTGTGTGTGTGTGTGTGTGTGTGTGTGTGTGTGTGTGTGTGTGTGTGTGGACTTGTCAGGGTCAGCGCGATGAGAGAAGGAGGGGGTTTACAGCATGTGGTTAATCCCAAACAGAAGACAGGAGCGCCATTGTTTATCGAGTGATTGGTGTGTGTGTGTGTGGGGGGTGGGATTGAACTTGTCAGGGTCTCCACCCATTCAGAATATCGTCTGCAAGCAGATACTTGAGTGTTTTTAAAGGGCTGCGTCTCTCTCTCTCTCTCTTTCTCTCCCTTTTTAAATGTCCCTCCCTCAGGATCAGACAGCTGGACCGCAGCTGAGCGCCGCCAGTTCAACAAAGGCATCACTGCATACAAGAAGGACTTCTTCATGGTGCAGAAACAGGTATGTTGTGGTCTCCAAGCGCAAGAAGAGGAAAATAAACACTCTCCATTCCAGCGAAGGCCACACAGTAGCTGTGGGCTGATAAAACCTTCCCGAAATAAAAAATAAATAAAACATTTGCACACAATGTTTTTCCTGACAATGGGTGAGCTGAGAAGGGAAGTCCAGTCACTCTTGAACAATGTTTCCAGTCAATTATAATTTTTTCAAGACTGCAAAAAGCTATTTCATTTTCTGTTCGTCACTCCTTCATTGATGATGGAGGGAGGAAGTGTTAGTTTTTCAGCGTTCGTTGACCAAACCAACAGATTAAAGGCTTTTAAAATGTGATTTGTGAACGTCATTTAGGCTTTTATTGTGCTTGGACCTGTCTTTGTTGTCGCGGGTCGCCACAATGAAGCTTCTCAAAATAAATCCAATGTTATTGTATTATCTGAAGGACATTTGATATCCGGAATAAAAACAGACGATGAAAAAAAAAAAAAGAAGCAAAAGCTTGCACGTCATTTGAGGCTGCTACGTCTTCTCTCCGAGACAGCAGAGTCTCCAAAATACCCCCCCAAAAAATGACACTGTGCTCAGTAACGTGGAATGACATTTAAAGGTAAAAGAGTTAGAAAGAAAAACTTGTGTGTGTTCTTCACAGGTGACCACTAAGTCAGTGGCACAGTGTGTGGAGTTTTACTACACGTACAAGAAACACGTGAAGATGGGCCGCAACGGGATGCTGGTCTACGGCGAGGTGGATCCTCTTGAGAGCAAGACCACAGAGGAGGAGACGGACCACAAGGTGTGTGTGTGTGTGTGTGTGTGTGTGTGTGTGTGTGTGTGTGTGTGTGTGTGTGTGTAATAGGCCCTTCACAATGCCGCGTTTTTTTCGGGCCCTCAAATCTGTTGCAGTCAATGTAGGCGCGCATGAGGGGAGAGCTAAGAGATAAGAACAGTTCAACTTATGAACTTATGCCATGAGACGAACAACCAATCACAGCCGGCATTTATCTTTTCTCTCCTTCGTAAATGTGTGGAGGAGAAGCTACTGTGAGCAATTTACGATGCAGGAAATTGATTTCTGTTTAATTTATAGTCAGTTGAAGCTAACTGCTCATTATCCCGACTTCATCGTTGTTGTATTTGCAATGGTTTTTGTTGCTTCGTAGTGGCAGGAGAGCAACCTCCCGAGCGCCTTGGATAGAAACATCATCATGTTTTGTGTGGAACGGCCCCTGACATACGAGCTAAAACGTAATTTTAGCAAACAAAGACCCTGACAAAAAGCAGAACACACTTTTCCAAATGCCTGTCCCAGAAAGAACCACAGGACACAAAAATATAGACTTTAAAGGAAATTTCAACTGAGAACAGATTACAAGCTTGTGCAAAGTGCCTCCGGGGCCTTTTGTCAACTAGAGGAATGGACCGATGTGACTGACTGCGAGGTGATCAAATTAAACATGAAACAGCAGAGTTTTATTTAGATGTGAAACTAAAAACCAAAGTGTCGCTTCAGAAATAACACCACTCGGAATATCTTCATTGACCGCCGGAGGCTTTAAATGACCGCGCTAACGGCTGCGGCGATGCCACCATGTTGTCCTCACCGTTACTAGTAGACGCAGAGAATCTTTCTCTGCTTGAGTCTTTACACTTCTCTTCCCTGGGCCAGCAGGGCTATCACAGATCGGAGCCGCAGAGGGAGGAGGACAGCAGGAAGTGGGAAGGGTCAGCTGACGGGAAACAGGATGTCGGCCCCACCAGGGCGACGCACACGCTGCAGCCCCCTGACAATGTGAGTGTGAAATTAATTATCAGCTCCGCATGGGAACGGAAGGGAAACCAAATAAGTAGCTATGGGGAGGAATGGTCATCCCACATGAGGAGAGTGTCTTTGCCCTCAAAGAAGACATGGAAAGGATAGAATCCCATTTTATGCTGGTCTCCATGTTCGCTTGTTATTGTATAAAATGAAACCTGGTGTTTTCCTGAGATGCTGATTACTACCAGTCGTCTCCCTTGAAGCCTTTACTCTCGTAAAAGTGAAACATGAAATGCTGCTTTTGTCAGGTGCAGTTAATGCTTCATCTTCTTTATGAGTCACACAGACACACACGCACACATGCTTTGTTTTCGAGCTCCTCATCATGAATGTCAGCAGTAACTTTTGGCAGCTTGACAGATTATTTGGTTCCTCATTTGTTTCTGCAGTAAAGTTCGACGTAAAGTAAATATGTATTTCCTCTGTGACAGAAATAACACGTTACATTTGCCATCACAAACTCTCAAACCTTTAACTGGGCTTCTAGAACCGAGAACGTGCTAGCTTAGCTCCGTTATGGCTACAAACAACAACCCATGAAATAAGATTAGACAAGATGGAACTTCATTCTTCCCCAAGGAAATGTTTGTGCAAGAAAAAACAATATAGTGAAAATATAAATACATGGGAAGAATAGAGTATTAAGTGTATGAGAGAGAGGTACTTCTGACACCTGTAAGTGTAAATATAGTAAAATAAATTCAACTTAAATAGAAAAAGTTAATTACAAAAAATGTAAACTCTCTGTAGGAGCCAGTTCACAGCGTTTAAAAAGAATATCTGCTTTTGTAAATATAATAAAACATTTAATAATAATGGTATTGAAAAATATAAGCATGCAAAATCATAAAGTAGGTCATTACTCCAGAGGGATTACTGTCAATGTTGTGTGTATTAATTAATACTGTGGTGGTTATATTTGAATTACCATATGGTGTGCTTTCTCTTATTTCTTAAAAAAAAAAAAAGATTTCTCAAAGCCATGAAAGTACTTTGATCATAGGAGTCATCAGTCATTTTTGTAATATAATTAGTTGGTTTTCACGCCTACATTTAGTCAGATATACATGTATTTAAAGCAAACCAAAGCCTGTGCACAGGGAGGTAGGAAGTCAAAGGCTAATGCAAGAACATCCTCCTTTCACCTGATCAGGGACACGTTTGACCTTTTGAACTCTTCCCGTCTTGTCCCCGGCAGCTGGGTGTTGGATTTGCCGCCCCCTGCTGGATGTTTTAGGGGAGATAACTTGGCTGCTGTCCACCTCCCTGGATTGTGTAACCCCATTATGTCCGTCAGCAAACAATGACTCGACGAGGAACCTTTATCCCCGTTAAATGCATTGCATTTTGCCGTTTAGCACACGTGATGGGTTGTTGATGAGAGTGCCTGGTTATGTGTATTTTTGTTTTCCTAAACTGTGTATGTGTTAACTGCCACATGTGTGCATGCCATTGTAATCGTATCCCACATAAAAGATGCTCATAAAGTAGCTTCAGGCTCATGATTCTCTTTGCTAATTGCGCTCAGCGACAGCTTCTTTCATGTTTAAACTACACTTCTCACTTTTTGTGTGTGTGTGTGTGTGTAGCCGGGGACCGTCCTCATTATGAAAGGCAAGGAGGACGTTGGGAGGGACCAGCTGCTGTCCCGTGTCGTCCATCCCCCTCAGCCGCCCCCTCCCACCTCCAAATCCCGCTACGACGGCAACGCACGCAAAACCAGCCCGCCGACAGGCAACAAAGCCCCAGCTGGCCCGGAGGGAGAGTTCCCCTGCAAGAAATGCGGCAGGTCAGTGATCAGAAATACCCCATCAGCCTCTGCTGTTGTGTTGGAGACGTTGGCATGGCTCTGCTTACTTATGCAAAGCTGCCGTTACACAAGTGGCCTTCGACTGAACCGGCTGAACATGAAATACAACATTTCTGCAGGGAATGTTGCTCCTGCTGTTGCCCACTTGGGTTGCGTTATTAGTAAATAGAGGCGAGTGTCTCGTGGTGTTTTGAAAGAATCAAATCGTCCTGTCATGCTTCCATTAAATAACAGCGCGTCCTCTGGCAACCTGTTATTGCCAACTGTGTCCTAGCAACTGAAACACAAAGTAGGTCTCGTCGATGCAGCTCAAATCACTGGGTGGCTTCACTCCCCCTTATGGAAGCTCGCCCTGCTCACAGGGTGCTCATTATAGATTATCCACCACTTCAGAGTCTGATAATGTATGTTTACAGGAAATCTGACCAGGCTTATGAGCCGTTTTACAGTCATCGTGTCCTGTGACTGCTGACCCACTGCTGTGTCACATGCTGGGATGTTGTTATTTCCCGGCCTTTATTTCCATACACCAGACTGAACTTTGACCCCGGTCTTTATGAAGACGGACCAAGAGATTCTAAAAGTACAGACTTAAGAAACACATTTATAATTATTGCGATATAATATAAATAAACATGATAAAGGGCTCCCAGTTAATGTATTCCAGTCATTGATTTTTTTATTTTATTTTTTATTTTTTATTCATCTTTTGAAATACTAAATTAGACACCTAATTAGACACAGCATACGCTGTTCCGTTCTTCCAGAGTCTGGCAGATGGATGACGTTAAGTTGAGCCGCGGTATTCTGGGAATTTACAGACGGTTAAAAAATATTTTGCTCCACAAGTGCATTTTGCTTTTTCTTCATAACACAGACATGCAAAGGTTGAATATACAGAGCTTAAGAGCTCTGTAGTAACTGTATCAATCCATTTTCATCTTGACACAAAGAAGAAAAGAAAAAAAGACTGTGGACAAGCCAACTTTAAAGTTGTGGCAAAAGACATGGGGGAAAAACTCAAAATATTCAGACCGCATTGAAATACACTGATGAAATGCTCTAAATAATAATGATGTAAGAGTCCCGACTTAATAACGTGTCCGTTTTTGCTTGAGCATTATCAAATAGGCAGCGTGATTATTCATCTTCGACATTGTTAAACTGATGAAAAGGGTTTCAAAAGGGGAAAAGTGTGGAGAGCTTCCTCTGCGCACACGGTCATTAATTAATTATTAATTTCCCAGCGGCTCTAAACCGTTGTTCCTCTACAACTCGACCGTGGTGTTGCTTCCTCTGGCGCTCCAGGTGGCAAACATATTGTGAGCATCGTGGCTCGGACGCATGCGTCTAAATGAAAAAGCAGCCGCGATGCCGCCGGCAATCTTACAGATTCCATGTCTTAAAAAAAAGAAAAAAGGACTTTTGCAATAAGCTCTCCCCTGTTGCCCTGTAGGGTTTTCTCCAAGGTGAAGAGCCGCAGCGCCCACATGAAGAGCCACGCCGAGCAGGAGAAGAAGGCGGCGGCCCTGCGGCAGAAGGAGGCCGAGGAGCGAGCGGCGGTGGCGAAAGCGGCCGCCGCCGCGGTCCTCGCCGCGCGGCAGCCGAACGGGACGAGGCAGCTCGGCGGCGACAGCACCAACGACGACTCGTCGGGCGGGGAGGACGAAGATGGCGAGGACTGGCAGTGAGAGACACACTGACTGCCCCGTGCAGCGTGGCTGTGCTCTCTGGGACGGGGGTACGAATCCCTCCTGCGGACCTTGTGAATATCTTTTATGGAACAAAGAAGACTTCCATTGCTTGGCACATTCAGGGACAGATTTACTCCTGTGTGTTTGTGAATGCGTTGAGTGTGTTTGTGAATGCGTTGAGTGTGTGTGTGTGTGTGTGTGTGTGTGTGTGTGTGTGTGTGTGTGTGTGTGTGTGTGTGTGTGTGTGTGTGTGCGTGTGTGTGTGCGTGCGCGCGCGCGTGTGCAAAACAATGAGTTTGTATGTGCTTTTCAAAACGCCCCCTTTACTCTGCTTGAAAAAGCTTTTTCCAGCGTTACCTCCCTCGGTCACTGGGCTCGGCGGTCAAATCAAAGCCATGCCGCCTCTCGGCGCCCTCCTGCTCTCCACGCCGGGCCGCGGCCTTCCTCGGCGAGCGAACGGCGGGTCGTTGTGCTGTTGGTTCCTCCGCTCTGAGACGGACGGACGGAACGATGTCATGTACAAACTGTTGCCTTTTTGTTTTCGATGTTCTTCTGCACTCAAGACTGCCAAAAGCTTTCTCAGACGCATGATGTGCACCAAATGAGTTCTCCCCCCTCCATCGTTGTCTGTGAGCGTTGTTCATTCGGGTTTTAGTTCTGTGAATCCCCCCTCAGCCCTTGTCACTTTTTATAGTTCCCAGTTTGTTCCTCACAGTTGATGCCTTCGATGTTTTGATGCTTTTTATCTTGAAATGACAATCAATTTTACACTTTTTTTTTTCTTCTTTTAAAAAAAAAATTATATATATATATATATATATATATATATATATATACACACACACACACACACACACACACACACACACACACACACACACACACACACACATACAGTAAACGTTACTTTTACTTCCTGTGTCGCTATATATGGTTGTTGTTTTTGTGAATATTCTTGTTGATGATGATTATTATTATTATTATTATTATTATTATTATTATTATTATATCATCCTGGTTTGGGCTGCAATTTAATTGAGCGCTTTTCCCTACTTGTCCATAGCATTTCTTTCTTTCTTTCTTTCTATTTTCTTTTCTTTTTTCTTTAAAACAGACAAACTAAAAATAATGCTACTTGCTGCCTGTTTTATAACCGTGAGATTTTTTTTGGGGGGGGTAGCCAGAAATGAAGAAAAGGCAGAAGCATATGTGCAATAGAACAATTTGACCCTGTTACCCGAGCGAAACCCCCCCCCCCCCCCCGACCCCCCATGCTTACGACCGGCTTCTCTGGATGCCTCGTTGTCGGCCCTGTAACTGATCGGCGGTACCGACTCAGGCCGTTATAAACCGCAGGTCTCTATAGATACAACAGACGGCACAAACAAACTCAAGACACGTTCTGGAAAGCGATATCGTGCCGATGCTTTGGACCCTGGAACTTTAGCGAGAGTGAATAATGTGCTGATGCAAACGTGCATGAAGAGAAGCAGGCGCATTCTCCACTGTACACCAGACGTAACCCGGATTTAGCAGGTTTTAACTGGAGATTTTTTAAATACCGACACAAGACTTAATATTTAAGAACTAGATGTCAAATGTCACTAAATTATTAACTGACGTCAACAAACGGGTGTTAAGAGAAGCCGAAGCTTTCTTTACTGTAAATCCAACTTAACCTAGATTTCTAATGTTTTAACAGCAGGATTTTGAAGGCAGACACAAGACATTTTCTTTCCTTTTTTCATCAACATCTTTGATGAATGCTCCCTACTTTTCCATAGACTTTAAATAATTCAGTAAATGATTTACTGTCCTCGACAAACTCTCATTCAGAGAGAAAGAATCATTCTTTTCTGCAAACCATACTTGACTATAATGTTGCAGGTTTTTACAGTGGATCCTGAGTGCTGTTATGAGACTTAAATACATTCACACTGAAATCCCAGTTTGCTGATGTTTGGTGACTCTAAATTGAAAACAATTTGATGACAAAGTATTGGAGAGTGGATTCTGTGACACTAACGCGCTCTGTTGAAACGGTGACCATGTGTGTCAGCAGTTTACTGACATAGTATACAGCCTGAAAAACATTTAGCAAATATGGTAAACATTTAAATGCAGTTATTAGTTGTCTGGGAAGAATTCACAACATACTGCCTGGCTGTAAATATATTCTGTGTATCTACGGTTGACTTTATTTCTGTTTCCCTTGCCGACGGGTCTGGTTTTGACTGAAAAGACGTGTTTTGATCCGTCTATCTTCTCTTGTGTCTCTACGTCGAGCCCTTTGGCCCGGAGACTCTGTTGCTGTAGCAACAAATGGGTTAAAGGGTTATTTTTTCCTTTTTTTTAAAGGACAAACCACAGTGGGGAAGTTGGGAGGGGAAACGGCTCCAATTACTAGTTAAAACTGTGGTCTATGCACAGACTGTGTGTGTGTGTGTGTGTGTGTGTGTGTGTGTGTGTGTGTGTGTGTGTGTGTGTGTGAGTGTGTGAGACAGACACGTCAAAAACTACGCCAGTCAATTGGGGGAGGAAAAAGGTTTTTGCAAACTGTTCACATTTGGTATGTTAATTTATATTTCCTCTTTATGTGGGCGTGTTCCCTCTGAGGGGACGTTGTCGCCACAAAAAAGGTTTTTCAAGCTGTTTAAAAAAAGAAAAAGCAGAATTATGGATGAAATTGAGGCTGTCGACATAAACGCACAGCTGTAAACTTTCCTCGTTTCATCCAGTTGGTTAAGGGAATTTTAAGGGGACAAAAACATTTTATTTAGCTAAAAATTAGAAAAATATATATGAATGAAATTCTATGTTTGCATACTTTCTATGCTATTTTCATATATGGGGTTCACACTAATGAGGAAAAATGGAAAGGAATTTTAAGTGCTTTTTGCTACAGTGTAACTTATTTGTTTCGATTTGATTTTTACCACCTGTGTTTTTAGTAATGATTTACAAAGCGCTGTATATTAAAGTTTTAAAATATTCATGAAGCTTTTGGGTATGTTTTTCATTTCTTTACATTATCAAATATCATACCAAGCACTTAATATGTTGATATTTCTAAGAAGAAGCGGCACCAGGGGGCAGCATTGTAGTAGAAGTTCAAGCACTGAAGTACCTGCAAGCAACAGAGGAGGGCGCTGTTGTAGCAGGAGCCGAGAGCCAAGCTGTGCTTGTTTGTTTGGTGGTTGTTCGATGGGCTAAAGGTGTCAAGTATGTATGTATTTATGTAGCTCATAAACCACAAGCTCATCTTGGGCTTTACAGTCTGCAAAACATGCAGTAAGTAATATTCACAAGACTAATGTGGGGTTACAATTGTCTTACAAAAGGGCATGCATCAATTTCATTACTTTAAATGTAGTTTAATTATGAGGATAACAGGGTGACAGCATGCTAATTTTCTTTCTTGTCCTTTTTCATGTCTTTGCTGTATCTATTGTGGCCCAATATTGCCATGCAAATCATGAAGGCGGCTCTAGGCAAGATTCTTACTTATAATACACACATCATATCGGTTCAAATAAAAGTATGCGGCTGCAAAGCATCCCATCTACAAAGACCTTTTGCCCAAAATAATATCTGGCATTCGGAGCAAATAGAGTTGGGCGATCATTCTGTATTATCGTGTTATTATCATGTGATCATTAAACAACATTCTGTTGCCCACATTTTTGTTAATACTTGGGAAAAATTACTTTTTACTGACCATTAATGTAATTATTATATGGGATTTTCATTTATTTTGCCATATTATGTTGTTGTAAATATGAAAATATACTTTTTAATGTTGTGATAATGATTTAAACTACATCACGTTTAGAAAGAAACGTTCGAACAAAATATCAAATAGTCTCTTAACCGTCACTCTTTTGATATCCGGCTCAGTCAAGATACACATGCAGTGTAATATTTGTAATATGTCAAGATACATATTTCTGGTCATTGAAGTTCAAATTGAAGTTGCCAACATGCAAAAACACCCTGAACACCTAAAAAATAATGCTGCCTGATTGTAAGATTGCTAAGTTTATTCTGTTTATTTTTTTATTTTTTTCTGTCATGTTCTGTACACCCTGGTGTGTGTTTACCTCCTTGATGAAGCAGGTACAGGGTAGAACATGTTAAATACCGGCCGTGTGTGTGAGAGAGAGAGAGACCGTTTAGGACGATTAAGAGATCACTGTAGTGCTGCAGCATCTGTCAGTGGAGATAAAATGATGATAGGAACTGCAGACTCCCACTATCACCAGGGCCAGCAGCAAGGCACCCTGGGAAAGGCAAAGAAGAACAGCATGTGACTTGGATGTGTCCTTGTGTAGGAGGAGGAAGGTAGGAGGAGGAGGAAGAGGAGGAGGAGGGATGAGAGTTGAGAAAAGGGAGAGGATTCTTGAGTGCAAGAACACAACTTCATCTTACTGTCGAACTCAGCTGAAGACAGTTGGAGATATCAAAGCAAGGTCTTTCAGTGGAAAACACTGAATCACAAACTTGCATGAAAGCTCATTCATATCCGTCTCGCAACGTCGTCTGAGTTTGACAAACTGCATTCATCTTTTTACATTTAGAAACACACTTCTGAGAAATTCCTGCAGCTTAATGATGACTTATATTTGCAATAGTTTTGCTGAGCATCCATCACACGGAGAAGACCAGGAGTTATTTATCACAGCCGGAGTACAATTAAACTGTCTCCTAATCCCTCGGGGCCTCAGACAACATGTGTTGTCTGAGAGAAAACCTTGTCATCTTGCCCGGTGCTGTGAAAACAAGAGTGTATGTAGGAGGTTAGGGAGAGGAAATGAGTGTGTGTTTTTTGTTCATGCCCCGTTCACACACGCAAGAACACTCATCAAGCCATGATGCTCAACCTCGATATGATACATGCATACGCCTGGACATCAGATCTGAGACCAGCAGGAGGTGTGATGTGAGGACTCACAAGATGCTGCCAAGTCCAGGAGGTGGTATCTGCCACAAAGCAGTTTTAGTCTAGAAAAGGCCAGAAAATAGCTTCTTACCATCTACAAGTTTTTTGTTTTGCTCAGCTAACAGTCAAAAAATGAAAGGCAATCAATTACAAATGATATGAAATAGAGAAAAATTAGCATTTTGACTTTGATCCACCACTTTGGTCCGGACTGAAGTTGACTCGCAATCAGATTTGATGCACATTGTTCATATTTCCCAAAGGATTCATTAATTTGTATGTAGCGCCACCTTTGGCTCAAAAGTTTTAAATGTTTCTAATACTTTTGTTTAATGGCAAAATACCAGCATTTAGCAAACATTAGCAAGCTCACATGGTAAACTGTGATAGTGAACATGGTACATGTTAGCCTGCATAGCATCTGCATGTTATCATTGTTATTGTGGGCATGCTGGTGTTAGCGTTTAGCTCAAAGCTCCTCAGTACAGTCTCGTCGAGACACTGGCGAGTCTGTAGACGCTTCAAGCCCAGAGACAGAATGAAACAATTGTCTGATCGTTTATTCAATATTAAGATTAGGTTTCTGTTGATCCTCCAATCCCTTCAGTAATAAGGTACTTACATGTTAATCATAGACTCAGGGAGAGGAGGTTTTGTGTGTCACGACAGACTCATTTTCATGTTTAATTGCACTGTAATAGGGAGACTCTTGTTATTGAAGCTGCTGGAAGCCTAATTGGAGGAGAAGGAAGTTTACCAGACTCTTGCCCTTTGGCTTAAACGAAGAAAAAAGAGAGGCATGATTGATTCTCCAAGATAATTTTCTGAGATCCAGGCCCCGGCTCAGAGGCCTGGCCGCCTCATTATCTACCCCAGCGCAGAGGCTTCTTCCTGGGCTTGAAGTCGCTGATGAATACAAATGCTTGTGGCGGCAGCTCTTCACTTTTTCATTTTTTTTACGCTCACACACGGGACGCTTATTAGCAACTACAACACCAGAGGGCCTATTTCTACACATGTGCTGAGACGAGGCGCTGCAGTGGAAACAGATGCATCCAGCAGCACTAATCAACTGCAGCCCGGTCATGCCAAATGAGATAGGAGGGAGGATGGAGGGAAGGAGGGATGAGAAGGAAGGGATGATAGGGTGTTTGTGAGTAGAGGTAGTATCTGAGACAGCCGTGCATGTTCAATCAGAGCAACGAGGACCAGATTGTGCTCAGCAACCACTACAAGGCCCGACTGGTCATCTGCAACGGCAAGCGGTTGTGCAGTGGCATGTTTCCCAATTTCACACACTGGATTTTATTTTGGCCAGTGTAAGACCGAGGATGACGATAAGTGGGCGGTGGCATGGCCGGGTTATGAGGCAATAGGGCCCCAGACACAGACACACAAGTGAAATTTTGGAGGCGAAAGTCCCCCCTGATACTTTGGGCCCCTGATACTTCGGGCCCCTGGGCCTGTGCCCAGTAAGCCCGTTCAGTAATCCATCCATGGGCGGTGGACTGCGTTACAGCAGACTCTGGGTTTCTAATATTAACTGACCTGTTTTGGCAAATAAAGTAAAATATTGTTATGTGTTTGATTGACAACACGTCCTGATGCGACTCTTACTCACTGGATCTTTAGAGGAATCGTTCAACGTGTTGGGATATATTTAATATCTCTTTCTCAACTTGAGTCGGATGAGAGGAGTGGTAAGCACTGGTTACTGGTTTCCTACCTTTTGGGCTTGTGTTCCCTTAAAACAAAACAATATCTGCTCAAAACAGTTTAGTTTTTATGTGAATATCCCATCACAAATTGTTATTTTTACTACAGAAAAGTCGAGACAATATAACATAATTTTGTGTAAAAAACATGTTTTGGGTTTTCTACTAATGTGTCCCATTAATCATCTTGTGATCCTTTATATTTATATTATGTTTTAGCCGTCATATAGCAGTGACCCATTCGAGCATGCAAGCAATCATGTATTTTTATTTAACACTTCAACAACCTTGTAGACATTATAAACTGTGGCTGAATCACTAATGGGAAAAACTCCTCTGATATTTTTGTTAACAGTTAGTTATAATAATTTGTTAGTAATTTTTAAGGCAAGGCTTTTAAAGTGAGGGGAAAGTATACGGTGAATTTCCTGTTTTTTTAATGCTCTGAAATTACTTTAATATGTTTTTAGGAGTGGAAACTCTTAGAGTGCACCACGTGCGCTTGGCCTGGTGAATGTAAAGATTATTTACACAAATAAACTTTATTATTTTAAGTGGTCTGCTTTAGAAAGTTCAATCTTGTAAAGACAGATGTTAAAAAATAATAAATGCCTGTTGGCAAAAGCATGTGTGTGTCCGTATTAAAACTGGTTTTATGGCTTCCACAGTTTCACACATGTGATACAGTTTAAAGTCCTCCGTGTTCGGCTCAAGGATATGAGGTATTCTCCCCATTCTTCAGTCTCACTTATTGTCTGTTAGAAAAGCAGGAATAGTAGGAGTAGTAATCTATTAAAGGGCCTAAAGATCCTCTTTTCCAAGACTTAAGTGTGGGTTTAGGAGAAGATCCATTCATAAAAAACGATAAACTACTTGTTGTCGTAACTCTGACATGCAGATTTTAAACTGCATTTCCAGATGTGAACACAACTGTGCAGGTTGAACACTAACACGGATATTTGTTCCATAAATGCTGTGGCGCCTTTTGGTTTCTGTGATGCCAGTAATTTGACTTTGCAAGTTAAATAATATACTTATCTAAAGCCTGCATGTTGTAAAATATTAATTGAAACTGATGTCATAAGTTCTGTTTGCTCCACAGTGCAGTATTTTATATTTACCCTCCTCCACGTTGTTTTAATTGTGAAACGTATCCACATTATTGTGCTCTGCAGTGGTAGAAGAAGCATTTAGATCTTTTAATTAAGTAAAAGTATCAATATCACAAAATTGTACTTAAGTACATAAGTATTTGCAAGAAGAAGTGTATTAAATGTAAAAGTACTCAGTAAACAAAAGAATATCATTAAAATTGTATTTTATATTATCCTATCATTATTACTACAACACTTAATACTATTAATGTATAGTCGGTCGAGGAGGTGCTAATTTTAACTACCACATTTTATATACATTACTATTTAGTAGTTTAGTAGAGCTGTCAGATAAACGAGGAGTGAAAAGTACAGTATTTCCCTGCAAAATGTAAAAGAACGTAAGTATTATAGCCTCCCCTTTTTTTCCCTGTGAAAGGGTTTTTACTATCTTTATTTGGGGAGTTTTTCCTGATCCGATGTGAGGACCCGGGACAGGGATGTTATGTGTACAGATTGTAAAGCCCTCCGAGGCAAACTTGTATTTGTGATGTTGGGCTATATAAAATAAACTGAATTGAATTGAATAGCTTTAAGGGGAAGTACTCAAGTAAAGTCCATCAAAAGGGTATTTAAATACAGCACTTGAGTAAATGTATTAAGTTACTTTGCAGCTATGAAAAACTTTCCACAATGGAACAAAATTAAATATCCATGACATTAATATTGCTACTTTCTGCAAACAATTCCACAATGCAATGCTTTTTATATATATGGAGTGTGTATGACATAGGGTGTGTTCAATGAGGCGTATCAGTGTATCTTTATTAAAACTACCACCAGGAGGCGCCAAAGTCAAACGGTTTCAAATCTTAACCAAGAGCAGCCTGAGAAAGAAGGTCAATTTGTGTTTTTTGTTGTTGTTAATAAGCATGTTGTACTCCTTGAAAAAGTTAAATGTATTCTTGTGTGTTTGACCTGGTGATGCTTTCTCTTTGTTTGTTGTCACGTGCCACAACAAAAATAAGAGTTGGAATGAACCATATCTGCTTTCCGATTGTAGATGATGCTGTTTTAATCTGCCCTCTCATAAATAAAATGTAATAAAGTTAAGTAGGCCACACCCTTACTGTCCACTGGACTCGTTCAATTGATATATTCCTTACGCTTGGCTTGCCAGGGCTGCATGTGTGCCTGAGCTAGCTGTGAGATACTTGGGCACTTATTTTCCGGCCCTTAATAGGTTTATGAGTCTAATTTTACGGTTTCATGACTGAGGGTCTCTGATTCACGCTAACGCTGCAGATCGTCGGCTTCCCTCTCCTCTTGCTCGACAGAGGAAAAAGAAAAACTGGTAACACTTCACTTTAAGTGCAGTGTAAGTCACCGTGGGTGCTTCACAAACACGCTCACCCTCCACAATGAGTCCATTACGACCATGTCAGGAAATTATCCTCATTAGGTCTTGGAATCATGGACCAAATATGTGCTGTAAGACTATTATGAGCCAGAGATATATCTTCTTGGTACTTACTGTAGTCTACTGACGCACAATCACACTGTGAACTTGTATTTCTCCTGTGGGTTTCACGTAGACATCTGGATGACGACCGAGATGTTGATATTTTCTGTGCCAAAAAAGAGTGATGGAGAGATATTTGTCTATTTCTACTATTTCTAAACACAAAATAATGAGTAAATGTCAATAACAAATGACAGCAATGACTGAAAAGGTGCAGGCTGAAACCATAGGTCATGTTTTAGGTTATGCACGAACAAGCGGGAGTTGTGTTTCATTACACAATCAGTTTAGAGAAAAATCGGAAAAATGCTTCCTTGACAAACATCCTCTGCATGTTCTCATAAGTTGCCTCTGTGTCAGTGGCCTTGGTTGTGATTTCCTGTGACAGTGAGCATCTTTGTTACAGCCAGACAGACGGCCGGCTGGTTACACTGTCTGTTGGGTCCTGTTTGTGTGTGTTGCCATAGCAACAGGGGGGCTGGGATGGCAGAGGCTTGGCGGTGGGTGGCGGCTGCTTCGTGATTCATGGACAGCGAGGGCGGCCGTGCAGAGCAAAAAATTTGGCAACTGAACCCCCGCAAAAAAAACAAAGAGGAAGCATCTGGTGGATCTGGGAAAGCTCTGTCTACCCACAATGCAACAGCATAAGCGCGGGTGACAAAGTCCTCTAAATGCATGTATTGCTAAAAAACATTTGAAGGTATTTTTAGTGGCATCAACCAAATCAAACATTCACTGCTAGATTTAAAGTTTATTCCCTGACCTTTGCAAAATAATCCCACAGCACAAGGTCCCTTTAGTCGCTGTTCTGAAGCTTTCAATCGAGTCACAGTGCACCTCAGCATGATGGGGTTTACCCAGTTGCGATATCTACATTTTTATTTTTGCTTAGCACTGTGAACAAGGTCAAGAATACACTTTCCCCCTCCATACTCGACATGGTTTTAACATCAGGGCCTGTATGTGTTCATGTGTGGTGCTTTAAGTAAATTTAGGTTTAGTCATTCAGTGTCGTTCTACTTGAGCTATTATTCGGTATTTGTTGTATTTAGGTGTATCGGCGTGGCTATTGATTTGGGTTTAGTTTACACTGACGTAGTTTTGGTTTTAAGATTCTGTTATCGCATGTTTTATGTCTGTCTGTTAACCACAGCATGTTATAAACAAGTGTTCTCACTTTGTCATGTTATGTGGTGTTATGGCCCAGAGTGCATGGGAGGGCAGTGGGCCCTGATGCTGTTCACCTCCCTACCTGAGGGGGTGCTGTTCTGTTGTTTTGCCGTGCTTGTGCTTTGTTTCATTGCAAGTGGTTGGATGGCGATATTTAAGAGGGAGCCTGTGGAGGCCGGCTCTCTCTCTTCTCTCCCTCCAGCTTTCAACCTGGCCATGCTGCACAACACTGATTCTTGGGTGGTGGGGTTAGCGAGGGTGTCGGTAGTGGTAGGGGTGAGAAGCCCTTTTGTTTAACCATGTTTTCTCCTGTTTTCGGTTAGGGAGATAGGTAAGATACCTGTACTTTATTTTGTTTCTTTGTGTAGTCTAGGGAAGTTAGGTTACTTGCAGATTGTTTTGTTTGTTATTTTGGGCCAGGCTCAACCTGAAGATGATGTAAGATCATCAAAATAAATAGCAATTGAGAACTATAAACTGCAGCATTGGTCCGAATTTTGGAGGTGAGGAGAAGGGGAGACTTGAATGTTACGTTGCGCTCAGGCTCCCCTAAACTGGGCGTAACACTGGATTGTGTAGATTCCCAAATAAATAAAAAATAAAAAAATCGGAAAGGGGCATCTTGCTTGTGTCCTCTCTTGTCGTGCGTTTCCTGTCTCTCTAAACTGACATATTCTAATTCATCTAATTATTACGTTTGTTTAGGTTGTTATTGGTACCTGACAAGACAGCTGGACACGAGGAGAATGACATGCAACAAAGTTCAACAACTCGACAAAAAACAGACATAAAAGAGAGAAAGAAATGTTGGGCCACCATGGACGAGACAACCTTTCAAACCTCAAAAAACCCTGAGGAAGATCATGTGATTTGACTAAAAGCTCCAGAACTTCTTTTCCCGATTTGTGCTACAATTTGCTCATGGTCAGGTATAAGTCAAGCAACTTTTAACGTCCTCTAAATAAATAAAAGAATTACATGATTATTGAATACAAAACTCATGTCATGCAAAACATTTAATTGAATCTAATGGGAGAAAGACTGTTTTGCTCAAAATCCTGGTATGCCATAAATGTAGATTAAATTACACATTGCCACTAAATGCATGTTACTTGAATGTCGTCATCGGCAAAGAAATTGCTCCAAGGAAAAGGTGTTTCACACAAAGACCGCAGAGAAAATAATAATGCAATAAAGGTGAAGAATGACACAAATTTGATAACGTTTAATCAGAATGTCGTAAAGAACAGAAAAAGACTAGAGGACAGCCACTGCATTACTATATCATGGGAATGACAGAGTCATCTTCAGAAACCAGAAGAAAGCAACAATAAAATAAAAACACACACACGCACGCACAATGTTCTCTTCTGAACGAGAGAGCACAGTTTTGTTTGCCGGTTTTTATTGGGACTCCGGAGCAGTGCTGGCTTCTTCAATCTAGTTTCCAGGCACCATTGAACCTGATGAGGAAGCAGAGGAAAACACACATTAGGCATGCAGGGCAAAGTACAAGAATGGATTTGCTTCGAGTCACGGTCTGTGTTTGTCTTAACAAATAGGATGAAAATGTAGGAGATGAACACGCAAATGAATGAGCACACACTTCCTACCTATTTAAAGTCGTGGCTCTCGGTTCCACCACGACCAAATCCTGAGAGGAAAGAGACAGGAAGGGATTATATTATTGAACTATAACATTGACATTAGAAGTTTGAGGCTTTTACTTTGAAAATCTGAAAGGGAACTTATTCTTTCACGCAAGGTTAGACTTTAATAAAATGTTACTAATTATGTAAGGACTGGTTTATTGAGTGTGTGATCCCATCCGGTGACAGTGTGTGCTTTGAGAGGACCGTTTACAGCCTCGATGCTATCGGACTATCGGCTTACCTTTAGGTCCAAACATCGCACCGTAGCAGGGGTTGTGACAGTACGGCTTGCCGTCATGCTGCAAGGCAAAGGAAAGTTTATTTGTAGCGCGTGATTCAACTACAAGGCAATTCAATGTGCTTCACATAAAACCATTAAAAGCATCAAAACATAATGCAAAAGACATTAAAAAACATTCATTTAAACATTAAAAACAGTCAGCAAAACAATAAAAAGCTAAAGAAATAGAATAAAAGTCGCAGTGCAGTTTAAGAAATGAAATACAGTAGTGAAATGCAGAAATTGTAAGAGGCAGAGATATGAACTAAGCATTGATATAATATATCATATTCACTATATCAGATTATCTTTTCACAGGAGTCTGTCCTCTCCAGTAAGCAACCTTTGTGAGTATGATTAATGTATGACCAACAATTGTTTATTATTTGTACAAAAACATTTAAAAACATGGTAAAACAAAAAATAAGATTTCCAAGTTCTAATGTATTGTGTTGTGTGTATATGTGTTAATTGTGTCATTTAGCTCTTCTTATATGCTAAATATATGTCCAATTAAAATAGCGATGTCTGAGATACTATAACAAATATATAAACTCTGAGTAAACCAAAACAATTTTGTTCTTTGAATGCCAGTCTTTTAGGTGTACTTCTTAGCTTATTTCTAACTTTTGTTGATTAAACGTGTTGAAAGTTAAACC
This sequence comes from Myoxocephalus aenaeus, assembly GCA_038501785.1. Lineage (NCBI taxonomy): Eukaryota > Metazoa > Chordata > Actinopteri > Perciformes > Cottidae > Myoxocephalus > Myoxocephalus aenaeus. Next base: position 591,947 of record JBAMJR010000610.1, read on the forward strand.
TGTGAAATCAATAACAGAGTGGAGGTTTAATCGTGCATTCACATTTGCAAACCAAATCCTGTGCAAATTATTACAGTTGACAGGACATTCTAGTATGTACCTCCGCGTGTGAGCCTGCCGACAGTGTCTTGTTGCACTTCTCACACTTCAGACAGGGCCTGTGCCAGTCCTTGCCCAGTGATGTCACCCTCTCGGCTGCCAAACACACATAAACCACAAAATTAATCACGACCGCCTTGAACGTCCGTCACACAGAGAGAGAGAGAGAGAGATACTGTAGTTTGAAAAGGAAGTGTCACAGGCATGATCAGTTTTACATCATGTCTTTGCAGATAACGTCAAGAACATTATCTGGGTGTGTTGCTGGAGGGAAAACGAGAACTAAATGTCCCAGAGGAATTTGTCCTGCCTCATAAACTATTATAAAGACCGTCTTTATCTGCAGGGTTGATCTTCACGAACACCAATCAGGAGGACTGTAAAAGTGGAGAGGAGCCTGACATCTCCAGGTCTTTAGTGGACAAGAGTTGAGACAACTTTTGAGACCCGTCACATGATTACGAGCAAGAATCTGGCCAAGAATCTCCATGCAAATTTGAAAAAAAGGTTACAGTGAATGCACAGGAAATGCTGAAATGGAGGGTGTGTTATCATGAACTGAGGCTGTTTCTACCAAACATGTCATAACTCATGAGAGTTAAAAAACAAACAAATAAAAGATATTCAAAAAGGGCCGCAGACGTATGAAAGAATAACGCAGGTCAAGCCCACTGATCTCCGAACCTTCCCACAATATCAGGACATGACGTACTTCCTCCCTAAAAATAGCCCGATGTGGCACGAGATTATGCAACGTGCAACGGAAATGGGGAAAGTTCTCCGAGGGCGAGGTCAGCCTCTCGGGCCAGTGGCATGAAAACAATTCAGCAAAATGGGGTAGAACTTGTTTGACATTAAATGATTACTGTGTTTAAATGAAAATAACAAATTAATGGACTGAAAAAACAGTGAGTTCTTGCCTGTATAAGCAGTAATGGAGCAGAGTCTCACAGTTAAAGTAGAGCCCACACAGCAAAATCGGTAGTGTTACTTAGTGTTAATTTTCCAGTGTAAAATATTTTGAGTTGATCAGTGTTGTTTTGGGTGTTAATTGAGCACTTGCAGTGTTGAAATAGCTCTGCGGGCGGAGTTGTTTCAATGAGTTAACGCAATGCACTCCTGACTGAGTTAGAGTGACTTCCTGTGCGACTGAGTGGGCGGGCTTTACCCAGCATGCAGTTTGGCGGTTAAACAATGAGTCAAGTTCTATCCCTGAGACGTAAGTAGCTCTGACTGTGAACATTACATTTGACTGAGAACATTACATTTTGCTGCCTGCCGAGGAGCGACAATAGTCGTTATGGCTATGCATGCACCACCGGTATGAAGGGATATGAACAATTCATACCTGCTGGCCAGTTGTGAGCACATAGTAATATAATCACTTAATAATATAATTAACCACTGTCACCTTTTTCACTTTCATGTGTCATAAGACATCACTGTGAGTGTTAGATATTAACACTTTTAGTGAAAGGAAACAACACAATTTAGTGTTAAAAATACACTTGTATGTGTCATAAGACAACACTGTGAGTGTTAGATATTTAACACTATGAAAGAGTTAAAATATTAACACTATCCAAAGTGTACATTTAACTCTGAACCCGAGTGGATTATATGAACACTGGCATAGTGTTGATTTTAACCGATTTTGCTGTGCAGAGTCCTTATCAGTTACGTTGACGCCCTTGTAGTTTTGTTATAATCTTTGTATGTGGATCTGATAACGTTTTTTTCGTGCACATGCTATATATTGTACCTGACAATATGAGAGTAAATGGAGTGTGAGAGACATAAGAAATAATCACATCTGTTCTCTGCATCAACTTTCTCTGCCTGGAGCATTATGGAGGCCATCCAGTGTACACAAACAGACACAAATCTGAATGGAAAAACACACTGTGAGGGAGGCCGTTCAACTATTCGCTTCATTCCTTCCCAAAAAAGATTCAAGGAGTATAACAGTTTGTCAAGCAAAAAAAATAGAAGCTCAAGAAAAAAAATAGAAGCTAAAAAAAATAAATAGAGAAGAGGTAGGGCTGGGCGGTATGGCCAAAAATTTGTATCACGGTATTTAGTAAGATTCTGGCGGTTTCACGGTATATCACGGTATTTTTTTTTCCGAGCAAACACATTCATTCATTGACTAATTTCAGCCAATGACTTCCTGGAGTCTTGTATTAATTAGTGAGCTTTAGATGTGCTAGCAGATGGATTTCATTACAGTCGGACAGACTAGCATGAACTAAACAGCCTAATGGTGTCTCCCTGTCTTTACGCTAAGATAAGTTGCTGTCTTTAGCCTTATATCTAAAGGTTTAACATTCTGGGAAACAGGCTTATTTTTCTTTCATGTCAGTACACAAATATGAAGCTACCGCAAGCTTTGCTTTGCATAATCAGAGGGAAACAGCTGGCGCTGTCAGAAGCTAACGACACTCTGCTGACCAACTTTATTAATCCCCGAGGGGAAATTTGCCAAATTTCCCCTCGGGGATTAATAAAGTATATATTCATTCATTCATTCAAATCTACCTAATTGAAGGAATACTTTGGTATTGTGGGAAATAAGACACTTATTTGCTATATTTGATTTCACTCTCATGTCTGAATATTAAGCTAGCCAGCAGCCGGCTTAGTTTAGCAAAAAGACTATAAATGGGGGTGGGGAAACAGCTAGCCTAGCTCTGTCCAAAGGCAAAAGGCAAAAATCTGCCAAACAGCATCTCTAAAGCTCAGGAAGTACGTTTTTCATGGATTAAAAATACATTTATTTATTGATCACTTCCTGCACAATCTCTGCACAAATAACACACTACACATTCTCTTATTTGATTCTAACGCTTATTCAAAGTCCTCCAGTGGAAAGCACGAGTACTGTGAGTGTATCTGGACCTGGACCAAGTCGCCCCAAATTGGTTTGCTTGTTTTGGCCAGATGGGGAAAGTTTGTCCATGAAAAGGAAGAATGGGAAGCACTTTTTCCCAGTTGCACGGTCAATGCATCTGACTGACAGTCCAAAGACTTGGCTTTGTATTCTGCATTGGCCTGCAGCCTCTGCGGTTCTCCCCGGAGAAGATTTACTCTGTTGCACTACTGAGCTGCAGACAATGTGGTAAATGGATTAAGTCACAAATAAAATGGAGCTGTCCCTTTCCTCCCTGGATAATAGCTCCCCGCTTTGATGGTATACTCATGAGACAGACCGACAGGGACGGAGCCTGCTTCCAAGTCATTAATCATGCTTCTCATCAAACATCAGGAAAGACAATTCAATTTCAGGGATCTTATCTCTCCAAAGTAACTTAATAACAAGAAAGAGTACAGAGTGTATAAACAGTTTAGATTGCAGACTAACAGAGATTGAACAAGTAAGAAAAATAGATTATCTGATGGAAAGTAAGTACTATACTTTATTTGAGTATTTCCATTTTCTGAGACTTTTATTTCAAAGTCAACGGTTACCCTTCAGATTTATATTTACATCCAAAGCATCAGCGCTGCAGAAACATTGAGATAAGTTACTTAATAGTAATGGAAGCAGTACTATTTTACTGATACATTTTTTTTTATCAATTACTTTTACGCAAGCAAATGATCTGAATACAATACATAATTCATAATGTATTCTCTAAAGTCCTCCACGTGTCATTTAATAATGTCTTTTGTTTCCTCATGTTGTGGAGAAAAGCTGCCCACTGTTCACTAACCAGGAAACACGACGTCCTGCGTGTAAAAACGACGAAAACAAGAGAACAGATCTTACCGAAGTAAACTTCCTTCTGGCACTTTGGGCACTTTGGCATTTTGCTGCAGCTGTTTGTGTCAATTTAGCGGAGAGAAAACTCAGCAGGTATCCTGTGGATGAAGTGTGACTGGCCCACCTGTCTGTTCTGACTCTGCAGTGCAGATGTGCGCTGCGCCCAGTATTTATAGCGCCGAAACTTTTTTTTCTTCTTTTTCTAACAGTGGGAGAGGCTTGTGTTGAGTCTGTGCGCGTGCACACGTGCAGAAAACATCACATTGGGGCACTGGAATTTAAGAATTTAACTCAACTCTTCCCCCTCTTTTAGCGGCTTTTAAGTAAGTCTATTATGAGGAATGCAACATTAAAGTGATGTGCACAATTTGGATATAATTATAATCCAGTAATATACATTATTCTGCAGTGGATCATTCTGCATAATGAGTACTTTTGCTACTTTCGTACTCAAGTAAAAATGAATGCAGGATTTATGAATAAGTAGTTTTATGCTGTATTCTGCTTTTACTCAAGTAAAATATTTGATCATTTAGTGAGTGGTTTATTATTATTATTATTATTATTATTATTATTATTATTATTATTATTATTATTATTATTATTTATTTTAATGGAAAAAGCAGACAAGTCCTTTAATTTGTCTTATAACACGCCAGGAGGGGATACTGTACAAAACAATTTAAACGTTTTATCAGTGTGACTGAAGTTCAGAGTCTGGGTGTCAACAGATGGTCCTAGTCATCAGGTAATTACTGGGCTGCATTTCACACGCTCTTAATCTATTAATTAATCATCACAATGCCTGCAGCAGAATGTGTTTGTGGAATAAACACTGAAGTATTAATACTCCGTACTAAAGCATTTCCTTCGTTCTCTCAACACATGTTCTTTTTGGCAACTTTACTGCACACCTTCCCAGAGTTCAACTAAGAGAGCTGCTGCAGAGCTACGTGATGTAGGTCAAACCATCCTTTGCCACATCGATGGTTCATCTTGAATGGGTTGTCCTTGAATCTCATAAATAACAAGTGCTCCCATCTGAATCACTTTTTTCTGATTACATTAAACTACATTCCACAAGTAAACTGTAAAACAGTAAAAGTCAAGTTCCTAAATTGTCAAATCCTGATCCTTAATTATTTACTTTCTGAGTGTGCAGCCTGACGTGAGTAAATGGACCTCCTCGCTGAGACAACCCGCCTGATGAATAATCCAAGTCAAGGTGAATCAACAGTGACTGATTACAAACACAATGTGTGAGTCTTGTCTTTCTGTGGTTGTAACTTTATATATATATATATATATATATATATATATATATATATATATTTATAGTGCTTTGTAACAAAGGATGCAACACACCAGGGGTATAGCTGGGCTTACATGGAAAGATAGTGGAGTCTCATGTATAAAAACAAACAAATCATTTATCATTTATCAGTTGTATGTACACCAAATTAAATGATTGTTGGTTTGGACATTAGGCCTCTTGTTGCTGATGTTGTTCCACTAGTCTACACGCTAGTATTTAATGCAACTTATTTTGTAGCCTGTTGGATATTTAACAGTAATATATATATATATATATATATATATATATATATATATATATATACATACAGTATATATACAGTATATATAACATCCCCCTCCACAGATTAGCCACACAGCTGCTACCCTGTTGTTTCTTTGTGTATCGGGTTGGCATGTGACTGCAGCCTGATAATGATGTCACAATCTCTCTGGCCTAAACTCTGCTTTGGCATCCAGCTCACACTTTGTGTACCGGGTGTAATCATTACAACACAACCTGATCGCACACACCCAAACCCCAGGGCGACCTTTGACCTTTCCAGTGGGGGTCTGAAAAGATAACCGTGTTATCTGTGTCACTATGTGTGTCACGGTTCAGCTCATTTCAGATCTTGCTCCACGCCCCCCTCATTCCGTCAGTCACTCCCTCCTCGTCAGCCCTCAGTCCATTCACCTGTTCATGCCCGTCTCACCTGTAGCACATTCCCTCATTAGTCTTCACTACTTAGGTCCCCTCACTTGCACTTGTCCCCTGCCAGATTGTATTTTGTGTTCACCTGTTTCTGTCTGGTTTGTTCCTGCATGTAAAGGATTCTTATTTTGCTACCACTGTTTCGAGAGTCGTGCTTCTGGGTCCTTGTCCTTCTAACCGTTACAATGTGTGTGTATATGGGGTTGGAAAACTGTTGTGTTCACTGTTATATGATGCAGACACACCTGCAGAGTGAAGTTCTGTCTGTTTTCACAGTTGAGTTGAACTTCTGAAAGATAGCGAAGCCTTCTGAGGACCTCTTTAATGAAATCACCACGGCAACAAAACAAAGAGCTGATCTTGTCAGACCGTCGGTGCTTTCGGCCTCCAAGCTGCTTTGATCGCTAATCAAGATGGCATTTTCCAAGTTAAATCGCAATAAACATACAGATTAATTCATATCTTTTGTAATGAGAGCTTTCTAAACATCGTGTCTCAGGTAGGATGCTGGAGAGATTTAACTTTGCTCCACAGGGCCTTATTTGGTAGAAGACATGTTGAACAACATGTACGAAGAAAGAAAGAAAGAAAGAGAAAACCACTCGAGTGGAGTAATGCCGTCGGCAGTCAGTTGGTTTTGGACTGGAACTTTGTAGGAAAGCACAACAATAATAAAGATTCAGCAGAGCGATGCGCCTGCAAATCATTTTCCAGATCCGGTTCCCAGTGACAGATTTACCTGCAGGTTTTGCTGCGTGGGGAGAATCTCCAAAGTCTTCGGGATGAGAGGGCCGCCTTGCAATTTTCTCCATGGATCGGTTTCCAATAAATCAGGGCTGCCGGGCAGAAGCTCTGGCCTCTGCAGATCAGAGCGCTAATCTCTAGCCGAGGGTCTCGCTTCAGTGACCCTGCTACCGGGTCGGCTCGGCTCCGGTCCAGCCAGCGAGGCTGTGATGCGCCTCTGTTACTGCCTTGTAATTATACATTGCAGTGATCAGCCCGCCTCCCTTAAATTAGACTAGATTAACATGAAGGTATGTAGGTTTCATGCTCTGCATTGCTGATCAAGTACAATGGAGACACTCAAAACTTCTGAAGACGCTCAAATGCACACGTCTACAGGAGAGACATGAAGTCTAGCAGGCTGCTGCTAACTCGTTTAATTAATAAAAAATACTGACAGTGATAACACGGAGGGCATTAATTGACGTAGGTTCTAAAATCTTACATTTTCTAATTCGTTTTGCAGGCTTTGGAGACTCAAGATAGTTAAACTCGACATTGTGGGCAATAGATTAATAAGTATAGGATTCAGTCTTTTTTTACAGGATTATAAAAGGATGAAGGGATATAAAAATAGCTTTTAGGTTTTGCCCTTGGTCAAGCAGCTAGTTTTTTGTATAAAAAAAGGGTCTTAGCTCAACTTGCAGTTAAGGAGGTTCTTGTCTATTTGTTTCCCTTTATTTTGCAGTACTTTGTGACATATTTCAGCATCACAGGCACCAGAATCCACCGAAAGAGCACACTGAAATCCTGTAAAGCAGTCAATTTAAAAAGCTTAAAATATATAACTATTGAAAACAGAGGGCTGGATCTGGCAGCCAAAATTGGGACTGAAAAATGATGTCATGTTTTCCTCTAAAACGGATAATCAAACTACTTTTTTTTCTGTGCTCCATTTACATCATTCAAACTCATGCAGATTGTGCAGTGACCTTTCCCCTGTGAGCTCTTATGATCTAAGAGAGTTGCTCAAACATAGAGGAGCTACTGTACAAGCAGCTACCGTGAGCTCTGAGCTATGTTCCCCTTTTGGGAGCCATACATTCTGTGGCATGACATCATAGCCTGCTAAGTCGTCTCGTTTAATGAAAGTACTTCACATTTAATTTGATGTTTCGAATTGCACGAGCATCAATCAGGAGATTATAAAAAGATTACTGAGGCCACTTGATTGCAAGATTAATGGAGAAGAAAGTCTGAAATTACTTGCAGAGCAGCAAAATGAGGCAAATCAATTTCTTGCCATGGATCGAAAATAACCTCCACTCCACTTGTTTTAATTATACAAATATTTCCGCTGGGTTTATGTGGAGCAGCTCTGTAATTATACACAGTGATGGATCAGCGTCTATGAGAAGCACAAGACAAGCAAACATGTTTATGGAGTAAAAGTAAAACAAGGCACGTCGGGGTGTCGGCCATTCATGGAACCACGTGTTGTCAGAGCGGCTGAGTCATCAGCTTCACACACCTATAAGAAACCATAAAAATCATATACACGCACACACATTTATTGAAGCTGTATTCAGTTTCACACACTGCACATGCATGCAAACTGTACAGTCGGACTTGCATGGACACAGTAAATTCACATGCTCCTAAGACCTGCAGCAGATGTTCATGCAGCCGAAGTACATTTGCTCACAGGTTGTAATCATAAAGCGGCTATGATCAATACGTTTCTTATTCACGTGAATACTCGTACATGAAAACGCTTTCACCGGACTCTGCAGGTCAGCTTTGGGGCATTTTAGCATCTTTCAGCTCTTGGTTTTTCTTCTCTCGCTTCTGAAATCTCACCTTCTTTTCTGCCCTTCCTCCTGATCTTCTCATGGATTTCGCCCCTTCAGTTTCACCAGACAGTGCCACTAAAATCTACTTTTCTTCACAATCATTATCCCGTTTTACTTTGGACACTTGCATGCATTCTTTGCTATTTTTTTTTAACCTTTTATATAAACAAAAAATCTGAATTCAGGATTTTTTACATGTATTCTTATTATTTTCCAATGTGGAATTGATATCTTTACTTTTTACCGACCGATTTAAAGAACCCACCGGGGTCTCCGTTTCTCACACTATTGCTCTCTCAGACACACTCCAGGTGTTTCCAAGGTCGCTGTCTGCGTTCTTATCTTTGCTCGCCTTTGATGCTCCCATGACCTCACGCTTTACGTTCCTTTTCCTGTGATTTGAGTTGAACTGGGAATCACTGGAGCGTCTGTGCTTCGTTGTGCTTTTGCTTGCTGATGGAGATTAGTCACCTCTGGATTGATTACCTATCACCACATCAGAGGTAAAAAAAAGACTTGATTGTTCCTGTGCTGTTGTCAGCGAGGACTGTAATGATATGTTTACATTCAGAGGAAGAAAAGATGATCCATGCCACGGACGATGACTGTATGTGTTGTGTTTTTGACCTGAAATGTTGTGACGTGTAACCTGAAGTGATCGTTTAAGTTTCTTCCCATGCAATTCCATTTGTAGAGGATCTGATTACTGATCATAAGCATACCACAACACTGTACGCTTTCATAAAGAGTTCCCTCAACTGCCCCGAACATCAGCATCACTCAGCCCACTGCATGTTTGTGGAGTCATTTGTCTTGCATCACATAATTTTTTCCTCTTTCATCATGTCTCTTCCCCTCCGCTGAGTTATACTTAGCCTGTTTGAACGTGCTTAGGGGTTGCAAACAGATCCCTTTGGCCTCCTGCAGGACACTGAGGGCACGGGATGAGTGGATGCTGGAAGCGTTCTCACAGTGAGTGAATCCTGGTGTCATAATGACCACGGGGAAGATTTTGTGAGCTTGTCGGGCGCTGTAGAAGCGTTGGCATGGTGTGGCCACAATCTCCTGCTGATCAGCTCTGCTGCAGCGGTAACTTGTGCTACTTGAAGTACTGTAATGAGATCTCTACAGGCCTGCAAGAGAGTCGATCACACCTCTGCACCAACGCTGGTTTAGTATGTAGCCAAATCTATGCTGATTCAGAGGTGGAAGAAGTAGCCTGCATATAAAATAGAAACAGCATTAATATACCTCATCAGCCCGAGGATCCCCCTATAGGGATACCCTAGGGCTTCTACAGGTGTTCTACAGCTCATATGACCTTGATATGAATACCAGGCCATATTATCCTTGATCTCTAAAGAATCAGCAACTCCTTGCCTTTAAAAAAAAAATTAGAAAAAAAATATTATTATTTATTTTCTGCATAAATATGATCAAAAGTCAAGAGTCTGATAAACAAATGACTCCTCAGTCGCTCCCTGAGTTTTTTAATTCTATTTTTGGTGCCTTCCCATCATGCCCCAGAGTAATACTGCACCTCTTTAGAAAGATTAAGACCTAAAGCATCCAAATCTGCAATAATAATCACAATAAACACAAGCAAGAAGAAGGAGGCCTTTCGGGCCTGGCTGGCCCAGGGGTCTCCTGAAGCAGCTGACGGGTACCGGCAGGCCAGAAGGGCCGCAGCTGCGAAGGTCGCGGATGCTAAAACTCGGGCATGGGAGGAGTTCGGGGAGGCCATGGAGAAGGACCTTCGGTTTGGCCTCAAGGAAGTTCTGGCAAACCATCCGACGGCTCAGGAAGGGAAAGCAGGGTCTACCCCAGGCTGTTCTCAGCGGGTGAGGGGGGGGGGGGGGGGGGGGGGGGGGGGGGGGGGACTGCTGACCCGGACTTGGGACATTGTCGGGCGGTGGAAAGAGCACTTTGAGGAACTCCTAAACCGGCCAACATGTCCCCTGGAGAGGGGGCAGTGCTGGAAGACTTTGGGGTGGTTGCACCCATATCCTGGCAGAGGTCGCTAAGGTAGTCAAAAAGCTCCTTGGTGGCAAGGTTGCCGGGGTGGATGAGATTCGCCCTGAGATGCTGAAAGCACTGGACATTGTTGGGCTGTTTTGGCTGACACGCCTTTTCAGTGTCGCATGAGGGTCGGGAACAGTGCCCTTGGACTGGCAGACCGGGGTGGTGGTTCCCATCTTCAAGAAGGGGGACCGGAGAGTGTGCTCGAACTATCGTGGTATCACACTGCTCAGCCTCCCGGGAAAAAGCTTATGCCAGGGTGCTGGAAAGGAGGCTCCGACCGCTTGTCGAACCTCAGATTCAAGACGAACAGTGTGGATTCCGTCCCCGGGCCGTGGGAACAGTGGACCAGCTCTTTACCCTCGCAAGACTACTGGAGGGGTCCTGGGAGTTTGCCCACGAAGCTTCAACCACCAGCGGACTCCCCCGCCGAGCAACGCACAATTACGCAGCGCCTCTCGGATCGGACACCTCGAGGTTGGAGGCGTCTCTACACGTTTTTTCTACACATGAAAACACATGAAGCTCTAGCGTAAGTTCAGACCGGTGATCACCGTCAGAAGAGTCATAGCACCCAGCATCCCCAGTCCAGCAGCAACAACAGCGCTGTGGCTTGTTTATGATTAAATACGACTGCAAATGTAAAAAACAGTGACACAACCAGCATTTCACTCACCAGACGCACATAACCCTCCGTAACCCTCTGTGGGAAAGGCGTCATTAGTAAATCCAGTAAATCCTGAGATTCTAGGTTTGAGATTCTAGCTCCACTGACCAATCACAGCGCATGTTAATGGTCACGCGGGCCCTGTGACGAATCAGACATCCAGACTCAGAAGGCTGTTTCATATAGTTTAACCAGGCTACTCTTCCATAGATAAAGAGAGGTGAAATGTGATTGGATTAACCAGCTCCCAAACTGAGGCATACCATGTGGGCGACTGTGGCTCAGTGGTGAGCATGTGTAACAGATGTGTTCAGGGCATGGAAGAGGTAGACTCAGATGAATTTTCCAGCATTCATTTATTCCTGCAGAAGACAATAAATCACAGACATTGCCTTCTGGTCTCTCTCGCTGCACATCAGCTTCCTAGACACGCAAAACAACAGAATCTATAAAAAGGAAAGTATACTTCAGGGCGACCGGATGTAGCTAATGCAAACGGTGCCAAATAGGGCAAATGAAACAGCCACAAAACCTATACTTTTACCATCTAAAATAATGACACAACAGCTGGACACCGTGATCATATTAGCGACCATTACCGTGTGTAACAAACGGTTATTTTTTGAAAGTATACATTATAAAATAGCTATAACCTTTAATTATAAAAAATAAATAAAAATAAAATAAAATAAATAATTATAAAATAGCTATAACTTTGTGATTCTGTTTAGGCCAGCAGAGAAGGCTTAGAAGGCCCTGACGGCCCACCACTGGTATATATAATATATATATATATATATATATATATATATATATATATATATATATATACATCAGTATATTTACTGATATACTGAAGATTTTTATACTGATATACTGATTTTATACTTATAAACGTGCATTGAACACAGTTCTGTTTCATAAGAGGGGAGAGCGTGTCCCAGAGTTGAACCAGCAACCCTCTAGTCACAACTTTGTGCGTACTTTTGTGTTTCCTTTTCTTCCCATGGTTACAAAGTGTCACCTAAATATTTCAGACCCTCTGGCAGACGAGCTCACGTTATGTTTGACTTGAATGCCTTTCAGTTATGGCTCCTCAATCAAAACAAATACTCTCAGACAAACACACACGCACTCTCAGACACACACACACGCACACACGCACGTGCATGTGCACGCACACTCTCACGCATACGCACACGTTCACACGCACACACGCACACACACACTTACACAGATTCCTGTGCAAACACATTCGGTCGGGGTGAGAACAGGTCCAGCATTTGAATCTTCATGGGAGAAAAGCAAAATGTTGGGCACCATTAAAAGAAAAACCATTGCTGCAGACGTTTCCGATAAAAATAAAAAAAGCATCCCATAAAACCAGTCAAATTGCTACGGTAAACCATTGTCATTAAGGCCCATTTAATGCTGGGACCTGGCACAAGCTCAACTATTCAGAAGGAAAAAAAAAGGTCAAGTAAATAAACACTGTGGTAAGCGGTAATTTCCTTGGCAACTGGGTGGTTGTTTGTCAGGGAGGCTGTGTCCGCTGCTATGACAACCGTGAGTTACTCAATAACAGGAAATGAAGAGGCTGGATGTTTCTGAGGAAACTGCGCGATCATTTCCTTTTACAGACATGAAAGACAAGTCACTTTAAATTTGTTAAGAAAACAGATATTGATCAAATCAGAAAGAACAAGCATCATATTTTTTCATATACTTGTGTAAATACGTGTGTATATACTTTTGTATATACTTGTGTATCAACGTGTCCTCATACAACAGTTCGTATAATATCTTACAAAAAGTTATTCCTTTTTTCCGGCGTTTTCCCATGAGAATTCCAGCAACTCGTGCCAATTTCCGCTCGTACATGCATCCAGTCTTTTCAAAATAAATCTCTGTCTTTACAGGAAACAACTTAGTCAGGTTTAGGCAGCAAAACTACTTTTTATTTAGGTTGAGGAAAAGATTGTGAAATGCTGAGTGAGATTTAGAAGATAGTTTAGAAGTTAATAAAGTATGACATTTACGTGACAAACCCTTCCGCCTCCACTCCTGCCGCCCCGCGTGGCTTCTGAGCCCCAGGAGCCTTTCACATGTGGGGTTACAGGTAAAAAAAAAACACCCTGCAAATTACGATAATTTGACAATTTTGTGATTACTATTAACTTTGCTTTGAGTCTGCGCTGTTTCATTCAAATAAAATGAATACAAAATTGAGCATGTGCTCAAATACAACAAGTAGCCGGCTCCTTGGGTGCTCTAGTCTAGATAATATATTTTACCTGTAAAATCCTGTAAATCAGGAGTGCCTGTAAATCATCAACATCTGGTTTCAACACTGCAGTATTTAGCCTCGCTGTTTCCCCCCTGAGACCCATTTTGTGCCTTTAGATATGCTGCACATACTTGCCTATTAGTCGCTCGCTTCACATTATTTGTTTTCTGACAGAAAAATAAACATCATATTTTACTCTTAACTATGCAGGTGTGTTTTCTGGATCGCAGCTCCATGTTCAGATGGAGTGCCTTGTGATAAGCTGTCTTCATGCTCCTTGTCGACATACTCCAAACCTGTTTCTTTGCTGCTTTTAGAACCACAGTTTTAACAATATCTCCTTAAATTAACTCTCAACCGCCACCTTTGCTGGAACTCATTACAACTGAATGGTAGCCAAGCATGCTGGATGAAATTTAGGGTTTCATTCTAAAGAGCATGACTCCAATTTTCCGAAATAAGACAATTTGCTTTGTGTAAAATGGCCGTGGGACTGAAGGTGGGACATTACAACATGTTTTACTGGTATTCTTGTTTTTTCTCCCACTGATTTAAAGTGTTTCTTGCCGCAAACTGTTTTCTTATATCTTCTGTTCTTCTTATGTTATTTTATGTATTTATTCATCAGTGTCTTTCATCTCAGTATTTGGGTTTTGCCTGCTTTCACGCTCACATAGTGTCATTTAGAGTGTACTATCTGGTGAACACGATGGAGCGTTCAGCAGTTTAAGAGCCAGATACTCTCCTCGGTGGAGTCGGTGGAGACCAGAAACAGTAAATAATGGATTTGCATTCATCAGATGGACACAAAAGCAAATCCAAATGAATGATAAAGTTGCTGGCAAATGTTAGTTGACACGCCGTAACAACTTTACAAGGTGATAATATCTCAGTGGTGTGCTTGCAGCGTGTTGCCCTGCACCAACAGAGCCAAAAAAAAAATCCATTAATGCATCTTAAATGGCTTGCCTGGTTAAATAATTGTAGATTTTGTATTTCCACTGCTGTAACACCAGTTGCTTTAATAGCGTGCCATGCAGCCCCCCCCCCCCGCCTTCTTTTCTGATTGCAATTCAGAGCTTTTGGTTTTCCACTTAGATCTGCGAAAGAGAAAATAGACAGCAGAAATATGTTGGCTAAATATTTACACTTTGTTTGGCTTGGAATGGGTTTCCTCCCCTACCTCAATAAGTGACACAAGCCCCTCTTTGTTCCCTGGCCTCCACAACCTCAGCTGCCAGTAAATCAAGTCTTTCTCCCTCTTGCAGGATTCATTCTCTCGTTCACTGAAACGGCCTTCTTCCATAAACCTCTATATAGATCAAACCCCGTGCCACTGAAAGTTGTAAAATATCAGTTCACCACGGTCCTGTTATTTAGCACCTGTTCCCTCTGGTACCTCCGAAGCTCTTTCTGCCCATTAGAAGTCCTGTTTTGGCTTTGATACCGACTCACACTGCTTTATTTCAGCCTTATTCAAAGGTTAAAGAAAAGACAGCAAAGAGATTGCAATATTTGTTGGAACATAAATGGCGACACGTTCAAGCAAACATGGGATTTGCGGTTGCTAGATCCAGACTCATTTGTCAGTTTTTAGGAACTCAGTGGTCTCGTATCACCTCGTTGAAGACTTGGCACAGAGTCAGAACAGTCACAAGTCGAAAAACATTTCCCACTGAGCAGCTACAAGCTTTCTTTCTTTTCTATTTCTTGACCTTTTCAAAGTTTACAGTAACAACACATGTTGGACTGGCTCATAAATGCGTCTCATGCAACACATGATGCCGCGTTGGGCTTTGAGGATGGACGTCAGTATTCTCTGTGGAGATTACTCAGAATGTTTGCATGCCATGGTGACCTAAAACGTTTGATTGCTATTCGTAAGAGGACATCGAGCTTCTGTTTGAATGCTGCTATTATAGTTTGAGTAAACACTGGTTGGCGGTACTGTCCTCTGCCACCTGTGAAAGGTAAATAGTTTTCTTTCCTGCTGGCAATCAGATAGGACACTCATGTTTGTGCATTAAATATTAGCTTAGCTTAGCATAAAGACTGGAAGCAGGGGGAAACAGCTAGCCCGCTCGGACTAAAGCTCACAGTATGTCTTTCGTGTTCTGTACACACACAAAAAACAACTAAATGTGTTTTCTTGGGAAGTCTCTGCTTCCAGTATTATGCTAAGCTAAGCTGTAGCTCTTGGCTTCATTTCCATAGTTACAGTAATGCATTGCACAGACGTGATACTGATCTTCTCATCTACCTCTTAGCAAGAACGTCAATGTGTATTTGCCAAAATATTAAACTAGTATTTCACGTGGTTGAGTCTTCTTCAAAGGCAGGTGGTTACTCAGGGGGAAATAGTTGAGAATCATAGTTGCCTCTTTAATGGTTCACTCTGCTTGAAGGAGGGATAACCACACACACTTTTACAAGGTTGGCAGGTCTGGAAATTGTTCCTGCAGAAAACCCACCAATCGGAGTGGCTTGCCTCGTCCACTGCTCCAATTTTCATCACACAGCGGTTTACTTTTGATTCTTTTAAAAGCTTCATGGTTGGTTTCCATCTCAGCTGAAACTGCACTTAAATCCTGAACACTGTAAGTAATCATGGACCGAAAAAAGCTCTGGATGGTTACATTCTTATCCCGTAAATGCCACATAAATCCCACTTCAAATCAATCACCGGACTAATGATTCATCAAGTTGCACAAAATGACATGCTTGTGCTCTCCTTCTCCCCGTAAGTCACTTTAAAGAGATTCAGCAGGAACAGTGACCGGTGACGGACTATAAATTTGACTCGAGCTGACTTCATGGGTCATTCAGTAACTCAGGCAGTTTATTAGGATGATAAAATAACAATGGTTTGCTTTATTGGGCTCATAATGTCGCAGAAGTACAGTTAAAATCCCAGAGACTGAGGATGTATGTATTTATAACCATTTAGATGAACACATCAGGTCATTTATTGTTTTGTTTTGACTCTGATTATCAGTGAAGAAAATGAAAGCATTGATCACAACTTAATGAAGCAGCTGCATGTGCTCTAACACCCATAATTAAGTTCATTATTGGCACTTAAATCATTCAGATTTCACTCTAAAGGAATGCTTACATCTACAAGATGATCTAAATTATCTTGTTTGAAGTATACTGGTCTTATTATCTGCTCTCTCACACTTTCCGACATGCCGTATTCAGGATATTAGTGGGCCAAAATGACTGAATGCTGGTATTTGGAAAGTTACCACTGTACAGTATCCTCTGTGCAACTGGGGAATCCATTGAGTGAATCGGGAGAAAATACATCTCACGATATTCATGACTAAACGTTTGCCTTTCCTTCAGACAGCATCTGTGAATCCCAATGACTGTCAAATCATAGTCAGAGAGCCATTAATCATCAAATGTGCACATTTCTGTTTTCCATGAAACCGTGAAGTTGGTTCAAGGACTGAGAAATATAATACTATTGAGAGCTGACCAGAGTTGATAAAGGTAATGATTGCGTTATATAAAAAAAAGACAGACAGTTTGTTTATTTGTCCACTGTGCACCATCTCATCTCAAATCCATAAACAATGAACAGATTTTATGTAATTTTAAACCAAATGAAATGCATAAAGTTTCAAAGAATCTATGGAAACTTGACTCTGACTGTGTGGTTGGTGTGCTGTTGCTGCTGCTTCCAGATGTATTTATTTACACCAGTATGGCGCATAGCCACCGTTTGTGGTCTTCTGTTTACGACGGTTGTTGTTCTCGTCAGCCCATTAAAGATGGCGGCGAAGACCAGTAAAGCAATCGGAGGGTTCAAGCTGCGCGATTTAGTGCAGTAATTCAAAACATACACACGAGGATCATAGCTTTTGTGTTAAATACTCTACCGTCTGTGAGTCCCAGAGTGTGTTTACGTTGTGGTCAAGGCTTTTAGTCTCTGGTCTGACAGTACGCAGACCAGTAAGGCTGACCAAACCATTCCCCCTGTTATGACAGTTCTCTGACTGTATTTCATTCAGCTCCATCTGGATGAAGATAGCCCCGTTTCCAAAATCGGGCGCCGTAGATTTTGTAATTGCGGCATGTGATGTGGTCCACGCCCCTGTGCGAGCTGTATCTCAGCGAGGGATCTGGTCGCTGCATTGAACAGAGCTCCAGACACAGAGTTGTGTTTTGAAGTGGGCGTGGATGCAAATTGTTTCTGACAAAAGCCTTACATGCAAATTGGATTCTTCGTGAGGTCTTTAATTGTCCAGGAAAGTTTGACTGTGCATGTGTGCTCCTTTTCATTGATGACATAATCAAACATATTAACATCTGGGAGCTGTTTTTTTAATTATTTTTTCAAATCATTTTGTATCTGAGCTGCTGCACTAGAGGAATTGGTGTCCAAGGTTTCCAGTCAACCTTGTAAACGGCAGGTTTTGTCCCCGTTACAACACACAGTAAAACAGCTTATAAAAAAACATTCTTGCACAGCACATGTGCAGTTCATAGTAATAATGGTAGCAGATTTTCCACTTTCTTCTTTCGCAGTAATTTTTGAAACAATGGGTCTTTGATTTCAGATAGAGGCAGACAAAAGCAGGCTTCTTTTCTAGCTGGCAATACTCGATCTGTATGTACTGCACACCAAATTAACAATTTAGAACGCACACTGAATTAAACTCAAGCAGTACGTCGTTACTGCCTCACATTACAGTATCATATCATAATGTTAATGGTCCCAAGTTTCCGTGAAAATTGTTTATCAACATTACCGCTTCTACTCAATTTAATAATTTCCAGTATTATTTTCACGTTAACTTTAGAAAATAAAATGGCTTTTATGGTGAGAACTAATCGTTGAGTGACAAATGTGATGCCATTTTGTTGTCCAAAATCCAATTAAAAAGGCAAACAAAGCCGCTAATGTCACTTTAACATACACTTACATTAACGTTATCTGTTTGTCTGAGCACTTTTCTTATACTTAATTTAATACCCATTGCACTGCTGTTGTCGTTGATTGTTGATTGTTGTTTGTCTCGTCTAACGTCTCATGTCTAATGTATGCACCTTCCGCCTAGAAAAATTCCTCGTTTGTGTAAACATTCCTGGCAAATAAACGGTTTCTGATTTTGATTCTGATTCTAATGTTAGCTTAACTGTGATAGCATCTATAATTACGTTGAAAAATAATGTTATATAACTTATAAAATGTATGATTTGCTCCTTGGCTTTGGAAATGATGCTAGCTTACAACAGTAAGTAGCCCAGCTAGTTAGCCGGACATGCTAACATTAGCAGCTTACGTTAGAGCAGATAAAAGCCCTGTTTGATCCATTCCTTACACTTTTCATACAAAGTTTTATTTTACCATTTTTACTACAAGACCAACGCTTCAGCTAAAGGTTGGCAGCCTTGAAAGTGACAGCATATAAAATACGTAAACGATATGACACGGCAATTATAGGAACTGATCATCCAGGCTCATCACACATCCTCTAAAAGACAGTTTCCTAAACATTGCAGAGTGTAATTGTCTTTCCTGTTGGAGGGAACCATATACATCTTGTGGTTTTTCTTGATCAATGTCTTCTTGGACCAAATCAAATAAAGGTTCTTGTGGCAGGGGGATTTTTTGAGCCACATTTCTTGGCAACGTCACCAAGCTTGTCCAACCACAGACCAGTGATTAATCAAGCAATAATAACATGCTATACCTATAATAAGTAGGAATCTTGAGACGTGTTTGCAACTGGAGTAGAATATGTTCGTGTCTGATCTCTCTGTCCTCTGCTTGCTCCACCACTGAGCATATCATTAACTAATTTCCGCTTGAAGATGTGTTTTAACAGTAAAGTAAATCCCTCCAAATCCTACAAAAAAGTGAGAGATGTTTGAAATAACTTGGAATGCTGCTCGTCTGAGAAACCTGGGTCTCCTTGACAACCGCCTCCCGCATAACACAAACAGGCCTCGATTCCTTCGCCAGGCAAATACAAGGCGAATGCAGAGAAAATGTTTTCCCAAGATATAGCCGAGGGTCCCTGTGGTGGGCTTACACTATGTGGGAACGCTCTGTGACCACTGAAGGAGTCTGTGAAATAAAATTGGAGCAACAGCTGGGCTCTTTGCAGGCTGAAGTGTGCAGAATTGAGACCCTTTTAAGATTTTCCTCTGGTTTGTGATCCATCTGTTGTCTCATGTATTTGCACTCCAACTGGCATAAAGTGCGGATTTTAAACTGAACTGAACTGAAATGTGTTACCTAATAATGAAATAATTTTGGAGGTGCAACCAAAGCCGTTTTTTTTTTTTTTTGCATTAAGTTCTTAAAGTTGTAAAATGCACAGCACGGATGTCTACAGAAAATAATATTTAACTGACTGGTATAAAATTACCGAGATTTTCTGCATCCATAGGGCCTATAGAGCGAGCGTCCTGCCTCCCAGCCCTCAGCTCGCATACATGATAAGCAGTTAATTATGCTGCGGGAAATTAATGGAACGTTTAGCACTTATCGTGTTTGTACTGGGAAGTTGATTTACCTAAAAAAGAAAGAGAAATATCACTTGTGTATTTACAGATGTCTTTTTCCCAATGTAGGTCTATGGGGAAAAGTACTTTTGAGCCCCATTGCATCATGTAACGATCTGAAAGTTGCAATTCCGCGGTTTGGCGGGAATGTAAAATTTGCTTAAAAGCCCAGAGCTCTTTTTTTGGGGCTTGGGTGCAACATTTGACTGACATTTGAGGGCTGGAGTTTCAAGGAGATGTGTTGTCAATCTCTGTGTGAACACCAAAGCTGTATCCAGTGATTTAAGTTCAGCTTTCAGAACCTCCTGCGTCAAGAGAAGAGAGTCGACCCTTGTCCTCGCTACCTGTCATCTCCTCTCATTGACATTTCTGTCATCTTTCGTTCTCTCCCACAAGTGGCTACAAACTGCTTGCAGCCCTTTTAGCTCAGCACCCCTCCTCACTTGTTTTCCATCCCCGTCTGGCAGCTTGCACACTGGGCCCATTGTACACAGAGACGCGTTTCCCATTTACCGGATACTCGACAATGAGCGAAGCTGCTGCGACGACAGCGGGCGTGTCCTTTGGACGCGGGCCGACTGTATTCATCGTCAGTCGTAAACAGAAAATGTCAAAACGTACCACGCAAACCAGAAGGAAATTCCACACGTTAGCATCTAAATATCTGCCTTCTTGTCTCTCTTGTGCAAAAACATTTTGTGCGGCCTGTTTGTGAATCTAGGGCCGGTGATTACGTCATTGTTTTTATATCTGAGCTCAATTAAAGATAAGAATTAGGTGGAGCTGCTCATGACAGCCACTGCATTCGCAGACATCCGATCACGCGAATTCCAGCGTTACTCAGTGGGCTCCTTTCTTTTTTGTGGATTAAGGGTCAACCAGTTTATTGTAAACACAAAGATCAAAGAATCATATTCATATCAAGCTAGTGCACAGTGTTGGCTACTTGATGCATCCTGCTTATCAAGCTGTAAACACAACATTGACATAGTATTGCATCATCAAAATAATATGGTGACCTTTTGCCTATTTACCAGTGGCGGGCCGTCAGGGCCTGCTAAGCCTTCTCTGCTGGCCTAAACAGAATCACAAAGTTTACATTTTGTATTTGTTTTAACTTTTTTTATTTATTTTTTATTAAAAGTTATAGCTATTTTATAATTTATTTTCTTCACAAATACACTACATGTATTATAATAATTTTTCCCTATTAGCTTATTTTCTCATTGCACAGCTCCTGTGTTCCTCTGTTGCTCTGCCTTCAGCCTGCTGCACGGCTGGAGCAGGCAGCAGGCTGGGAGCAGAGGTAACAGAGCACATGCGCGGCTGCTTGTTAAGGGTCTGCTCACAATCACATTTCACCTCTGTTTCTCTCTGGAATCGAGAGCCGCGTGCCGCAATCAGCTGTTAAACAGCATGCGTAGGTACAAAATCCACGGCCCGCCACTGCTATTTACACATCCTGCAGACGCATTCATTTTAATTTGGAGTCATGCTTGTGTCCACTTGGCATCCAATATTCACTGTCCTTTTAGCTCCGTCACAAGGGAAATATCAAATTCTTTAGCTGCTAAATGGTCCATTATGTTCACCAGTTACAGTAGCTACCTCGCTAACTTTGTCTCTCTGCTTTAAACGTTCTTATCCATCCCCAGAATGACATGGATGGTACTGAAGGATTGTGACTCACCAAAACTGTCTCAAACTAAATTGTAAAAGGACTTCTAACCCTGCAGACAATGAGAGCCAACAGTCTCAAAACATTCTAGTTGTCTCAGACATAGTTCCTCGGCCCCGTTGCTCGGCCCTTTTTCTTTATAATGAACATTTAATAAAAGTTTGTTGGATCAGAGTGCAGCAGCCCACCTACAACTCTGGGATTGAGTCCCACCAGAACGTTCTGTGCTGTCTCGCCGCTGCATTAGCACCCTCTCAGCTTTCCAACTGGCCGAACAGAATTACGCAAAAAAATACTAAAAGGTGAATGGACTGCCAACTTTCCTTTTCAAAAAGCTTTGCAATCGAAGCCACTACATTTTTCCAAATGAATCTCTTTTATTCTCGCCATCATTCACCTCTGACCCTCAGTAACCCTCCTGCAGGTCCTGTATGTGTGTGTATATGTATATACTTAATTAAATATGTGCAGTGGAAACCTGCAGTAAAGAACAGAAAAACAGGAAAAGGTGACAAAAGAGGGAAAGACTTAAGACAGACATGATGATGAGAAACCCACTGTTTCATGTGATCGGTTTAACAGCTGCTTCCTGCCCGTCTGAAGGGTGTGGCTGAACATTATGTAACTGATCTGACATCAGTTCACACGCAAAAAGCCCATTTTAAGAGGTGAGATGGACTTTAGTGCTTCTATTCGCCTCAGATGCTGAAGAGTTATGTCGTCGAACGTTTAAATTCAGCCAACAGCTTCACAAGCATACTTTGACTATCAGAAGTAATTCAATCTCATGTTATTATATTCTCACTTTAAGTGTTATCTCTTTAGTTTCCCTGACCAGGTCCACTTCAACAGACCACATAAATGACAGCGGAAAGCTCCACTGTTGCTCTTGGATTTGCAATCAAAGGGACCGTCATTGTATACATATACACGGTTAACTAATGTTTTGGCTACCTCGACCAGGGGTGAGCCAAAGCAAAGCTTATCCTCGCTGTCACCGGCTCTCAATTGCCCCTGCCATGTAGTATCACAGCTCAGACACAGACACTGAAAGTGTGAGATAACCTGGAAAGGCTGCTGGTCTCTTTGAGTTACCGATATCTGTGCAAAAAAAAGCAAGAAAAAAAAAAAGCATGATAAAAATCCCTTCATCGTGGGCTGGGCGGGCCTCGAGGGACCAGTGGGAGAGCGGGATGCAGAGGATTCAGAGCGTAGGAGACAACAGGGAGGGAGGATCTTGGCTCCGTGCCCAGGCAGCGGCAGCTTGCCACGGTTTCATGTCTCTTTGTTGCTGCTCTCGACAATGTGAAACAGCATACGGCCCCACCTGTGCTGAGCTTTGATTGTTCATGTGGGGTAGATTTAACATTTAGCTTTGGCCCATCGGGGTAGCAGGGAGGTTCTGGGGTTCGGCTTTTCTGCAACACTATCCTCCTCACATTTACAAATGTCAAAATGCCATCTGGCTGAGTTCAGGAGGGTCCGAGCTGTCGCGGCCACAGGGAGGATGTTATGAGCCTGGAGGAGGGAGAGGCCGACGGGCTGTTCTGTGATTAAACTTTCACATCTGCTTCTACACCGACTCTGCGTGCAGATAACTGGCACATAACGCATGTATAACAAAAAGAGTTGAGGTGTGGCAGCATCTGTAGGTTTGTTAAAACCATCAGGGCCAATGGAAGGATGTGCATTCGGATGACATTGTCTCTGTGATGAGGACAATGGTTATAAAGCCCTGACGCCTTTCACTAATACGCAGGATCTGATGTAACTGTACTGTTAAGCCAGACGGAGTTCTCATGCAAAAACCAGGCTTGTGAGGGCACATGTGTGATTTATGTTATCAAGCGGGAACCTCCCATCAGATGTGTTGCTGATTTAGCCTTTGGGCTGCAAGGCTATTGGAAAAAATCCTAAGTGATAAGTACATTTCTTATGATTAGCTCGTCCCAGTAAGCATAATTTAATTACCAGGGGGCGCCTCAATAATGCATTCAGCATGGCCAACTGAATGGGAAAGTAAACAGTCTGCCAGTTTCCTGGCAGCCTGTCTTCCACCTGACTGGGGCTGAAGTTAAGCTAACATGGGTGAGATCCAGAGTCCAGAGAGCTCTGTCCAGCTGCTTCACAGCGTCAGGGTCAGACACCTGACCTCTAAGAATTGGGTGTTGTGTATGTTGTAGCAGAGGATGCACAGTTCATTTAAAGCAAAACTATTAGCTCAATTAGCTTCTTATAATGAGAGATGGGATCCGACACCATCACATTATCTTCTGCCACACTTAGATGGGTTTTGTTTATGTGTTGAGAGAAGTCTTGAGTTCCATTTAGCCTGTTTTTAAAGTGGGCGGGACTCATGCCAGTGATGTCACATAAGCACCAATCAGGATTCAGCAGTATTTTAATCAAAATCTGACTACAATTGGTGTGTTGTTTGCTCGTGTTGCCAAGCGGCAGTCAGTCAAACCTGATCAGTGAGTCTTTGTGTGTAAAGGTGTGTTCATGCTATATCGTAATTATCGTAATTATGAGTCTACGGCAGGGGTCTCAAACTCAATTTGGCTTGGGGCCACCGCTGGTATTGTGATCTCATCGGAGGGCCACACAGAAAACGCAATATTTTTTTTTACATTCATAAAATATTTTCGTCATAAAGAAGGCAACCAGCAGTTTCTGTACATTTTTATAATAGTTTTTAACAGTGCAAATATATATATATTTTTTAAATAACTTATTGAAACTGCACCGAACCAACAAATGCAATTCCTGAATACATTTGTACTTTATTCTATTTCTTGCCAGACACCTGGCAGCGCTTTTGCTCACACAGCTGAGCCACATTGGCCCTGATCGAGGTCACAGAAACCCTGATGGAGGTCACAGTAGAAACCCTGATGGAGGTCACAGTAGAAACCCTGATGGAGGTCACAGTGGAAACCCTGATGGAGGTCACAGTGGAAACCCTGATGGAGGTCACAGTGGAAACCCTGAGTACAGCTCCACGATAGGCATCACTAAGCCGAGACCTGTACTTGCATTTATTAAAGTTCATAGTCGAGAAAAGTTTCTCACAGATATATGCTTCCAAAAAGGTACATTACCTGACTGATCACTTTTGTCTGCTCAGGGAAGGATGGAGCAGTTCTCTCATAAATGGTCCAGTCATGTCTGGTTTTCCTTGTGACTCTCTGAATTTAGCTTTTAGATCACTGTTGCAAGTCAATAAGTTCCATTTGCAACATACTCAGGACTGAGAAATGACTTCATACTACAGATCAAGCTTCATGGGGTGTGTGCACATGAAACATTAATATTACAACAGTTTTTGTTTTCAAACAAAATATTTACTATATATTTGAGTCAAAATATGTTCTATAGAAAAACAAACTATTTACAATGTTTACACAATGTGCATGTTTCAGTTTCAGTTTCGTTTTTTCAAGAACAGTTTTCAGAACAAGAACAACATATGTACTCTGTATCTATGTGTGTACTATGTACTCTGTATGTATGTATGCATGTATGCATGTGTGTACTGTGTACTCTTTACCAGCGCATGGTCGTGTGTCGAGTAGCACAGAGTAAAACTGAACAGCTGAGCGGAGCAGAGCTGCCATCTCTCTGTGGCCAGTGTTGATTGTGTTAGTACACTGCAAGGTTTTTTCTCTCAGGTGGTAGTGTGTTGTCTGTCTGAATAAAAACCAGTGTATCTTTGCAGCGTATGTGGGTGGGTAGGTCATTGGGTAGTTTGACACCCAATGACTGACACCTGAATCAACAAATCACGGTGAAAGGTGGAGCTTGACACAGACGCCTCAGGCTGTGTGCTCCTATGAGAGCCACGTACGATCACACAGAGGAGTGGGGCGGAACCTCCGGACTTTTTTCTACTACGTTTTTTCACGGAGCTATTAATAGAAACGTCCAGTAAACATTATTTTACGCGCAGGCACTAAACTTTGATGTCAAGTAGGGGGCCACAAAATATCGGACCCCTGGTCTACGGCTTGTGTCTACGATGTGTGTCAACGTGCATGTGAACAAAAACAAATATGGACGCCTCACATCAGTCAAAGACTACATTTGTTTAATAGACATGGCGTTGTATTTTCAGTGCATGATGTCTTGATGAAATCTTCAACATCTTTCTCATTTCTACCATCCATCCAGTACGACGTGAACACGAGCATAACTCAGAATAATTTATATCTCAAGAAGTTTTTTCCCCTAAACCTTTTGTTGCAGCATTTTTTATATATATATATATATTAAATAAATCTCATTTTTGAAGATTGAACCCACAAGTGTTCCTCAGCATGACATGTCTTCGTTTTGGACACGTGAAGTCGCTGCTTTATGATGGTAAGACTGGTCCACACACACAGAGAGAGACTGGTCCCATGAAAGTGACCTCCACAGTCCTGCTCGCCCAACACGGCTGCTTCGGTCACTTCGCTGAAGCTTTCGGACATCTGGTGGATGGGTTGAGTCCGTGGAACGTTCACAGCCCCAGTATGCAAGTTTCTATTTAGGGAATAGCCATAGATGATGGAAATATAGTTTTATGATGTGAGACAAACTCTCACTCCCCTCAATGAGGAAATGAGGAAACGGTCCAAAGGAAACGAAAGACACAGGGAGGAATTGATTTCCTCATTATTGGGTCCAAAGCTGTGCATATGAAGAATACAATAAATCCCCAAATTGGCAAACAAAAGAACAGAATTGAACACGCAATGTAAGAGACGACCTTTCCACATTCATGGACACTAAACGCTGAGTGAAACTGTTCACGCTCCACTCCTGAGGCCACGCGACCTCCAAGTGGAGACGACTGTTTTCTCTCTAAGTCTGCCAGATGGCTTCATCTGGCAGTTGGTTAAAGGTGTGTGTGTGTGTGTGTGTGTGTGTGTGTGTGTGTGATTTGAAAACAATAAAGATTTCAAATGTAGGCGCCATATTCTGACATATGTTTGATATCCAGGCAGCAATACTGTTTCCCCCGAGTGCAGTACAAATAAAGTGACCAAAATGAGGGGAAAAATGGTGGTTCATATTTAGACTTTTACGGCTGACAATGATGACATGGCGTGCGGCTGTTGTGAGCACGAGAGGAGCCACCGTACATGTAGCCCAGTCACATTCTTTTAAAGGTGACGTGAGGATGAAGGCCCTGCAGCAGGGTGAAGCTATTCTTCCTGCTGTCAGTCATTATGTTTAGATATGTGTGGAATGAGAAACAGTGAGATTAGCGTCACCTTCAGAGTACTAGCTAAACTAACACCCTCCGGTCTATTTCAAACCCACAGTTATTGTTCCTGCCAGAGTATCACGTTCAGCCCCAAACAAAGCAAGCTAATCCAGTTTTAAAGACCTGGCACTAGTGCTTGCTACCATGTTTCCCCTCTCTCTCTCTCTCTGCGGTGCATGAGGCACTTACAGGTGCACAAAATGAAGATAAAATTATAATAATAATATAATATAATAATAATGCGGTACACAAAAAAGAGTTAGCACCTCCAAATCTGAGGCCATGGTGCTCTGCCGGAAACCGGTGGACTGCTCCCTCCAGGTGGGGACAAACTGCCTACCCCAAGCGAAGGAGTTCAAGTATCTCGGGGTCTTGTTCACGAGTGAGGGTAAGGTGGAGCGTGAGATCGACAGGCGGATCGGTGCGGCTGCAGCAGTAAAACAGTAAAACGGTCCGTCTTGGTGAAGAGGGAGCTGAGCCGGAAGGCGAAGCTTTCCATTTACTGGTCGGTCTACGTTCCAGCCCTCACCTATGGTCACGAACTCTGGGTCGTGACTGAAAGAACGAGGTATCGGATACAAGCGGCCGAAATGAGCTTCCTCCGTAGGGTGGCCGGGCTCAGCCTTAGAGATAGGGTAAGGAGCTCGGACATCAGGAGGGAGCTTGGAGTCGAGTCGCTGCTCCTTTGTGTCGAAAGGAGTCAGCTGAGGTGGTTCGGGCATCTAGTCAGGATGCCTCCTGGACGCCTCCCATTAGAGGTTTTCCAGGCACGTCCAACTGGTAGGAGACCCCGGGGAAGACCAAGGACACGCTGGAGGGATTATATCTCCCGGCTGGCCTTGGAACGCCTCGGGATCCCCCAGGATGAGCTGGAAAGTGTTGCTGGTGAGAGGGAAGCCTGGGTCGGCCTGCTGAACCTGCTGCCACCGCGACCCGACCCCGGATAAGCGGCCGAAAATGGATGGATGGATGGATGGACAAAAAAAGAGTAACACAGTTTGTGTTCCTGAACTCCAAACTGAATGTCAGAATGGGAAAGAAAGGTGATTTAAGCAATTTTGAGCGTGGCATGGTTGTTGGTGCCAGACGGGCCGGTCTGAGTATTTCACAATCTGCTCAGTTACTGGAATTTTCACGCACGACCATTTCTAGGGTTTACAAAGAATGGTGTGAAAAGGGAAAAACATCCAGTATGCGGCAGTCCTGTGGGCGAAAATTACTTGTTGATGCTAGAGGTCAGAGGAGAATGGGCCGACTGATTCAAGCTGATAGAAGAGCAACTTTGACTGAAATAACCACTCGTTACAACCGAGGTATGCAGCAAAGCATTTGTGAAGCCACAACACGCACAACCTTGAGGCGGATGGGCTACAACAGCAGAAGACCCCACCGGGTACCACTCATCTCCACTACAAATAGGAAAAAGAGGCTACAATTTGCAAGAGCTCACCAAAATTGGACAGTTGAAGACTGGAAAAATGTTGCCTGGTCTGATGAGTCTCGATTTCTGTTGAGACATTCAGATGGTAGAGTCAGCATTTGGCGTAAACAGAATGAGAACATGGATCCATCATGCCTTGTTACCACTGTGCAGGCTGGTGGTGGTGGTGTAATGGTGTGGGGGATGTTTTCTTGGCACACTTTAGGCCCCTTAGTGCCAATTGGGCATCGTTTAAATGCCACGGCCTACCTGGGCATTGTTTCTGACCATGTCCATCCCTTTATGGCCACCGTGTACCCATCCTCTGATGGCTACTTCCAGCAGGATAATGCACCATGTCACAAAGCTCGAATCATTTCAAATTGGTTTCTTGAACATGACAATGAGTTCACTGTACTAAAATGGCCCCCACAGTCACCAGATCTCAACCCAATAGAGCATCTTTGGGATGTGGTGGAACGGGAGCTTCGTGCCCTGGATGTGCATCCCACAAATCTCCATCAACTGCAAGATGCTATCCTATCAATATGGGCCAACATTTCTAAAGAATGCTTTCAGCACCTTGTTGAATCAATGCCACGTAGAATTAAGGCAGTTCTGAAGGCGAAAGGGGGTCAAACACAGTATTAGTATGGTGTTCCTAATAATCCTTTAGGTGAGTGTATTTTGTAGTTGTAAATTACAGGCAAGCATACAATTCGACCAGTGTGGAGGGTTAGTTTTCCAATAATGGATTAACATTTCATTATATTTGGTGTTTGATGGCGACTTGTGTTTGTATTAAATTGATCCAGCCATCGACAGCAGTCCTTTGAGGAAACTTCCTCTGGAAACACGTTACTTCAAGTCCCCTTATTTAGCTCGTAAGCATTGAATAAATGGCGCATAGAAAACACTAATGTAGTTTTGAGAAAAAAGTGTTTAATGTAACTGTAAATCCATCTGACAGCATCCATAAGTGGAGAATGAGGGACTATACAGTTGTAATAATATACAATACGTCTACATTAAATGTCCCAATAGCTGTGTTATAAATCATTTATTAAATGTGCATTACGCAGCACAACTACGTAATAAAATGTCCAGTTTTTCCTTAAAAACTCAAATAAATGAGTTGCTATTTACTACTGTAGTTGTACTGTATCTGAACACCTCGTGTATTTTCCCCTATAATTCACACAAAAAGAAAATGTCAGAGGAAACGATCAAGAAATCACGGCGCCTAAATAAATAAAGCGTGACCAAGACAAACAGCCATAATGTGCAGATTACACCTGGCTGGCTAGGTGTCTCAGAAACACCTTGTGCAGCTTTAAAGCTTCCCGACATGCTTTTCTGCCTCATAAAACACAACGCGTTATAGTTATGACAGTCAAGCCCGACCTGAGATGAATGAGACAAGCGACGCATTCAGGGAACACTTACTGAAGGTTCTGCTTTTGTCATGAATGATGTTTCACAGAAGCTAAAGGTTAACCATTACTTTTTTATTTTTTTTTAGGAGTTTCCTCTGCTTTGCGATGACGAGACTGCACTCTGAAGGAGTTTATGCTATTCAGTAAGATTGGTCGTGGATATATTATTAAACAAGAAATCCACAAACTTATGCAGTGTTTGTTTATTGTAATTCATGACCAGAAAAAGGAGTTCAAACAAATGTCTGTGAAACAATAATTGCAAAGACTCAGGTGAAGAGTTTCTGTTTATTCGAGAGCCCCACGATGTACAACAGGTATGAAACAAACACGGTCACGGTCGTACAATAATACTATAGGATGCACATTCTTACAGAATGACTTGTCTGCAGTGTTTCTACAAGCTAAGCTACTGTTAATGGCAACAAAACAAAAAAAACTTCAAATAGTTCGTCATCTCTCGGAAAATAACAGCAGTGTGACTTGAAATAAACAATAAAAATCTTCATCGTAGAGATTTATACAGCTTTCGTCACCTTCATAATCAGTCACAGAGGGAAGTAGTGCATCGGCTAATTAACTTAAGGACTTGATTTGAAGCTAGAAATACATGTTGCTGTTGTGGCAAAGCACAGACCCTCCCTTCACACAACTTCACCCACATTCTGCCTTGTATTAAAATTAAACGTTTGTTATTTATTAGCACATTATCCAGATTTTGACTGTAAACTGTTTATTAACATGAGCCCCAAAGTCAAATAAAATTCACATTACAGCCTCATGGATGTGTTGAAAAGCATGTAACAGTCTGAGAGATCAACTTTCTCACCTTTTTACAATATGTTGGGGCTTTTTTTAAATTATACATAAAGGAATGTTGTCAGGCAGCCAAAACGTAAATATGGCGTTTATGAAATACAGATGTATTGGCACCGTGCTCCTGAGCACCCCCTGTGCATGCACCTCTACCCACAATGCACCTCCCCACACCTTAGAATCACTCTCATCACATCTTTGTGAAAACAAACATATGTCATCTCAAAATAGACATCCCCATTCGCACGGTTTTCAGGGTACAACATTTAAATATAAGACCTTCGTATTTAACTGTGGTGACATTTAATGTGTTCTCATAGGTTTATAAATGTGTAAACATGGCAACAAAAAAAAAAAATTGTAACAACCTGTGGGAATGCTGGTTGTGGCTCTCCCGGAGCGAATACATATATTAATCATTCCTCGTGGTGCTAAGTCAGCTGGGAGCGGGTCAGAATAAAGGGGAAAAGGATCAGAAGGATGTCGTCTCAGGTATGAACGCACAGGTGGGAGGAGGAGCAACAGGCTACGAATAATACTGCGGTTGACGGTCAGTGTTGTGAAGAGAAGAGGGATGAAGCTGAGGGGACAAAAGGTTCAAGGCTGGGTCACTGCACTGGGCTCCTTTTCATAGATGTAGCTGCCAACACCACCGGTGTTCACGCCTGGAAAAACCACAGGGAGAGCAAGAGGGTGTCAGGAGGGTTAACAGAGAGGGCGAGACAAGGTGCAGCAGGAGAGGCGGCGAAACATGTGCTCAAGAAGCCGCCGTGTGGTCGAAACAACTCTCGAGTGACAGCTTATTGTGTGCGGCGGCAGCGTGGATCAAGTGCCCAGACATTCTGTTTCAAGTGTAGCTGATAATGGGTGGGTGGACAGCACCCCCTAGCGGTTACCTTTGGGCCCGAAGAGGACGGCGTAGCACGGTTTGTGGCAGTAGGGCTGGCTGTCGTGCTGCAACGGAGAGCAATACCAACATTAACGTCACAGTTTTATGTTTCTGTCCCGTAACAAGTCATTTACAAAGTAATTTACACTTGACCTTTTTTCATGACATGACTTAGTTGTCGATTTCCCATTTTTCTTCTGTTGTTTTTCTTTATTTCCTTTAAGCTCTTCTCTTATTTTTGTATGTTTTAATTTTTTTATTATCATTTTTCTCATTCTTGGGAGCGGGTATATAAATGATATATTAAAATGATCGTCACGATTATTTTGATCAATATTGTATTCATTTATTTTAGGGACAATATTAAAAATGTTTGCTCTTCACATTTAAATAAGATGGGACAAGATATTTATTTATTAGTCACGCAAGGTAAAGTGCACACAAGAGACACAGTAAAACAAAAAACAAGTAATATAAATAAACAGTAAAGAATCTACAATAACAATACATATATATATACACACATATATATATATATATATATATATATATATATATATATATATATATATATATATATATATATATATATATATATATATATATATATATATATATACACACACATATATATATATATATATATATACACACACACACACACACACACACACACACACACACACACACACACACACACACATAAACAGAGGTCTGCTTTCACTGCCATCTTGTGCTACATTCCTGCTAATGTACAAATCTTTACACCAAAACAAGACTGCTTCTTACTGATAGTGCCTCTCCTAGAATAAAAAAAGAAATTGGACCAAAACCTTTTACCCAAAACTTAAAATCAACAGAGCACTGTTTTCACGTTGTGCTACATTACTGCTGAGTATCAAATTGTTGAATCAAAATAAGACTCAGCTGCAACGTTGAGAGAGCACGACTGTTTGCTGTCCTGGCTCCTCAATGGTGGAACGAGCTCCACATTGACATCAGGAAGTCTACATTTTCCGTCGCAAACTAAAAACACACCTTTTTCGACTACACCTTGAATAAGGAAGGTAGCACCGTAGTAGCACTTTAGCACTTAAATGGCACTTACTGATAGCACTTAGTAGTTTAACTTTATTGAAATTGTACTTTCTTGATTCTTGTTGTTCTGAGTTTGTACTCGTGGTGGAATTGCACTTATTGTAAGTCGCTTTGGATAAAAGCGTCAGCTAAATGAAATGTAATGTAATTTCACGAGCCGACGCAGCAGGCTGCACACGTACCGCTGCATGACAAAACATCTCCAGCGCCACCTGATGGCCGGATGTCGGCTGAGGAAGCACTTGATTTGATATGCGGCACCCAAGTTTTTAGACATCAGAACCGCAGTGGTTCATGTTCATTTACCGGTAATTGTGGAAACCTAAATCCTGATCAAGCCCTGTGATACATATCATTTTAAGTATAATTTCACTTGTTTACATGTGTTCTTTGCTATTTATCTAGGACACAGTGTTTATTTATTGAGTGTCAATTACAGTGAAAAAGTTGCATGTGGCTGTGAAAATATAAGCTTGTACTCTGAATGTGTGATTGTTTTGACCCTTTACGGGGGTCGATACAATTCAGTCTTGTTTTTAAATCATGGAACCACGCTCCCTCATTTTTTATTTGTTTTAAATCTAGCATTTACACCCGCTGGCTTTTTTTATTAGCTTTGATCTCATGCAGTCCAATACAACCCGCTATATAAAGATGGATGTTATGGCTGAGCAGCTTGTATGTTAAAAATGGAGTTCATTGTCAAAAGGTGGTGTTGCGCCCCCCCACTCCCTCTCCGTCGTTTTCTTTCTCCTCACCTCTGCATGGCTGCCAGGAGCCAGAGTCTTGCTGCACCTCTCACAGCGCAGACAGGGTCGATGCCAGTCTTTACCCAAGGACGTCACCTTCTCGGCTATTGTGACAAACACAGACACACACTTGTGAGACGCCATGGCAACCGCTTGCAAGTTCACACCTTTTTACCTTCCAACCTTTCCCCTTCACTTTGTGCTGTGGGAGTGTGGAACTACTCACCAAAATACACCTTCTTGTTGCATCGGGGACACAAGTTGGCCTCTCCGGAGAAGGTGGTGATGCCAGAAGCTGAAACATCACACACACACACACACACACACACACACACACACACACACACACACACACACACACACACACACACACACACACACACATTACAATACTGGAATGGCAAAGGAAATGGTTAATTAAAATGACCACTAGTATTTCCAGTTCAAGTATTAAACAGCTTCTATATATTTCAAGAGGGAATTATTGAGTAGGAAGATTAATGTTGCTAATTTGTTGTGGTCGTCATGTTACAACATCATAATTAATATTCACTCCCTCTTTCAACAGCCAATCATGGCTGTTTAGTGAACATGTAGTGTTGTGCTGCGGACTGCAGGGGACGCAAAAGCCACTGGTTTGGTTTTATTCTATAACGAAACCAACTTCACAATACACCCATTATAAAAGCACACAAATCCAAATCCTCCGTAAAACACTTGAGCACACAAACTCAAAACGAACAAAATTACACAAACTGTAAAAAGCATATACAACTTAACTATTATATAATAAATGTAAATATAAGTCTTAACCTGCCCCAAAATCATGACGACATGAAAGACTTTATTTATAGTAGATACAGTACTGAATGTACATAAACCTAAAGATATCCACCCATCTCTTCTTTTTCTATTTGATTAAATAAAGTTTATATATCCATTTTTTTAAACGATTCAAAAAGACCCCTCGTTATCTGGTGAGCCGTTTCACACATTGAAAGGTTTTGAATCCAGAAAGGTTAAAAAATAATAATATATATATATATATATATATATATATATATATATATATATATATATATATATATATATATATATATATATATATATATATATATATATATATATATATACACACACACACCGTACTTTTCGGGTTACAAGCTGCTCCTACGGCTGATCAGTGTCCCCGCTGTAGCAAGCTAGTAGCGCTGCAAGCTAGCGCTTCTGCTGCTACCGGCCACTGCTGCTGCCCGCGTCCCCTCTGCCCAAGTCGGGTGTCGAGCCTGGTCCCGCTACCTTCGGTGGTTTTCAGGGAGCTAGCGGAAGTTAGCAGGGAAGTGACGGAGCGCTAGCAGGAGCCCCAGCTGGCTACAGCGGGGAGCTGTCGGGGACACTGACCGAAGGTAGTAGCGGCTTATAACCCGAAAAGTACGGTGTATGTATGTATGTATGTATGTATGTATGTATGTATGTATGTATGTATGTATATGTATATATATATATATATATATATATATATATATATATATATATATATATATATATACATACATACATACATACACACACACACACACACACGTATGTATATATACATACATATATAAAATACACACACACATCTTAGAAAACCCTCCTCAAGTCCCAAAAGACTTTGTGTTGTCGGCGTTCTTATCGAGTCAGCAGCAGCTTTCCTTCCGACCTAAAGCACCAACATTTCAAGCTTTTTCCATTAAACACTTGCTGATGGGAGGCTGCATTTTCCAGTACGTCCAGTATGAACAACTCTCGTTTACCTTTGGACGCTGCCTTTGGGGCGAACACTCTCTTCTCTTCGGCTTTGGGGGCTGAATCCACACTCGTGGGAGACGGGTTGTTGTTGGCTGGAGTATCGTACACATAAGAGCCGGCACCGCCGATGTTCACGCCTGTAAAAGAAACGCAGCAGAGGAAACAATATGAGAGACTTTGATTTGACATATGGCATTCAGATCTGCACTAAAATACTATAACTGACTGGCCAGTGGCCATGTGTGTGTGAAGAGCCTAAAATCGACAACCCCATTGGAAGACTAAAAATAATTTATCACAAACTCAATCAATACATACATGCTGAACTAAATACATAAATAAATGTATTGATTAATACACTCACCTAAAGGATTATTAGGAACACCATACTAATACTGTGTTTGACCCCCTTTTGCCTTAACAACTGCCTTAATTCTACGTGCCATTGATTCAACAAGGTGCTGAAAGCATTCTTTAGAAATGTTGGCCCATATTGATAGGATAGCATCTTGCAGTTGATGGAGATCCCAAAGATGCTCTATTGGGTTGAGATCTGGTGACTGTGGGGGCCATTTTAGTACAGTGAACTCATTGTCATGTTCAAGAAACCAATTTGAAATGATTCGAGCTTTGTGACATGGTGCATTATCCTGCTGGAAGTAGCCATCAGAGGATGGGTACATGGTGGCCATAAAGGGATGGACATGGTCAGAAACAATGCTCAGGTAGGCCGTGGCATTTAAACGATGCCCAATTGGCACTAAGGGGCCTAAAGTGTGCCAAGAAAACATCCCCCACACCATTACACCACCACCACCAGCCTGCACAGTGGTAACAAGGCATGATGGATCCATGTTCTCATTCTGTTTACGCCAAATTCTGACTCTACCATCTGAATGTCTCAACAGAAATCGAGACTCATCAGACCAGGCAACATTTTTCCAGTCTTCAACTGTCCAATTTTGGTGAGCTCTTGCAAATTGTAGCCTCTTTTTCCTATTTGTAGTGGAGATGAGTGGTACCCGGTGGGGTCTTCTGCTGTTGTAGCCCATCCGCCTCAAGGTTGTGCGTGTTGTGGCTTCACAAATGCTTTGCTGCATACCTCGGTTGTAACGAGTGGTTATTTCAGTCAAAGTTGCTCTTCTATCAGCTTGAATCAGTCGGCCCATTCTCCTCTGACCTCTAGCATCAACAAGGCATTTTTGCCCACAGGACTGCCGCATACTGGATGTTTTTCCCTTTTCACACCATTCTTTGTAAACCCTAGAAATGGTTGTGCGTGAAAATCCCAGTAGCTGAGCAGATTGTGAATTACTCAGACCGGCCCGTCTGGCACCAACAACCATGCCACGCTCAAAATTGCTTAAATCACCTTTCTTTCCCATTCTGACATTCAGTTTGGAGTTCAGGAGATTGTCTTGACCAGGACCACACCCCTAAATGCATTGAAGCAACTGCCATGTGATTGGTTGATTAGATAATTGCATTAATGAGAAATTGAACAGGTGTTCCTAATAATCCTTTAGGTGAGTGTAGATACTTAAGCTTAAATAAATGAATAAATCAATTTTACATTCAGAATTAAATGAATATATTTTTTAATGAATCACAAAATAAAGATCTTTAAAATTAGTAGCAACATCAAGTCATTATTTTATTTATTTGTAGATGAATTTCAGGTTTCATTATGTTTATAAAATTTTTTATTAATTGAATATGTATTTAATTACATATAAACTTTACCGACTGTCCAATTTATTAGGTATATTATGGAGTTTAATGCAATACAGCTGTGTAGTTCAGTGCAACACCACCTTTAACTGTGGCCTCAAAACTAAACATTTAATTAACTCATTTCTGACAAACTGAATATTACAAGCTTTCAAAAGATGAATGTTATGGAATAGCTGTTATATTGGAGTGCATTAGAATCGACAGGTGTATCTAATAAATTGGCCACTGAATGTATATTTATTCATAAATATGTTTAAACTTCGACATGCTGTACTTTGTGCTTTAACAGTGTGAATGAAGCAGTAATATGCACTTTACCTTTTGGCCCAAAGAGGGCAGCATAGCACGGTTTGTGGCAGTAGGGACGTCCACCATGCTGTGGGAGAGACAGAGAAAACAAACTCAATGGGCATGAAAAGGATTTTCTTTAAACACATGACGCAAATGAGAAAATGCAACCATGACATGTATGAGAAGTCATATCTTTAACACTTTTTTTCTGACTTAGTTTTGGAGAGGAGATGGAGAGATTGTGTCCAAAACTGGAAACAAGCCCCTTTCCCCCCCATTTCAACACATTATAATGACGCCGTCCGTCTCCAAGAAACGGGACTCTGTTGATGAATCCGGCGCCACACTTCAGTATAACCTACGTCTCTGTACCCCCCATGAAGGCCCCCCACTTGAGGGTTCAGTGGGGGGGCTCAGTCCCTCGTGCAGCTTTGGGACTCTCTGATCACTGTCTGGTGCATCTTCTCCCGTCCTACAGACAGAAACTAAAATCTGCAAAGCCTGTGGTGAAGACGGTGAAGAGATGGACCAACGAGGCCAAGCTGGAGCTACAGTCCTGCTTTGCCTCCACTGATTGGAGTGTTTTTGAGGCTGCTGCTACAGACCTGGATGAGCTAACTGACACTGTGACGTCATATATCAGTTTTTGTGAGGACATGTGTGTGCCGACAAAAACCTTCTGCACATTCAACAACAATAAACCCTGGTTCACTGCAAAACTCAGGCAGCTTCGTCGTGCCAAAGAGGAGGCCTACAGAGGGGGGGACAGGACTCTGTACAACCAGGCCAGAAACACACTAACGAGGGAGATCAAGGTAGCTAAGAAGAGCTACACGGATAAGCTGGAAAAAAAGTTTTCAGCCAACGACCCCTCGTCAGTTTGGAGAGGCCTGGAAGTACTCACCAACTACAAGAGACCATCTCCCCCCACTGAGGACAATCACCGACTGGCTGACGACCTGAATGTGTTCTATTGTAGGTTTGACAAGCCCACTTCCACCCCGCCCAACTGCTCCATCATCGAACAATCACCTCCACTCTCTGCCTCACCTCTCCCATCCAACCCCCTACCGGCACTGAGGATCTGCGAAGGGGATGTGAGTCTGCTCTTTCAGAGACAAAAGATCAGGAAGGCCCCGGGCCCAGACGGTGTGTCCCCCTCCTGCCTGAAAGTCTGTGCTGACCAGCTGGCCCCCATCTTCACGGAGATCTTCAACCGATCACTGGAGCTGTGTGAAGTCCCTTCCTGCTTCAAGCGCTCCTTGATCATCCCGGTCCCCAAGAAATCCTCCATCACAGGATTAAATGACTACAGACCCGTCGCCCTGACGTCTGTGGTCATGAAGTCCTTTGAGAGGCTGGTGTTGACCCATCTGAAGGACATCACAGGGCCCCTGCTGGACCCCCTGCAGTTTGCCTACCGTGCAAACAGGTCGGTGGATGATGCAGTTAATATGGGACTGCACCATATTCTGCAACACCTCGACTCCCCAGGGAGATATGCAAGGGTTCTGTTTGTGGACTTCAGCTCTGCATTCAACACGATCATCCCGGAGGTTCTTCAACCCAAACTCTCCCAGCTCACCGTGCCAGCCCCCACCTGCCGATGGATCACAAACTTCCTGACAGACAGGACGCAGCAGGTGAGGCTGGGAAAAATCATATCCAGCACCCGGACTATAAGCACTGGCGCCCCCCAGGGATGTGTGCTCTCTCCACTGCTCTTCTCCCTCTACACCAACGACTGCACCTCAGGGGACCCATCTGTTAAACTCCTGAAGTTCGCAGACGACACAACGGTCATCGGCCTCATCAGCGACGGGGACGAGTCTGCGTACAGACGGGAGGTTGAACAGCTGGTTCTCTGGTGTGGTCAGAACCACCTGGAGCTGAACAAGGCCAAAACTGTAGAGATGACAGTGGACTTCAGGAGGAGCCCCCCAACACTACCCCCCCTCACAATACACAACAGCACTGTTTCTGCGGTGGAGACCTTCAAGTTTCTGGGATCCACAATCTCCCGGGACCTGAAGTGGACCGCCAACATCAACACCATCCGGAAAAAGGCCCAGCAGAGGTTGTACTTCCTGCGCCAGCTCAGGAAATTCAACCTGCCTCAGGAGCTGCTGATCCTGTTCTACACCGCCATCATCCAGTCTGTCCTCTGCTCCTCCATCACTGTGTGGTTTGGATCGGCCACCAAACAGGACAGAGTCAGACTACAGCGGATCGTCAGGTCTGCAGAGAGAACCATTGGTTCCAGCCTGCCCTCCATCCTGGACTTGCACACCTCCAGAGTCAGGAAGCGGGCTGTAAAGATCACCACAGACCCCTCACACCCTGGACACAAGCTGTTCCAACTCCTCCCCTCTGGAAGGCGCTACAGAGCACTGTACGCCAAAACCACCAGACACAGAAACAGCTTCTTCCCACTGGCCGTCACTTTGATGAACAGTTAAACAGACTCTTCATCTGCACTATCTGCACTTTTTTGTTGTTTTACTACTGTCTTTAATGTCCTTTTTATATTTTTATATTTATCTTGTATATTGTGTGTGGAAAAAAGTACGAGAGCCAGTGAAACCGGAGTCAAATTCCATGTATGTGAAAATTTACATGGCCATTAAAGCTGATTCTGATTCTGATTCTGATTCTGATTCAGTGTGAGACATAGATGGCTTGCTGCTGATGCATGCTGGGAATGTGGCGGTCAGTGCAGGAGCATGTGACCAGCTCTGGGATCAGGGACGAGGGCCAGGGTGGCCACTGGTCCAGAGCCCGATGCCCATAGAAGAGAAGAACCGAGCGAATGCCACGGGCAAGACGCCAGGCCTCGGGTGGTAAGGGAAAAAACTGGCATTACGGAGGGGACATGCTACCCACAATCCCTTCTGCTTTGGCCACTTGAGCTCCTTTTTTCCTCAGGAGGAAAAGGATTGCTTTCTCACCTTTAATAATGCATTAACCATGACCGGATCCGCTACTGGTAATGCGGCCACGTACTCCTCTCACACTTCCTGTTTGACATTTATGAGATCCGTGATGGTCTGGCTGCTCAGCCCATCGCTGCTCAGCCCATCGCTGCTCAGCCCACTCTGTTCCCAGAAGTTCACTTCCCACATCCTGACATCTAGATGTGTTTTTCCCATCTCCATGCACCCTCGCTCCAACCTCGACTCGCTCACTTTGCCACGATTGGATTTTTTTTTTTTTTTTTAGAGGCCTAAAGAAGTAAAAGTATCCAGTATATTTCACGCGATAAAGTTGGAGACCATAAAACACACTTCTGGGTAATACAAGTACTTTTCCTAAAAGAAGATGTCCACTAATTGTACGCATTTAAAAGAAGGTTACGACTGCACATGAGCAGATCTGTGGGTGTTAGAAGTACTAGAGCTAGCTCTTCTTGAGGCTAGCAGGTGGAGGCTACATTAGCTGCTAACAGATGACTGTAGCTCTTCTTGATGCTAGCAGCTGGAGGCTACATTAGCTGCTAAAAGACATCTGTAGCTCTTCTTGAGGCTAGCAGCTGGAGGCTACATTAGCTGCTAAAAGACATATGTAGCTCTTCTTGAGGCTAGCAGCTGGAGGCTACATTAGCTGCTAAAAGACATCTGTAGCTCTTCTTGAGGCTAGCAGCTGGAGGCTACATTAGCTGCTCCTATAGCACAACACACCAGCATCTATGTCCAAACTGTCGCTGATCGAGCTGCATCGTGGGTAAAGTAGGAGTCAGGTTCTTATCCTTTTCTTTAAAAACGTTGATCATGAGTCCAACAATTAGATTACAGTCATGTCATCTTGTGACTCTTCCCCCCCCCCAATTAATCTTAATACGTTCAGAAAAAAGTGCTGAAACACTTTTTAATGACTGTTTGGGATTTTATAGAGCGTTATAACTTCAGATGAAGTTCCACAACAATGTTACATCTGTACCTTCCGATTCGACTGCGCTCTGACCCGCAGAAAGGAGGTCTGCCATTTAGTGTTAGTCCGGATCTTTTAGGGTCAACATTGAAGACTTGTCACCTCGTCTTTTAAAGTCTGGCTCTCTGCCACCAGCCTCGGGACGCTGCTGCCTCATTCGGCCCACAGACGACCGGCCACAGTGGGCTCCATCCTGCCCGCCCCCAACTCCTTTTAAAGAAGCAGTCAGTATTTCTCTGAGGGTCGTAACCTGTTGCATACCGGGCCCCGAGATGACATCAAACACCCTCCCCCCCCCAAAAAGACAATCCCCTATTTTCCCATGCTTTTAAAAATGTTTTATACGTAACGTCTCTCAGCCTCACTCATATTGAGTTTTTTTTTGTTTGCCTACTAAAGTCAGGCTCGTGGCACGGTGCTGCAGCCCGGGGCCGGATTTGGATGCAGTCTATAGTGAGAGAGAGAGATTGTGTGACGCAGTGTGATTACACTACTGTAATCGTGCAGAGATTAAACGGCATCCTTTGGGGTCTGCGGGGAAATTGCTTTTGTGTACAAAGACGCTGAGATGACATCCTCTTTCTGTTGAAAAAGAGCGGGAGACTCGCCCATTTACAGAGAGAGGGTAAGAATTGAAGGCTGGGTTATGAAAGGGAGGAGGGGGTCTATCTTATGTTGAGACGTGATTATGCAACAGAGAGGAAAAGGCAACTCCTGTAACACTCAGAGGGTTAAAATTCACACAAGGACGACTCATATTGACAGATTTAATCAAACGCAAACCAAGGCGGGAAAAAAAAGCATGTACTCAGCAATAGCTTGTACGAAAGTTCTGTGAAGTGAAAGGAAAGAACTTCATATCTCTACGCACTAACTTTTAAAAGCAAAATGTCATCAGGGTAAAGTTCAACAAACTAAAACCGACTGCCAAAGTTGATGGTCTCAATGGTGTCCTCTTTGGGAAACAAAGCAGCTTATTAGCTGACTGGCACCATTCCCTTTTGTATCTAACCTCCTTTTGGTACAGTGACAGTCGAAAACATCCCCTTCTTCAATACAATTATCTTTATTGAAAAGATGTGATGCACACTCCTGAGAAGAACCATGTGACAGTACAGAGAAAATAGAGATGGCTATTTTGACTGGATAATGCCGCCATCTTCCCGGGTGGCTACTAGTATGTTAGCGATTAGCTCGCAAGCTACAATAGTTCACAAACTAGCACGGTTTGTAGTCCCTGCATCACCCAGTGTCTAGAACCAGACATGTAAAGAGATGGTATTATAAATTGTGCTCAGAACTATAACTTCATAGTTTTAAAGCCAATTTTGAAAACCAAAAACATGCAATACAGTTAGTTTATCATAGAGGATCCACTGTAAAGACCATCTTTCAACAAGTCAATACATGAAGCACCAGCTTCCCCTTTTTAGATTTCTCAACAAGTCAATGAACTGTAAAGAAACAATGGCACAGAGTTTATTGGCCTTTGACCCTGTGTGACCAACACGACTGTACTGATATTTCATCCAGAAAGACTACACAACTACCGAAAGCAGAACATGCATTAACAGAGAAAAGCCCTTAAAGTCCATTCAGAAGAGCCATTTGGTCGACACTCTCAGCGCTTCACAGCATCATTGAGTGCAAATAATGTTAGCATGAATGGCCTCAGTAGGAAGCAAAGTCCTAACCCCGGGCAATGCTGGTGACCACACACACACACACACACACACACCATATCATATCATTGCCCCAGTTACAGAGTTAAAACCCATATCTCCTCTTTCAGGGTTTTCCTTTAAAATGTCCCCATTCATTGAGACTGTTAATAGATGGACTGTTTAAGAGAGTGAAGCGGTAAATCACATTTAAATACATTTTTAGGTTTTGGACAGTTATTCAGGAAGAACAGCGTTTCAAGACGTCACCATGGGAAAGTGTAATGTTCATTTGTAGGTTTTTTGACTAAACAACTAATTGATGAATAAAAAATAAAAAACAGACATGATTACATGTAATTGCTAATAAAAATAATTGTTAGCTGCAAGCGATGGAAGTATTGAGATCCTTTAACTATGTACAAATATTGCATTTCAAAGTCCCCCATTCAAATTCTTACTAAAGTCAAAATACTTATAATTATGCAGAATGGCACCGTTCCTGATGGTTTATTCATTATACACATACATTATTTTAATATTATTACTAATGCAATAGAGCCTATTTTAATTTAACTGTTATTTCATAAACTGATCATACACATGAAATCTTAAAAGTAACTAGTACTTAAATCTTTTAAATAAATATCCAGTTGGGGAGTAGAAGGAGGAGGACAATATTCCCCTCTGAAATGTAATGGAGTAGAAGTATAAATACATGAAATGGAAGTAAAGTGCATCTAAACAGGAGTTCATTGTTCTGCTTGCGTCTTACTGACCTCAGCGTGGCCTCCGGTGGTCAGCAGCTTGTTGCAGCGGTCGCACTTGAGACACAATTTGTGCCAGTCCTTCCCCAGTGATGACACCTTTTCAGCTGCAAATGAAAAGACAAGAGATGTGGGTGTGGGTGCAAACAGTCAAGCGACGTAAAGCAGCAACTCAGAGACATTTCTACGAACAACAGCCATCGATTGTGTCGCGCCTCGTACGCGTCGCAACACGTAAACGTTCGAAGCGGAGCGATGACGTCCTCTCGTTTGCTTCACGCTGCAGAATAATCAGCAGCTTGTGCTGCATCTCTGTGCCCTTAAGAGGGGAAACCTGTCATCGAGCCAACTGAGTGACGTGGTAATTGGAATGCCTGTGCACCACCACAGGATACAGCGATGATGTCATTGAGGGATAGACAGACAGTGGCGTGAGTCCCCGTCCAGCTGGAGCATCGGGGGGTGCCCACATCCAACCCAGATCCTTTGTGTCACCCCTCCCCCAGTTTACAGTAGACCCATCCTGCTGCAGACGGCCCTTCAACCCCATTTCCGTCCCCCTTTTCTCTCCCAGACCGACTCCAGACAAGCAAAGGGGCCCTAATTATACCGTTTCCAATAATAAATCTCTGCTGCTTCCACACAATGGACCCCGAGGAGTCGTGCAGGCATTAGAGGAAACACCTTCTCTTATCAGACAGGGCACAAACAGACGGATGCTGGAGTCTGTTTCCTACATACCCCCAGTCAAAAGCCCACGCTCACACACACACAGTTTCTGAGTCAATGAAATTAACTAATTTGTCTAAATATGGAGGTCATAAAAAGGATAACAGGAATTTCATATTTTCTTGCATTAAAAGACCGTTTCATTTAATTTTCTAAAACAGACTTTTAAAAACCAGTCCAACTTTTTTCTTTAATACCGCATATCTTGAGAAGAAAAAAGCAGCATTGCATTCTTTTTAATTTTTGAGCGAGGGCAGTTTTTTTTGTACAGTTCCTTTTATGGATGTGTATTCTTTTAATCTTTGACCAAATGAATACCCTTCATGCAATCATACATTTAAGTTGATTTGATGTTATGTGGATCACGTGTTAAAAAGGTTTCTTGGAATTGCTTTAGGAGGTCCAACTACTCCCTGCAGAGGTTTCTGTTTACTCTCCATTCAGTTCTCCCCGTCAATTATAAAAACACTGAGACGAATTACCAATAACGAGGCCCTGGAGAGAACCCGAGGATTGGGTGCACGACCTCCCATCCACACTTGAGCAAAGGAATGCTGCTGATACAGCGGACGGCGGGAAACGTTAAATCACTCTTAAAGATACTGTTATTTAAAGAAATACAA
Organism: Myoxocephalus aenaeus; assembly: GCA_038501785.1. Classification (NCBI taxonomy): domain Eukaryota; kingdom Metazoa; phylum Chordata; class Actinopteri; order Perciformes; family Cottidae; genus Myoxocephalus; species Myoxocephalus aenaeus. The sequence continues at coordinate 636,751 of JBAMJR010000610.1, forward strand.
ACAAAAAAGGCGGCAATAAATCATTCTTTAAAATCAATAATCGGCCCCTAAATATCATAAGATGGCCACAACAACTTCAGACAAAAAAAAAAAAAAAAAAAAAAAAAAGGCTCTTCAACTTTGCTCAGGGTTGAGCTACGTGTTGTCAGAAATCAAACGTGTGTTTATTGTCGGCCACACTGGAAGCTGCAGTGAAAAGATGGTCATCATTGAGCGCGAGAGAGGGAGAGAATATTCTTTAAATATGAGTTTAATGGCGCTCATGGTGTTGTTCGTATGGAAAGTGACTGAAACCGAGAGAGAAGATCAAACCTTGGATGGCAGGTTTCGGAAAAGTCTCTCTCTCTCTCTCTCTCTCCCTCTCCCCAAAGTCGACTGTATAACAGCTCCCTGTTTTAAAGGGCAGCTGTCATTATAAGAGGGGTGAGCCCGTCTGTGTGCATTATGTTTTGTGGGGGAGGTGGAGGGCACCGGCTTCTGGGCCCAGATGTTTGTACCCCCACCAGCTCCGACGCGAGCCTGTGGCCTTGTTATCCGTCATACTGTGTGGCCTCAATTGATGAAATAAAGCCAGAAAACATGCATTTAGGTTGACATGTCACCGGCATGCAAAGAGGAAAAAAGAAAACCTTGAGGGTTAGGTTAGACCGGAGCGGTAAATGCACTCAATCGTGTGAACAAACAAGCTCCTGTTCACAGGGAAGTCTCTCCGGATGTTCACGTTGACATCGTCAACATCGATGAGGATGTGCCAAATCCTTTTAGCTAATCTGTTTTCTCTCTTTCACGACCGTCTCACTCTAAAGCTCACAACAAAAAGGATTCCCCCGGGGTTTAACACAAACAGCTGGACTGCTTTGGGGAAATCACTGCGAAAGAGTTTGAATCACTTCTCAACCGACGCTGGTGTTGCTGTCCGTTTCTGTGATCTACTATTTAAAAAAAAGGGATATCTCAGATGAAGCAAATCAAATAAGCAGAGACCATTTCTGCAAACAGCAAATTACATATATTTAATGCGAGTGTGACTGCATTTTAGGACTACAAACCTAATTGATCTGGGTGGCTTAACACCTCGGCTCAACTGTTGAATATAAAATGCCATAATATTGAGGTGCTGATTAATTGACAATCTTCTCACATTGGCCGTAAATAGAGCCAGAAATGTCAATTCATCAGGTGCCAGTTTTCTTTTCTTTTTTTAAACATAATTATATAAAAGTTATGAGAGGTTGTAGAGATCCAGAAAACACATGTTTTTTTTCATTATTTCTGATATTGATACAAAGTACTGACTGACAGACGATGCTGCTGCAGGAATACTGAGCTCCTCCAGGTGAGAAGATGACAACAAAAGTGTTGGTCATGGGTCGTCACCAGAACCATATGATACCTGCATGGCTGTAAGCGGCTTAACGTCATTTGTAAATTCCAAGTCTAAGCTGTTCCGTCCACAGGCGGCCTCTCTGATTGCATTGTCAATATGGTTTAAATCACAGAGACAGCCGGCTGCTGACTCCTCTCCTCTGTGACTCAGCGTCAGTGTTTACGATCGCTTGTTTTACTGATGTTACTAAACATGAAATCAGTAGGAAAAGAGGCTCCAATGGGTTTTGTGATTATGAAAAGGGTCCGTGTGCAGAACGACTACTGTTAGAGCGTGGCGCTGCGGAGGAGATGTGAAGCAAAAAAAAAAGCACAATTTCACATACGAGTGCCGAAACTCTGCACACCGTACCGCCTGATGTGCACAACACAACCCCAGCTGTGGCACTCCTCCTACCTCGGCACAGTTGAGTTGATTTGGAGCCAGGAAATGACCAAACAGGCTCAAGTGCAAAAAATAAAAAGGAAAAAAAGAGGCATTACGACAGCGTCAGCGCCGCCACTGGCTTCACACCGGCAGGAAATGAAAGGGCAGCATCTCATCTGAACACAGAGCCATTCAAGGCGTTCAGACGAGATGTTGCCAGTCGAGGCACGAGTCGGTGTTTTCAGTGCTTTTACGTAACTGGAAAAAGCATTAAAATAGCGCATGGCTCATGCTTTCTGATTTAATAAGGTCAGACATATTTACACTATATAAAGCACGGGGTTCCATGTTAATGACATTGAACATCTGTAAAAGACCGTACCCAATGAAAAAGCAACTTTTCCCCCTCACTTGGTTGTAATTTATTTTGCTTTTTCTACTGTTCTGATGACATGTTATCCATGATATCAGCCCATAAGATAAATATGAATTAAGAAATGACAACAAAAGAATCAGAAATCCGCAATTGGTTCCAACTTTATTCCTGTGAAATTAGAGTCATAGGACATCTAATGCATTGGGTCAAGATCATTTGATATCAAGACTCATGTGATATTCCAGTGAGCAGATCAGACGACTTCAAGCCGTTTAAAATTCAATTAATTTTGGTATTTCTGTGACATGATTCACTTACACTTATACGATCTTATTAAGACTGAAATGCAAACAGTCTGCAAAACACTCTAATTGGCCAGAACGTTAAGCAACGAGGGGAGGGGTCTTCAGAGGGGAAAACATCAACAGCTGATTCCTCCAAATGACATAATTATGGTCGCATAATTAACAGTGACTGGGCAGCTACACCCAAACACCAGAGCTGAACGGAGATTCACCCCCGAGGTCAGAAGGAAATTCAACCTTTCTATCTTGCTTAAAGCCTAAAAAGTCAAAATTGATAAACAAGTGCAGTACAAGCACTGAACAAGATTTATACAGCGGAAATCCCAGCATGCAACACGGCAGGGGGAGGGGTTGCCCTCTGAAATCTCACGGGTGCTCTCTTTATCACTCAATACATCGATCAGGGTGCAGCGGAGGGAAAGGAGATCAAATCTGCATCAACTGCAGAGGTCTGGTTGTTTCATGGCTTTAAGGCCTTTTCGCAAATATACATCACAAAAATGCTCAATACATGGCAGCAAATATTTTTGCATCAAAACTTTTCATACATATGAATTTGTGAGAGTTGTAGCATTTATTTAATAAAAGACCCAGAGCAGCACATCCAATGTGTCGGAGGAAAATTGTTATATTGCCGAAGCTACTGGAAGATAGGGGTGGGGGAAAAAAATCTCTGGTGAGTTCAGCAGAAGTGGTCAGCGTGATCGGTAGGAAGTTGGTCAAAACAAACATGGAGACGTCGGAGAAAGAAATTAGAAACGCGCCGTCCGCGTTTAAATCAAACGTCTGGACTCCCTGTCACTCGTAGCGCCGATGCTCGCACAGCTGTTGCACGTTACACAGGACAACATTCGCGACACAGTGCTGGTCAAAGACGTTAAAAAAAGCATGAATCAAACTGGCTACGGGTACCCTAGTAGCGCTGGAAGCGGCCGGTGTAACGGATTAACAGGCGACCCGGTAACACCGTCATCACGGCGCAGTGCCTGGAGAAGTCGGTGAAATCCACCGAGCTGTGTGTGCCGACAGATAATATTATGACCCCAGAAACGAGGGCGTTTGATGTTCCGATGTTTTGGGATTTCCACAACAACTATAAAGCAGAAAGAGTGGTTATTTCCATGGTGGATGGCGGAAATGAAAACTGCTTGCACGGAGATAAGCCCCTCTCCGGCGCGTCCAGCTCGAATGACGTGACTATGCAGACTGAAATACAAACAGTTCAGTTTGTCAGGTGCAACATTCATGACAGTGTTGGTCAGTTTGTCTGCTTGACAATCACATTTTGCTGCACTGAAAATAATTGAATTGAGATGAACAGACTCAAAACTTTATCTTATTAGATAAATATGCTCACAAAGTTTTCCTTTGGGGACAATTTACGATTTAAAAAAGGTAATAAATCGCAACATATCGCAATACTCAATATATCGCAGTATTGTGATAATATCGCAGTATCGGGACTTAAGTATCGTGATAATATCGTATCGTGGGACCCCTGGTGATTCCCACCCATACTGGAAGATAGTTCATTGCATTTCTTTTTTTTATGCTATTTTAGGCTTTTTAACGAGTTTGAACTCCCTCCGTTAATGCACATTTCTAGGGCTTTTATTGTGAAAGCTAAAAACAGAATGAGTGGTCTGCGCTGCCTTTGTCGAGGTTGAAAGGAGTAATCAAGTTGGCCGTCTTAGTCCAGACTACTAATGCTGTCATTGCATAATATTGTGCACGTTTTCAATAAGTTGGTTCCGCACAACGTGATTGGTTGGCTGATCGCTATATTCACGGTGCAAAAGCTGAAAAACTGAAATTACACAGCTTGACAATAGACATAGTAATTAAACAATAAAAACGCTGAGTGGAGAATCAATGAAAATGACCCTTTTAGAGAACATTCCCCATCATATTGGGAAAAATATTTTTTCGTAGTTTTAGTCTATGCAATCATATTTTCTTCCTCATATGGCGTGGGCATACATAAACTAGTACCAACCAATTTCAACCAATCCGTAAAGCTCCATATTGCGCTAAAGTCAAAAAAAAATAACTTTGTAGCGATCCAATAAACTTCTATACACATCTGATTTAAATCCCTATTATAAACTGTGCACTGCCCAGTGCAGAAGCTAAAAACACATTAAAAGAGACTTTAAAGAGAAGTGCACACTATAATGCAGCACACAGGTAAATACTAATAATGGACCTCATCAATATCTAAACATGTACAGTTTATAATTATTCCGGATCAGTTTGCCATGAATGAGTAAGAACATTTTTGCACTTAAGTATGCTTGAGTTTGTTCGCAGTGGCTCATGATGTAACCAATGTTATTGTAAATATCAGCAAATCGCGGTTGGCTGGGTCCTGTTCTGTTGAACCCTGTGGTAACGTGGACCCATCTGTTCGGCTCGTCCTTCAAAGAAACCATTAAAAAAAAAACACACACGGATGAACCAACACACATGGACACTCCTCCTCCTGACCCTTCATCCATCAGTGACAGCTGAGTCCACACTGGTGTCTCTTCTGTCACAGCAGTGTGATAACTGCACGTCCTAATAAACACCACGCACCTGACTGACTGGAGGCCCCAGAAGGCAAAGCATGACCCAAACATGGAAGGTACATTTAGTTGTTAAAAGAAACAACAACAACTCGTATCTCAAGAGAAATGCAAGAAAGGAAAAAACAAGCGTCCTGCGTTTCCTTCTCTGCATCCTCCCTCTATATTGTTCTCCGGAGTACAAACACCCGGGGACTTGTGACCTTTTTACTAAACTTAAAGACAATCGCCATTCAGTCAGGCACACCGGGACATTCAGCTTCACCAAGGGAAGCGACTTTGAAGGAATTTTCAGCTTGAGCAATAAACAAATTACTCAACCTACAACCTTCAGTCTTCTATTGAAGTACGTGTGCACAATTTATATAATCTCTGAGTAACAGGTTTACATAATTACTCCTAAAATACAAAAACAATGCCAATTATTATGCTAGAAATGGTGATTCATTAATCCTGATTATTTGAAGAGCCCTTCTATTAAAGTCTAAGAGGCAAAGTCAAAGAAATTAGATGTTTACAGACAAAAACTATAAATAAATGTTTGTTTTCATTGATTCGTGATTAATTAATGGTTTATTTATTTGCTTAATTCACTAAGCGTAGTCTATAAGATGCCATAAAATAAGGACAAATGCTGGCAAAGGCAAGTTGCCTAAACACAAGGTGCCCTGATCTAGTTTATTAGATTTCATGAGCAACCGCTAGGAAAACCAAATAGACTTGTGATGCGTGTTGTTTATGTTCAGCATGTATGAAAATCCTCACATTTGAGGAACCCACAGTGAAAATGTTGTTACTTGAGGTCTGCAATTTATGAATATTTCCATCATCAATAAATCTGCCGATTTTAACCAAATACCTTCTTTTGTTCAAAACCAAAAGATCCTGTATTTTCAAACAATGTAAAACGGAAAAAAAAGGTGCAAATCTCACATTGGAAAGCGAGAAACAGATAATATCAAGTATTTAAGCACTTTTGTATATTTATTGTCTACCACAATTTGCCGTGATTAATAATCTGTCGTTAATAAGGTGTTGAAAGCAGTTTTCTTTTGAATGGCACAGTATTTCATCTTCTGCTGGTCGTGAGGGATCAGATAGTGAGATGACCCAGTCAGTGGTGCGTTAAACATGAGCATTGATTGGTTCAGAATGGGCGTGCTACGGCGCTCACAGTCGCTGTGCAGGGTCGGGATGCTAGAGAGCCACAAGGAAGCATGGATTTGGATCCGTCTCCTCCTGCAGCTGATGCAACCCAGAGGCAAAACCCAGCTCTGGAGGTCGTCTGTCGCCTCAGCCGAGGCGACGTTTCCTCCCCGGGCTTTCTCCCCCCCTCCTCCTGCCCTCCCTTTGTGCCGACCTCGTGAATTTCGCCGGCTGACGTAAATGGGCCGCAGTTAACTCGCATCCTGTCTGCGCTGGTCAGAGGAGCCGCGGGGCTGAAAGCACCCTCCCCACAACAGTCCCTCCCTCCCCAAACCCCCCACACCGCATCTCCTCTCTAACCAGTCAGGACACTGTGTCCCGGCTACTGGGACTTCAAACCAGAACGGCATGACCGGCTTACAGAGTAGTGGACCATGTCTTCAAAAGAAGAAGCGGGGCTGCATCACTAGAAAGGCACCTTCAGATGTAGCCCATGTAATTGGATAATCAGCCGCCTTGAGGGGGTAGACATCACATGACAGAGACATAGCATGAATAAATACTATTAACTTTAAGTGAGGCTTGTAAAGAGAAGGAAGTGTCTAAATGAGCACAGGGTTCAAGCGGAGTAGATCCCTTTGAAAGTTTAACAACTAAATAAAAGCTTTAAACAGATCAGGAGTTCAAGTTATAGGCTAATCCTTGAGATTCCAGTCAGCATCTGGGGTTACTGGTGACACTGGCTGGTGCTTTTTAATATAGTCCCAGATTAATATTCAAAATGACAACTACTCTGTGGGTCTGTTGACAGCGGAGGATTCGTCCCGTCACATTGTTTCAATAAAGAAGAAGCCCAAAAAGTGATGGTCCTTGTTTTCCAGCAGTACCGCAGCTAAGGAACCAGGGATCAGGAACCAGGGACCAGGAATCAGGGCTCGAGGGACTAACGGAAACAAAATATGTCTCACATTGTGAGAGAAATTTGGTTGGGTTAAACAATGTACGAAATATATATTGTCATTGTTTACAAATTAGTAAGTAGTGTCCTCGCTATCGCTGAAGTTTAGGATTGTGCGTCATATTTAAATCGACATCTATAGATACTTTTTTTTCTTCTGATTTGCAATCTGAATATGGTTCCAGTAAAAACTTTCAGACTTCAGCCGGTATTGAAAGCATGCCAAGCTACTGTAGGTGCACAACCTTTACGTGCTACAAACAAACCCAAAGAAACGGTCATGAATAACATCAAAAATGTAATATAACATTAACGTGCGAGACATTTGGGTGAACTGTAGACGACTTTGTTCCTCTGTAGTTATGCAACAGGTCATTGTGCTCACAGGTGAAATGGTTTCACCTGCGTTTGGGACGGGGGGGGGCTGACTGTCAGCACCGAGCCTAATGCCGTCTCCATTAGAGGATCATATTTGTCAGAGAAAAGGGGCCTTCAATGGCCGGTGCACAGTAGCTGGCAGGTTATGCAACGGCAGCGACTCAAGAAAAGATCTTACGTAACCGAGGAGGCACATTCACAGCCCACCGGGAAGCCAAGTGGAAAACAGGGAGCTGTGGTGCTGACAGAGGGGAGGAGAAGGGGAATAAACAGGCTTTGTGTGGATGTTTGGGGTAAAAGCGGGATAAAAAAAGAAAAAAAGGAGGTGTGTGGGAAACTTATCGTCAGGCTGAGAGGACGAAGGTATTCCGCCTCGCTGGAAGCAGCTAACGTGCGCGGAGACAGAAAGAGCTTTGTGTGAATAGAGATGTCGTTTCCATTATAATGCATGAGGCATAAAAAAGGCGAGCCATCTCGCCCCATTTACCCCTCCGGTCCTTAAAGGTGGGGGGGGGAAGAGGAATTCAGGGCCCGAGGCGAGAAAGAGAGAGCAAGTGGCTGAAGAGGAGCCAGAGTGAGAGGAACCGGGGAATGAAAAGGGAGAAAGAGAAAGTCCCGACGGAGCCCCATTAGTTTCTCGTTTATTCACTTAGAATAAAGAAAAAGAAAAAAATCGCGGCTCCGATTTGTCATGCACAAGAGTTGTGGCTGAATTCGGGTCTGGAGCAGAGAGAATTAGCGAGCCATGCTGTGTTGTGTCCCGCATGGGGATCACGCGCCAACAAAGTATTTCCACTGGGGATTGTCACATGTCCGCTAGTCCCTCATGTATTCTAGACGTCTCTGTTCCACAGGACCAAGCAGATGTTAGTCCAGCCAACCCTACGATTACAAAGTTTTTTCGCTGACGTTTATTTAAGAAAAAAAACAATTGCAGAAGCAAAGCGAACAGCAATCCAAACTTGCACTTAGTGGTGAGGACATTGCACCACCGTAACACAGCTGTTCATTAAAGTAACGAATGGAAAATTATAAAAACTCCATACCAGCAGCTCACCGCTGCTGTGAGAAGTAACGTTTTTTTTGTGTTTTTTTTTTTTACAGAAGAGGAGTCAAGTGTTGAAAAACGTTTCCTGCTCAATCCAATATTGGGCACCAGCTGGACGACCAGGTGGGTGACTGCTGGGTGGGCTACAGCACTGCTCCATATAGCTACACCACGGATCATCACCACAAGACGGGAGCAAAGGAGGACGGAAAATAGACAATTTTCTCTATCAGGAACACATGTCCTGGTGTAGATCAGTAACATTTTACGCCCCTCATTTGTGGGACTTTTAACTGAGAAGGATTGCTGGCCACGTATGTGAGAGGAAGATGCGTGTAGGTGGAGCTGCTGAGCTCATTCTGAAGTATCTGACATCATGTTGACGCTCCGGGCTGTGGGCAGCAGCTCGGGTCGAACGCCTCTCCCACCCTGACCTCTCCCATTGCTTCGTCACAAGTTTCCCAGCCTCCCTTTGCAATGACGGAGACATTCACAACCTCTCCGCCCCCGGTTCGACACGTGCAGCTCATTCCACCCGGGCCGGGTCCTCAAAGCTGTTCATCCTCCTCACAGTCGACTCACCCCAGGGCGCTCTCCACCCAATAAGACACACCCCGACCCAAAATAGCTCCCACCAGGACGGATCTCAGTGATTTACAGAAGAAGAAAGAAAAACACACAACATACATCACAGAGGAGCCGTGACTCACTCGCTGCAGCGAATAAAGGCTTCTGCGCACTCTGAATACTCCGAGACGCGTTCAAATGTGTATGGGAGGAAATTAAATCTTATTTGCAGACATTCATTCCATGCCAGCGACTCTCGGGACCCATAGGATGAGCAGCAGCTGGGCCGCTTGCTGCCGCTCGCGTTACATAAGAGGACTTCCACGCACTCACATAATTGATTTTGACCTCCGTGACAGCTCTGATGTGTGCTGCGAAGTGCAGGGAAAAAGATCAGCGTCGAAGAACTTTTTTGTTTTGTTCCCAGCAGGCCGAACGTAAACACTGGATTACTCACGGTTGACCAGGACATGCAGCACGTTAAATACGCTCAATGTCGTGCGCGGCCTTCGGATTCATAAACAGAGATGGACATTTTTTGGTTAATCTTCATGACCTGTGCGTCTCTATAATCCTCTGCTTTTGTTCTCATCCTTGCACATGTCTTACGCTGTAAACATCTGGTATAGTAAATAGAGGACGCCATCATCTACATCATCATCTAATCTGTGACTAAGTGTGACTCTTTGCCCAAGTGAATGTTATGGTTTGCTTCCCCCCCATCTTTGTTTACAAGGATGCAAAAGATACATGTTGACATGTTTTCATCTCTGACGCAGCATGATGCTGCCGTGCTCCTTCCTCCCGTGAGTGGGCAATCTCAGCATATGGCATTGCTGCACTCTCCATAAGCCAACAGCCAGGCTTGGAGGTTTACCAAACACAACAAATTAAAAATAAATGGCACAGAACAGTGTCAAAATAAGATGCATTATTTATCCAGTGTTTTGAATTTAGTGCAGACACGGCATTGTTTCTCCCACGTTATAAAAAAAAAAAAGATAAATTTGTTGGAATATTTGCTCTTTGGGCTTGTGTTTACATTGACCCCTTTGTGTGTCCCCCCCCTCCATCCCACACAAAGTTTGCCTCTGTGAATCATTTACACTGCCAGCTTTTCCTTAAAAAAAAAAGAGCCTAATCTAAGGAATGTTATGGACTTTATTTCTGTGAGAAATTCTTTTGGGAAATGCAGGAATGGTTTGCATTTCCCCCCCCCCACCACCGAACATGAGCGATTAAAGCAATATTGATCTTTATGGAGCCAATATTAAACTGTCAAACATACACATAATAGCCTACTGTATGTGAAGATATTGTTAAAAACACAGAAGGCCAAAAGTGCATGCATACATTCAGAACTAGTAGCCATTTTTTGTAAATGTAAGTTTTGCAACTCCACATATAGCCTAATCCTAAATTTGTAAAACGTATGCTTTTTTTCCCCCCTTCAATTAATGGGCATGAAGTGCTTTATATACATGCACACTAGTCATGAAATGTTTAAATTAAATTAAGGGACTGCAACGTCACAAAAACTGAACCACGTTGCACCCCGCGAAAAAATAAAATAAATCGATATCACCATAAATTACCCAAAAGTAATTTCAAAAGGTGGGAACCAAAATAAAAGCGGGTAAAAACTCACCGAAATACACCGTCTTCTCACACTTGGGGCACTTTGAAGACATGTCTCGGGTTGCGGGTCGAGTGAAAGTGACCTGTTTTGTTTGTGCGGAGCGGCGTGTCCTCTCTCGGTCTCTTCTCTCCGCAGCAAGTGTCCCCGCACAGGAGCCGGGAGCATCTTTTGCATAGCTCCGCCCCGGCCTACGTCACGGTACCCGACCTTGTGTCCCCTTCATGTGTTGTGGGAAATGTCAGAACTCGACAAGGCTTCTTGTCCAGTTGCTTGTTTTAACGTTTTCTTAGTTTATGGCTCTTTAGAATATGCATTGTTATGGAAGTAGTCTTCAAACATGTATCAAGCAAACAAATATCAAATTTTATTATGTAGCTAATATATACACTTCAATCACTTTGGTCACTTTAATCACTTTAACTGGTGCAATATAAATTCATTTTAAATACTTTCTATTCCGTCTGTATATATGATATTGCTACTTTGGATTATTTTCTTCTTTAATGTTTTTATTACTGTTTTACTGTTTATTTATATTACTTGTTTTACATTTTTTTATGTGTCTCTTGTGTGCACTGCTGCTGTAATCCTGCAATTTCCCCACTGCACGACTAATAAAGGATTAGATTATTTTTATTTTATTTTATTTTATAACTATTTACTGATGGTAAAAGCAGCTTCAACTAAAAAACTGAATTTCAATTTTTTTATACTTGAATTGCCTTTTAAACATGCTTGTCTCAGGAAAAGGAAACAGGCTCTGTTTTTTTAAATTATTTTATATTAGCAAGAAAGTGTCACAATGTATGCCTACGTTGTATAATTACGTTGAAATTAAACTGACAATCTGATTTAAGCAGCGAGTGACCAGATTCAACTTCATGAAGAGTGTGTGTCATTAGGCCTAACTACACCTGTAAAGTGTGGTCATTAAGAGAAGCTGTAAAAAAAATATATATATATTAACACAACATAATTTGTTTCAAGCATATTCAGGGCCCCGTTCCTCGTACGTGGTTCAACTAAATTGATCAAATGTCCTATTATCCAGCTTAAATTACCCCGATGATTGACGTCAGGCTATCTCGGTTTCTCAAAGTCTGATCCGCGGTCAAACAGTCTCGTTAATTCGAACCAGACGTCAGTCATCTGGATAATTGCGCGTGCGTGCCGGTTCCTCTTCAAAAGGGAGCAGCGTCGAGCACTGTCAGCAGAATCGATAGCACTCGTACAGGCAGTCATCATGATGTGATAACGGATCTTGGCGATCTTGAAGAACTCTCTCCCTATAAAACTAATATAACTAATATCGCTCCTTTATCAATGAGGAAGGGAGCTGGCTTTTTTGTCCGGTGGGAGTGGCCATCTTATCCAGTGAATTTCAGTTAGCCTGCGCTGCAGCAGGTTCAAGGATTTGGATGTGTTGCTATGGTGATTTTTCCAAACTTGCTTTGTGGAACTGAAAAGCCTGACCTGCGTCATCTTATCCTGAAAATTATCCGGCTAACTCAGTAAACCAGCTACGAGGAACGGGGCCCAGGTCTTTCGAATCAATAGCTGTTTTTTTGCAAGTGGATGTTTTACGAGCAGCACTTGAAGGCAGCCTTTTTCTCTCTTTCTCTCTCTATGAGCCAGCCTGTGTTCTCTTGTCATAGCCAGACTGGGCCAGGCGGGAAAGCTTTTAGAGCAAGTAGTGCAGGGTACACATGCACTACCATTTCCTCCCTCCCCTCTTTTCCACAAGAGGAGTGGGAGTAGTGTTGGGGTTGAATCACAATGCTCTCTTTCAGAATGAGTGACACGTAGGAATTTGGTTGGCAAAGGAAGACGTTGAAACGTGGCTCGGGTGGATTGACTTTCCCCTGAAGAAGGCTGCTGGCTTCGTGACATATTAGGCCTACTGACTGCAGAAAAACAGCACTTGAATTTCTCACAATCCAGAATGACAAGTGGTTGTATCATTCACTTGTGATAACTTAATTAAAAACTCATTATCAGCTCCGACAACAGTTTGTCTGCCTCTTTCCACTTAGGTGTCTTGACTGAGGTCATCTCTTTCACACATGGTCAGTCTGCCTATAGTGACACTGTGCAGGTCCTGGTCCAGGATCAGACACTCGGATATTTCCCACATCTTTGTCCCGGCTGATTAGCACCCGTCAGCATGCCTGTAACGGGTTCCTCCTTATCTCTGAGCTCACAGTTGAAAAAAAACCCTGATATCAAACAGTCAGCTTGAGACTCAACGGCCTCTGAAAAGCAGCCAGATTGTTCACATGGGCAACTTATGGGGCAATTTATGGGGCAACTGTGATCAGCATCACAGCCCAGGAAGAGGTTTTTCAGCATTTCCCACTCGCAGTAAAGTTGGAGGAGAGAGTCTTCCCGCCTCAGCGCTCTCCTTCTCTCTCTCTCTGTGTGTTTCACAGAGGACACAAGTTCACGTTCACCTCCAGTTGTTTGCTGTGGTTGCAGGTTTGCGTCGCGCAATCAGACTCAAACCTGCCGAGAGGAGAGGAGGAGGTCAAATACACTACAGAGACAAAGAGGATGTAAGAGATGGAGAGTGATAGGACAATGTTCTCTGCACTCCTCGGCTCACTGAACACGGATGAAGACGAGAGGAAGGGTATATTATTGTTCCCACTATCTATAACATACAAATAATTTCGACTGAAAAGGAGAACGCACAATCAGCAAACCTTTCCTTGAAATTCAAAGTTTAAGGGTGTAATTTAAATCATTGTCAAGGTCGGGGATGTATGGAGCTAAAATGAATGACAGGTGAGGGAACAGATGCCCCTAACAGGCTCGTACTCCTGCAGCGTGGCTCCGTGCTTCTGAGGAGACTGGGTAACCCCGGTGAGACTCAAGAGGACGTATCCAGGCCACAAGTTTCACTTTTCACTTTCTGATCATGGTGCTTGGTTCAGACCCTCACGGTTTCTCCAGAGCAGAGCATTCAGCCCCACAGAGGGAACGATGGGAAGAGAGAGAGAGAGAGAGAGAGAGAGAGAGAGAGAGAGAGAGAAGAGAGGGATGTGGTCCTGAGGGCGGAAAGGAATGTTATTACTTTACTTCTGCAGAGTTACCATGGGGTGAACAAGGGTGGAAAAAAGCATCTCAAAATGTGACACATCGTAATCTTTTCTTTATCTCAAAGTGTTCTCAGAGGAGCACTCTGACAATTTTACACATGCAGATCTTTTCTTTCACTCGTCATGAAAAGTATCACTCAGCCGGTGAAAACAGTTGGCTGTGCAGCTTAAATTCACTTTAGTCTGAGAAAATAATCCGGATGATGCCGTTCAGGGTTTCTCAGTTCAGCTCCAGACTTCCCATTTTTAGCAGAAAGCTTGCATTAAGAACTGTGGGTGTGCAATGTTGTTGGCATTTGATTGGCTGGGGAGTCAAACCAAAGATGCTGTTCAGATGCATAATAGGATTTCATAGGATTTAGTGATGTCTGAGCTTGACCTATACTCAGGAATAAACGTCAAGATATCTCAACATCTGCCGCATCAATTTTAACTATTCTTTTTAAAAGCTATCTCTCAAATCAGTGAGGGTGCCCCTTGAAATGCTGCCTTTCAAGGGTTAAAATGATTTAAAGCTGTCGTGGAATATCCACTTGATTTCCTATAGCATAGCATTGTGCAAGCATTGCATTTCCATTTCAGAGCTTTACTTCTTCTAAAAATAGGGAAGCAGACATACTTTAAAATACACTCAAAATAGTGTGGCATCACAAGGGGACAGGTTGTGGAGGGACGCTACATTCCCACTGAGCCGCGCCCACACCACAAAATGGCCGCTGTGGGCGACTCCCAGACTGCCTCACCACGTACCCAGCTGCAGGTGCTTAAGGTCCCTAATTGAGGCAGGGCTGGGAGGCTTGATAAAGGACAGGCGGGAGAGCACAAGGGGGGAGGGAGCTGGACGAGCAGAAGGACTGCCACCTGCTTGGCTGAGAAAGGGCTCCCAGGACCACGAAGAGGAGGACCCTATACCTTGGACTGTACCGTGTTGCGTTTTGTTTGTTTGATAACCCCTTTCTCCCCCGGGACGCTTTCTGTGTATTCATGGTCTTTGTTTTTGATTTAAAAGGAACTGCCGGGGAAATGGAATAATAAACTTTTGTTTTCATTTATACCGTCTGACTGTGCCTGTTTCCGTCTCTCTCTCTCTCTCTCTCTCTCTCTCTCGCACTGCCCCACCCTAGCCTGCCCTTGGGACAACCCGTGACATTACAATAGTTAATTGGACTTTTTTTTTATAATGCTCTTTGAAAATAATATATCATACCATGTTAAACAGTGTAGTTTAAAGATGCTGAAAAGGTTATTTTAAATCTTAATCATATCTCTATGTTGGTAAATTAGAAAATAACAAATCAAAGGTAAAGTTTAAAAATAACACTTAAAAACTCATGCCGTCATCACATTTTCATTAAAAAGTTGCTCAATTCAGATTGGTTCGCTCAAATACATGACATCCTGTTTTCCACAACTAAGCCCCGCTGCTTCCAACCAGTGATAAGAGCAAAAAGAAAACAAACAAAATATTGAGATCATCGAAAAATCACATTGTTCTGAATTTGTCAGAAATGGGCCCTGTTTCTCGTACCTGGCTAAACAAAGTCAAGCAAATGTCCTAATCTCCACCTTAAATTAGCGAGATGATTGACATCAGGCTATCTGGGTTTCTTCACGGCTGATCCGCGCTGAAACGGTCTTGTTAATTCTAACCAGACGTTAGTCATCTGGATAAATGCGCGTGCCCGCTCTTCTTCAGAAGGGATAATAGTCGAGCACTGACACCACGATCTTCTAACAGTACAATAGCAAATAAACTCAGAGGAATCTCCTGAACTCCAAACTGAATGTCAGAATGGGAAAGAAAGGTGATTTAAGCAATTTTGAGCGTGGCATGGTTGTTGGTGCCAGACGGGCTGGTCTGAGTATTTCACAATCTGCTCAGTTACTGGGATTTTCACGCACAACCATTTCTAGGGTTTACAAAGAATGGTGTGAAAAGGGAAAAACATCCAGTATGCGGCAGTCCTGTGGGCGAAAATGCCTTGTTGATGCTAGAGGTCAGAGGAGAATGGGCCGACTGATTCAAGCTGATAGAAGAGCAACTTTGACTGAAATAACCACTCGTTACAACCGAGGTATGCAGCAAAGCATTTGTGAAGCCACAACACGCACAACCTTGAGGCGGATGGGCTACAACAGCAGAAGACCCCACCGGGTACCACTCATCTCCACTACAAATAGGAAAAAGAGGCTACAATTTGCAAGAGCTCACCAAAATTGGACAGTTGAAGACTGGAAAAATGTTGCCTGGTCTGATGAGTCTCGATTTCTGTTGAGACATTCAGATGGTAGAGTCAGAATTTGGCGTAAACGGAATGAGAACATGGATCCATCATGCCTTGTTACCACTGTGCAGGCTGGTGGTGGTGTAATGGTGTGGGGGATGTTTTCTTGGCACACTTTAGGCCCCTTAGTGCCAATTGGGCATCGTTTAAATGCCACGGCCTACCTGAGCATTGTTTCTGACCATGTCCATCCCTTTATGGCCACCATGTACCCATCCTCTGATGGCTACTTCCAGCAGGATAATGCACCATGTCACAAAGCTCGAATCATTTCAAATTGGTTTCTTGAACATGACAATGAATTCACTGTACTAAAATGGCCCCCACAGTCACCAGATCTCAACCCAATAGAGCATCTTTGGGATGTGGTGAAACGGGAGCTTCTTGCCCTGGATGTGCATCCCACAAATCTCCATCAACTGCAAGATGCTATCCTATCAATACGGGCCAACATTTCTAAAGAATGCTTTCAGCACCTTGTTGAATCAATGCCACGTAGAATTAAGGCAGTTCTGAAGGCGAAAGGGGGTCAAACACAGTATTAGTATGGTGTTCCTAATAATCCTTTAGGTGAGTGTATATCAGACAAGTTAAATGTGTCAGTGTTGGGAAAATGTATCGGCTAAAGTCCTTCATCACCCAAATCAATCAGATTATATTTATTTTAATGTATCTGCTGCCAGTAGTATACACATTACTATATACTTATGAGGATATATGTACTGTATGCGCATATATATATATGTGTATATACATGTATGTATAGATTACCATATAACTAGGAGTTTGAATATGTGTATGGGCGGATCAGTATGTATGTATTATTCATAATCAGAAATTCAATCAATTGAAGCAGTGTGTGATTCTCTGTATTCTTATCATGAGTCCACCTTAATCATGTTCTACAATAATGATATGTATGGTGTACTAATAACACTGTCATATAATTATGAGTGCTTTCAACACATCCATAAGTTTCTTAAGCGCTAAATAAACTTAAGAACAGCGCGGCATGCAGCGGGTGAGCGTCTCTGTCTGTGAGACGGGCGATCGGCTGCGCCTGTGGTGATCAGTGTCCGCGGCTCGAGAAGCTCTCGTAAATAAATGATTCCTTGAAGGCAGAATCTATAGCGCCGCGTACAGGAAGTCATCATGATGTGAGAACGGATCTTGGTGATCTGAAAGAACTCTCTCCCAATAAAACTAATATAACTAATATCGCTCCTTCATCAATGAGGAAGGGAGCTGCCTTTTTTGTCCGGTGGGAGTGGCCAACTTATCCAGTGAATTTCAGTAAGCCTGCCCTGGAGCAGGTTTAAATTTTTGGCTGTGTTGCTATGGTGATTTATCTAAGCTTGCTTCGAGAAACTGAATAAGCCAGACCTACGTCATTTTATCCTGACATTTAGCCCACTAACTCAGTAAGCCAGGTACGAGAAACAGGGCCCAGGTCTTATGAATTCCAGCTGCACACCTGTTTTAAACACCACGCATGCCAACACTCATTACATACGCCTCAAGGCCAAACAGGTGTCATAGCTGCCATTAACCCCAGACAGCGACAATCCCTCAGTTCCTTCCCTTTTCCTTCCTGTTCACCCCTCATCCTCCTTCTCTAACACACACACTCATACATTCAGGCTCCACAGATGTGAATGCAGGCTAATCCACACGAGCCACGTGACACTCGGAGCCCACAGAGCGGCCGGCGAAGGCCGAGCCCAACACCACAGCTTCTTTCAGCCAGCGGGCACGAGAGCATGCAGAGAGGCGACCGGACCGTTTAGACCCGATTGAGGGGTTCCGAGGGCCTCTATTTAAAGTGGACAAGCACGTCATTTAAAAGACCTCAGACAGCTGTGGTATTTCTGACAATGTGAGAGCTGCAGTATGTGTGTGGACAACATGTGATCATGCCGTCGGAGCATGTTCGTGTCTTTGGGTAGGAGAGAGAAAAAAGAGCCTGAATTAATTATTGAACGCGCTCCAGAGTGGCGATTATTTTAGAAACAGTAGCCTATGTTTAGCTCCGCGTGGAGGAGACAGGGGTAAGATTAATCTGTCTCGGCAGATGATAAGCTATATGTTGAGTGTTCAGGGAGATTTTAATAGCCAGCAGAGATACTGAGAGGACAGCAGAGACGGTTTTATCTGCTGTCTCTCTACGGCTCTCCTTACATGATGCTGTCCTCTTGACACAAACAAGTTAATATAAACGACACACATAATATGCTGTCGTTGTAAGCCACAGACCCATGATAAATAAACCAGCAGTCTCGCCCACAGATGATCACTTGTTCTGTGTTTAGTCACTATGTTTGAGTTGGTAGACCTCCATCAAGTAATATTCAGGTGTTAGACACAGGCAACATGTACTACATGTACTGTATGTAAACACCATCGATAAGCTTGTCCAAACTAAGTGCAATTAACATCGGAAGAAACCACATTCAAGCCAAAATTGTAATATATTATGTTGGAGAACAGAACAAATACCAGTGTCTGAATGAGTAACATTAGAAAAGTGGTTCTGATACTGATTCTAGGCAGTAAAATGATGCCGAAAACATGCACTTTAACGTTCAGCCGTGTCTGATTTGAGGCTTCAGCAGTTTAGAATGGCAAATCAAATTTCAATCGCTTGAATACAAAATGTGTTTTTTGGGTGATCTGTGGTGGAGGGGCAGTGACACAAAGAGGGGGTTTCATACTAAAAACTTACTTACACTATATTTGAAAGCTCAGACAGCTGAAACCTTATGTTAGCAGCAGATTTTGTGGTGATTTGATTAAATCAAATTTTATTTCAGAATACGCACCATGTGAGCACAATAAAAACTGCAAGAATTAGAGGTCTGAGAAATACATTTGAGACATTTGTGCCTGGACCAAGAATAAGTACAAATGCAGAACAAGCCTCAGTTGATATATACTTTCATGGTGCAAATCTTCTCACTTATTCTCCATAAATGAAATGACTAAAAACTGTTTGCCGTACAGTAAACTGGTGACCTTTGGGGGAAGTTGCCCTTCTCAGCCCCCCGTCAGGTCTACATACTCAGTGGGACCTTTGACAGACAAAGCAACAGTCCATGGCAGTATTTCTAAGTGGAGATGGGAGAGCGCTCCTGTGTTTTCTTTAGCCGTGGACAGTATTTTGAAGTGAGGGGTTTGTATTCCACTGAATGCCGTTTTTAGTGATGTGGGTGTATTGTTTTACTTGGCAGACGTCTTCACTGGTCACTGTTGGTTGGGGTTCCACTTCAATGCATTTTCACTGCTCCCTTGTCTAATCTAAAAGCCTATTTTAAGCCGGTGCAATCTGAATATATGTAATACATTTGTGGTTTAAATGTTCTGCCCTGTGTTTGTTTACGACATGAGGGACGAGGGTTTTAGTGTCACGTGTGCTGCGGCGATGAGGCGTGTTGAATGAGGGTGTGGTGGAGGCAGCTGGCAGAAGTGAGGTTTTTATGTCTCTTTCTACACGACGTCCTGTGATCCTCTCTCTCAGAGCTCCCTATCATTTTCTAAGGGAATCCTTTAAGCGACGCACAAGGGAACTAGGCTCTAAACACAGTCAACCTGCATGAACTCACAAGTCTTTAATTACAGTAATATCATAAGGAGGATAATTAAGAATGCAAATACTTACTTTAAGGTGATTTAGATTTAAAGGTGACTAAACCATTTTTATTAGGCTATTTAAACCAGTATTTAAAATACACCTCATTTTACTTCCTATCCTACATCCTTTGTGTAATCCCACTAAAGACCCTGGGGCAGTCTGCCGAATGTCTGACTAATCAAGGCTTTTCTATATGCTGCAGCATGTTGTTTAAGTGAATGATCAATACGCCCTGAAGACTCCATCTTAATCAGTGGATGCATCAAAATATGCTGCGTGAGCATCGATCAGCAGCACTGACAACTGGCCGGCCGTATCAATCATGCAGTTTGGATGCATGAAGTGAGAGTTTGACACAAACACAAGTTTTTAAATAATAAGATTTGGGGATAATGTCATTTCCAATATTCAAAATAGGTGCATCGATATACAAATGTGCACTGGGGCCTGTGGAGTGGGAGAATGTTGCCGTTTGATATATAAACCCTCAAAAAGGAAAACTCATCTCCATCATGCTTTTCTTTTTTAAGTAAGCACCAATCTAAAACAGCCTCAGAGCGTAATATCAAAGTCTCTATTTGATGATGTCACAATATGATATATGGTAGATAGGTACCTCTCTTCTTCTCCAATACAATAGCCTCAGTAACTAATTTGACTGTGAAGTACAACACGTTGCTGGTCAAATATACACCCATATATAATGGTGTGTGTGTGTGCTTCATAACTAGAAGGCTAACTAGTGTGCACGGGGACCAGTAAAAGATGGCGTGCACTGGGGCCCCTTGCAACCACGCCACTGATTCAAAGTTATAACAACAGTTGAAGTCAAAAGTATCTCAAATTATTCTTGAAATCCCCGAGAGAAACTGCCTTCTCTTTCCCAAGCACTCAAACTGACAGGCGCTCCCTTGCTTAGTCAGTCCACAAACAATATCACTCACTGTGACAAGCTCTGTCTCTCTGGAGCCCACATTTCATAATAAAAAATTCAGCTTTGGAAACGTTTTCTTTACCTCAGCATTAAACAAAGCCTGTTTCTTTCCTTTCATATAGCTGTCCTATACGCAGTAAAACTAACTGGTCACATTCAGTCCATAAAAAACTTTTTGTTCCAGTTGAGCTCTTAATTAGACCCTCTGAACATGGGCGGTGCTGCGATGGAAAACACCAGATCCCGTCCGGTTTCAGGAGCTTGTGGGGGCCTTTAGGAGAGGCAGGCGAGCAGGCAGAAGAGCATCTATTCTTTGCAGGATTAAAAAGGTGAAACGTTTCTTTCCCTGTCCTGGCATCATTGTGTGGAGCTTTTAGTCATGAAAGGTTCAGGTGTGTGTTTTCTCACTTCAATCAACCTGCTACACGATGGTCGAAATGACCTGTGGGCTACGGGGTTGAAATGATAATACTACAATGATATAATCATTTAAAAATTAAAAAAAGAATGATAACAATGCCAATAATGCTAATCATAATACAATTAATATTTAACAACCTGGAAGAACAGGGAGGTGCATTTCGACATTATAATTTGCTGACTAAAGATAACTCTAATTTAGCAAAACATTCTCACTAATTAGACACCAATAATCAACTTATTGTGAAGTAAATGTCTCAAAACACTGGTCAAACAGCCTACAAGCACATTTGTGTAGTTTTATTTGTACTCTTTCATCCAGCATTGTTCAACCTGACATGACAACTAAGTGTAAAACAAATCATGGTATAAATCCCCCCCCCCCCCCCCAAAAAAAAAAAAACATGTTAGGTATCAAATTAAACATAAAAATCAGGGCTACAATAATATATACTCCCCATGTACAACCTCTAAACACAACTCAAACAAAATAGGATTAGGGGTTAGGGTTAGGGTTATTAGGGTGTGGGTGTGGGCTTAAAGGGTTAATCTGCTATAACTGCCTGAAGGTGTATCACATTATAGGCTCTAATCAAGTTTGTGGCGGCTCAAGAGAGATCAGGTTTCCATCCCAAGCGGGAGCCAAACAAGGTGACATATCTAATTAGCACACTAGGATGAATTCAGCAGCTTTGTGTGTGTTTGGTTGACAGCACTCAGACTGACTCATGATTTAAAACCCCAGTGATACATCATTTCAGAGGCCCTGTAGTGTCTTTAACTTTAATGATATATACCTGACTCTTCCTGTGTGTCAGCTGAATGGCACAAAGCATCAACTCATGATTTATTTCAACGATAACACATTTTTAAAATTGAGACATTGCAGCATCTAGTTGCATCTTGAATTATTAATCATATATAAGAGCACCTCTATCTCCAGTACTGATCCTTCAGTGATCTAACTGGTCGTGTTTAAATATATTTGTCCATGGGAATTCATGCATGTGTGTATTTTCGGCAGTCAGACATAAAATATGGATGTATCACAAGTTGCTGAATCTTCGTCTCGACATCAGCTGGTGCAGCTCTGATTGTCTCGCCCCAATAAAACGACAAACACTCCGGCTGGGAAGGACATTCAAGACGTGACTTTCTGATGCCATTTGCCATTCCTGTGATTCCTGTTTCATGTCTGAGCATTGCGTGGGTTTCCCCACCCCACACACACGGCGCAGTCCTCTCACCAACTGCCAGTGCCTCTCCTCAATCTGAAGATGAAGACACATTTGGCGGTTCACCAGCTGTTTCACAAAATATGTGCGGCTCTCTTCGTCTGGCGGCTCCTGGCATTTTGGCACATGATCCCGTGGTGGAGGCTGGACACTTGGCTGGCGGGATTCCCTTGCAAGGTGGGGCCAAGGCCCAATGTGTGTGTGTATATGTTCCATATATTCAACCGCCTGCATCCATATCTGACACAGTTTTTTTACCCTCAGTGTGATAGTTATTCCACTTTCATTCTGTGAAGGTCACAGTATCAATAACCCGTGATTGCAATGTGGTTAATCCCTTTTGGATTAGGGCCAATGTTTCTTGTGAGTGCCTTCAGAGTGCGGCTGAGTGTTTCCAGACAAGCCATGCCGGCAGTAACAGATGACAGACTGAGAGATGACCTCCAAAAAGCAACATCCACAGTGGAGCAGCTTTCTGGCACTCTACAGAGAGACAATGATGAGGACATGGTGGCAACGTTTGATTTATGTTATCCTGGAGGTCTACAGTCAACATTTTGATGCTACTATCTGGCATTTCCCCAGTATTCATGATAACTCACTGAAGTGTCCCTCCCACTACATCACTGCTCTGTGAAGGAGCAACTCAGGAAGGACAATAGACCAAGGCCATGTGAGGGCTGACCCCTGCTGGTGGGATGAGGTAAGTGCAACTTGAAGCATCTTGTTTTTCCAATTTAGGCATCGGTGCTCAGAAAAATTTATGGTTTCTTGCTGGTCTTGGGGCTCAAATGTGTGTTTTTCACGAGTTACAGATCATGGATAGTACTGCATCCATCTACGCGTGGCCTTAAAGCAGCATCTTCTTTGTCTCAACTGCCCATTTTGTCTTAAGCAAGACAATAGCTCCCCCTGAAGTCCGATGTTGATAAGTGCACACTGTAGGCCCTGTGTAAGATTCTGTGCAGTTGCTGATATTTTTAGCTGTGAAATCTGTTTGACAGATCCCCTGCAGCAGAGATTCCCAATTAAAAGAGTTGTCGCTGCCTCGCGTCAAAGCCTTTAGAGCGCTGAAAAACATGGCTAGTCGCTAATGACGTCTGCAACAGAGAGCTGTCAGAAATTACACTTGTGTGACTTGATAGACTTCAGCTTATATGAGTTGTTTTCTTTAAACTGCAATGATGCCTGTTCGGTTTGAGGTGCTGATGTCACCGTATTAAACCTACAGCGTGAGTTGCCAAACAAAGGCTTGAAAGATAACTGTCACTCACCTGGCTGACAGTAACTCTGTGGAGAGCACTTTCACAGGTATCGTTTGATAATAAAAATTATTGAGTAATCCTAATGTTTTTTTCCACAACACAACACATAAATACACCTATGTGTGGAGGAGAGAGCCCTCTAACAATAGTCCCTTTATTACTCTACCTCCCATAGTGTCTCTGGATACAAGCACTAGCCCCAGTGAGAAAACCAAAACGAGGAAGCGCAATCAAAGACATGCAGTGGTTTCTGCCAGGAAACAGGCCTAATTGATTTCCTCTTTGTCTCTCCACTGCATGTATCTGTAACATGGAGGAGTGGAGGACCGAAAGAGGACGAGGGAGAAAGTATGAGAAAGAAAGAGAGGCCATCAGAGGTCATCCTTTGGGACTGCAACCAAACCGAGGGGAGGTTGTTGTTTTTTTGCAGTCGATCCATCTCCATGGACTGAGATTTATTGGAGAGGACACCTGCACCGCTCTGCAATGTATACTGTTCTGCATGCATGCTCGCCTGCCTGTGTTCCTGACTGCAGCAACATCTGGCAGAGGAGCACATGGATTCAGAAAGAACATCTGCACAGCAGCAAGCAGCCAAGTAAACAAACACTCCTAATGAAAGTAGTCACAGTTACCAAACATAAGGTGACATTGTTGACCGCTTTTCATTAATCCCATATTAAGTATTGGCACTCCCAGTTTATTGGGGAACATTACAACTGCTGAGAAGACAGCTCGCTGTATGATATATAACACACACACACACACACACACACACACACACACACACACACACACACACACACACACACACACACACACACACACACTGTGCAGGCATTCACTCTGAAATCCTGCATTCCATTTTTATTGCTCCGAAAGAAGAAGTCAATTAGCAAGGTAAGCATATGAAATAAAGTGTAATACAGGGAGCAATTTTCTTAACAGCATGCAGCAATATTCAGACAGATAATGGATGTGTGCTTCATGCAGAAAGGCACATTGCAATGAGCAGCATACTGTAAACTGGGAAATAAATATATACTATATGCAAAAATATCCATTGGGTAATA
Source organism: Myoxocephalus aenaeus (assembly GCA_038501785.1). Lineage (NCBI taxonomy): Eukaryota > Metazoa > Chordata > Actinopteri > Perciformes > Cottidae > Myoxocephalus > Myoxocephalus aenaeus. Next base: position 661,426 of record JBAMJR010000610.1, read on the forward strand.
ATGCTCTTTCATTTCTTTAACACAACATATTTAATTTAGTTCCCTCTCTGCCCATTGGCATTTAAAGATATCCTTCGATGAATTGTATTTTCTCTTGCTCTTTTTCTGAAGAGAGTCCCGAGACAACAATACAGGATCCCTCCAATGCAGCACAGTTCTAACATTAAGACTGCACACTTGAGCAGGAGTGCGTACTGTAAGTACACGGCATTGGCTCATGGCGGTCATGTGACTGCAGACTGTAGTCCCCTGTGTTAGGAAACAGTAATTGAGGCTTCCATATGGTATAGATCAGATGTAGCCTTCACCACAGCATTCCTCCAGCACAGAGGCTCCACGCTTGTGTCCACAATGAAAACTGAGCTAATCAACCGACCATCTACAAAAGACTATTTAATATATGCTTTCTCTTGTCTTACTGTATCTCACTTATTAGACATATTCTGCTAAACACTCTTTTTTTTTGTATTGAAAACAAAAGCAGTATTCTTGTGGGGGTTTATTTTAGAAACACATACTTGTTTTTATTACAATATACTGCAATATAATCTCAATCTGTGTTGGTCTTTGCAGTAAAAAAAGCATCAACATTTTCCATACAAAATCCTTCCTACTTTCTATTTGCTCATATGCATGCACGTTCATACATTTAACAAAATAGGTGGTCGTATTAGGCGTGTTAGTCCTACACCTGCTTGTGATGCTGCCAGAAGCCTGTGTATCCCATAATATCATATCATCAGTCACTGTGCTGCCCTCATTGCACTCTGAGTACATAATGTAGTGCAACTATTTGCTTTGCAGTTATAAAATATGAGCTATATGTGTGAATATGAGTTATAGAACCCAGTTTTAATATATAAAACCTGCATTGTAGTATGTGTCCCAGATTGATTCATTGTTCCACACTGTTGCATGTGGACAACAGGAAATTAATGGATAGGAAAATGCAGAAATCAACAGAGGTTGATTTGACCTCATTACTGAGCAGCAAAGACTGAGAAACAATACATACATTCAAGAATAATCGTACCAATGTCACATGAATATCCCACATTAAATTGTCGGCAGCTTAAAAGAAAATGGGTCGACAGATATGAAATACAAAGTACAATGACATACATGTTGTACCAACTATAAACATGTAAACAAAAGTGTGTACCTCAAACAATGAGTCCAGTCATTATCTGTTAAGTAATCTTTATCCATATAGTTATTGTTGCAGTGGCTGGTGGTAATAAACCTGTGAGTTTAGTGACCCCTCTTGCATTAATTAAATGTAACTAAGCCCATTCCTCTCAACCTCATGGGGCCTCTCCCCCCTGCTGGTTCCTGGACCACTTGACTCCACAAGGGTTTGGGATCACAGCGTTGGGTTGTAAGCATGGGACAGGGATGCTTAGTTTTTAGACACACAGAGTTACAGGTAAGTATTTAATTTTTTCATATCTACCAACTCCGGGGCGTGTTTTGTTTTATCAGCAAACTCGGAGCTTCCCCTTCAAGTGTTGCAACATGTGACACATGTTTGCGGCAGTTTTTAAGACAGTTGTATTGTGTTACATCGGGGTAGTAAAGTAAACCCGTTTCCGTTTTTAACGTCCACGGGGGGGAGATTTGCTCCTCCATTCGTCATCTACACGAGCAGCGTACTAATTAACTACGCAGGTGACGTTAACTAAGTAACTAGCGTTAAATGCACTGGGAGAGCCGTTGGTTGAGGATATAAATCCGTGACGTCACGTGTGGGACTACAACAAGGCCCGCGGCGAGGCTCCGTGTTGAACATGGACAGTTTACGGTCGGCACAGTAAAGTATTAATAAAATTAGTTTTTTGTTCCACTACTTTCACCCCCTAAATGCTGCCGCCTAACTTCGGGTTTTAAAAAAATAGTGTACTGTCTCTTTAAGGTCCCTCGGCTCGTCTGTTTCGTATTGATCAATCCACCATTTTCCAACACACAGCGGCGGCAGCGCTAACACAGCTCTCCGGCAGCGCGAGAGAAGAGAGAGCCACCCCTCTACCTGGAGAGGAAGCCAGGGACCGGGGGCAGTCATGGCAGCCAACATGTACCGGGTTGGAGGTAAGGTGGAGGAGGTGGTGGTGGAGGGGGGCGACATTTTAGAAACCTTCCCGTGATGTTTTTATGTCGGATTCGCCACGATCCGCCGCGGGTCTTTGGTATTTTGCAGAGCGTGGGTCCGTCTTTCCTTCCCCTTCTTTTATATCCCTAAAGCTAAAGAGCCTTGTGCTTCACAGATGATGATGATGATGATGATGGTGGTGGTGGTGGTGGTGGTGGTGAAGAAGAGGAGGATGGCGATGAAGAGTAGTGGTTCGCTTACTGCTTGGATTCCCCTCGTTTCTTTTGTGTTTTTTGTAACTTACGTTGCTTCCAAACAACTACTTCGATATACCGATGCATCCGAAGTAGTGCGTTGTGTTTCTATATATTTAAGGTGGCGTGGCGAACGTATTGTAAAAGTTTTTTTTTTGCGTGCCATTCAACTATTGCCCTGGCTACTCTCATAATACCAGCATTATTAGTGATCCACTAGCCTGCAGAAACCCAGTGAGGTTAGCAGGGAAGCAGCAAGGAGGTGCTTTTATAGAGAAAGTAACTAGGTTTTAAAAATAAAGTTGAAAATGTAAAGAAGTATCTTAGTGCATTTTAAAAGAGCATTTCAAATCTTTAAACAGGGTTCTTTCTTTCTTTTTTGGCATATGCATCACCAGTTAATATCTTATTAGGATTCCCTATTTTCCCTTCCCACACATTTTCTGCTTATGTTTCTCTGATTCATATCCTCACGGTACTGTGTGAAAATAGGCACACAAAAGTTACTGCAGCCATACCATAATTCTTTTTGGGGGGACTGAAAAGCACAAAAGAAATGATGGGACCATAATCAAATGATACACACACACACACACACACACACACACACACACACACACACACACACACCGCGCGCGCGCCTTCAGAATTCACTGTAAAAAAAGTGTCACAACAATCGCATAAAAGTGTGCCATGACAGGCGTACACTGTAACAGAGATCTGGTCAATCTGTACCATCAAGCATTCATTTTCATTCATGTTTTTTTTTTTTTTGCAGTTGGATGTTCTCTTTTGTTCTAGTTGAGTAGCCAAGTTGTATACTTCTTTTTAACTGTATGCATGTCAAAGGGAGATGGAGGTAAAGCAAGAGTGACTGACTGATTTAAATTCAGGATATATATTTACATGCGATCACTGACAATTATCTAGTGACACAGGAATGCTCTGACTTTCCTTGGCATGGAACCCACATCAGAAATAGCTCGTAGTGAACGTCTCACTACGAAGTTGCCTCAGAAAAATATTTTAAGCAATTATTAGACATAATTGCTTAAAATATTTTTCTGAGGCAACTTCAACTCTACATCAGAACAAAGCAGAACCCTTGGAAAGATGGCCGCCACTTTGTAAGACAATGCAGGATCATCTTGGAAAAGCAATGACTTCCCTTGTGTTTGAACTGGGAACAAAAGCTGGCTCCGTAGGCCCCGATGTCTTTGTTTTCATCCTGCAGGCCACACGCCACTCTTCCTGCAGCGCTTGTGCCCCCTCCACAGGAAAGTGTTGGCGACTAAGTATAGGCTATATTATAAATCTTATCGTCTAAATGATGCGACGGGAAGAGAGGCTCTAACAAAGATAATGTGCACGAGACAACAGAAGGTTTAAAAGTCTTCACCTCCAAAGATTCGCAAAGATTGGCTGAAAACTTGTTCACACAAAAACGACACTCTTGTGGGACAATGAGACGCGTTTCTTTTTCCAGTCTGTGCGCCTGTATGAACATTAGGACATTTTGCTGGCTGTAATCCACCCTCCTGTTCATACTGGCCATTAAACGATCCTTTAATGTACTTCCAATGTAAAGTGTGGGTTGGGACGGACAAAATACACAGTCTTCATTCTGTGCAAAAATATTCCAAATTTTATCTGAAGTATAGGAGTTTAGTCATCATGACGATCACAAGGCAAAGGGTGGACATATTTGATTAGCCTTGCTGAATGATGGGGCGTTGAGACGGGTTCAACGTATTTGCCGGACTGCCATGTGTTTCTTTTGCTGTAGCTCTGTAGGTTGCCAACTCCTTGCTCCTATACAAATGTCTGAGAGGGGACGGAGGCTTTTTTCACACAGAGCTTATGTCTTTCTGACTTAGTTAGTGTGGAAGATACCCACTTGAGTCCTCTGAGGGACCCACCTCAGTGTTTCCTCAAACAGTGTTCCTGTGCGTCTCTTCAGAGGAGGGATGGATAACACAAAGAGGGGATTTTGCACTAAAAAGACTAACTTTAGAAGATGCACATTTGATTTGTACACTGGGACTGCTAAAGCCTGATATTGGCTTCAGATAAATGTCTCGTGTTTTTCTGCACAGGACAAAGACTGTAGATTAAGGGTGAATCTTGATAGCCAGTATAAATGTCTTTTCAATCTTCACATGAACACCTGACTATTGTTTTAAGACAATCATGAAGCTACCCTTTTTGAATAAATACTTTAACTGCAGCTGTTGGAGTGCGACAGCTCTTGCACAGAATGTGCTAAATGTGTTTACTAACTTAAAATGTGATAAACTTTGTTGTCCGTGCCCACATTTCTTTTGGCTGTTGGCTGGTGAGGACTTTCTCTGTGCTGCCAGTTATGATTCAGACCCCGCTTAAAGGTGTTGTAATGTTTACTAATATACAAACTGACTAAGTTACAAACTTTTGACAGTGCCCACACTCTGTTTGGCTGGTGGTTGGTGTTAATTTCCCACGCTGGCAGTCGCCTCTCTCTCTCGCAGGTCTGGTGGGTGTACTCGCCGAGTTGGAGTTTTGAGACTCGTCATCCTGTCAAATTCAGGACGATCAGTCAGCCAACAAGCGTCACTTTCTTTGGAGGCCGGACTTTACGTCCATCCATCACAATTAACAGGGTTTGCGGTGGGGCTGTCTGGGCTTGTGGCATCTTTGCAGCACCTCAGATATGTATTCATCTTTCCTGACCTAAAATAGTTGTTTTGAGGGAGAAGTTTTGTCTACAACTTGCACTCGTTCGCTGGAACAGTCTCATTTGAATTGGGACAAGCTGCGGCACAAGTGCAAGACAGATGCATGATGGGATTGGAGTAGCAGTTGCTGTTTATGAGATGCATTAAAAATACAAATCCCCCTCTGCTTAAACATCACAAAACAGATTAACTCTGACATTTATGATAAAAGCACATTTTATGTTTTTTGCGAGAAACGGTGTTCAATGTGGATCATGTCCAAGGTCAGCGCAGAGTTGTGAAGCGTTAAGTGAAAGACATTCATCTAGTGTCTAAAAACAGATGTTCACCGCCAGCAATGACTGAAACTAGGTGAGATAGATGGGTTGACCAAGGCCAGTTTAGCGTCAAATAAAAAAAATTCAGGAACTACCTGCCATTACCAGAACCCTCCATCCATACCATGACAGCCTGAGCCGTAATACCGTCCACGGTTGTTGCTCACCACGACAGACTCCCCCGCCCGCCCCCCCCCCCCCCCCCCCCCCCGTGTGTGCGCGCGCATGGCCAAGCGTAGGCGGACGTTCACATTCTCCGCTTCCTGCTTTTCCATCTTCCCTTCCTCGCTCCAGCCCTTTTCACTCCCGTCACTGTACTGTACACAGACACCACTGCTGTATTTTCACTGGAGGTTCAATACTTTTGATACCAAATAAAGTGTGTAATTGAGTATCGGAAACTATCAAGCACACTTTTTTTTTTCTCTCACTAAAATAAGGCATCCCAAAATGATTTTTGGATTGGTTAAAAAAAAGAAGAAGCCTGAACTGGTGTCCCGGTTAGGTTCGGCAATCTGCTTCCTGTATGTTGCGTAGCAGGAAAGGTGCTTCCGAGACAAATGGTCTTCATTCTCAAAATCAGGTGACGCACCAACTATTTGGAGATTGTGTGGTGGATGAGAGCCTCTTCTTTAGGATATATGCACGATATAATGCACTAAAGCACTGGTACCCGACCCTTTTGGCTTTTGACCTTTTTTTAATAACCAAGCAATGCATACTCACAACCCCGTCGTCAGAGGTTTGCAGGTAAAATAAAGAGGGATGTTCCCTTCTCAAATAGTTCTGATTTTAAAAAAAATCCTGAGGAGATCAAATTAACATAATTGTTATGTTGCAGAAATGTTTTGTTAATCCTCCCTGTTGCGAACCTTACAGGGTTCCTGAGCATTGCGCTGAGGTAGAAAAAAGGAAATTTTAAATATGACAACCATGCTAACTCATGAAACAACCGTCTGGCAGTCTTTGCTTTACTTTAGATTTATCTTCAGACGATTTGTAAGTGTCTGCCGAGACCAAACGGTATAATACTTTTTCCATTCAAGATACCGAACCCTACGAAGTTGTTTTTCCGGCCTTCGCTGTCTGTCCTGCACATGTGGCCCTTTGTTTTCTCTAGTAGGTACAGGTGCCACGATGGAATTATGCTGGTCAGGTTGTTGGAACGCACCCAAACGTCCCAAATGAACAATTAAGCCCGATAACATCACGAGAAACTGATTGATTTTAAAAGCTGGATCCGTTGTTACAAACAACACGTAAGTGCGTACTTTGGATGGTGATCCAGAAGTCGGGTAGAATTGGGTTTTTTTTGTCTATGTTTTTCTAACTAGTCCTCCACCTAAATGTAAACAAACATACCTTTTTTTTATTCGTCTATCATCTCAGATGTTTGATCCTAATTTTAACTTTGTTTCCAACTCGCTCCACAGTTCTGTTTGTTCTTCTTACTACTTTCGGCCCATCAGTTATCTTGTGTTTTTCCTTCTCATCACTGCGTCTGTCTCTCTGGCCTGGTTTGAGTCAGCCCAGCAGTTGCTCTCGCTCTCTTTTTCTTTTTCTTTTTTTTTTTGGAGGGCTCAGTAACATGCCTTGATTGGCTCGCACAAAATTCGACTGCACTGTGACATCACAGGCGCCGGAGCTCGCGGATTGGCTGCCGACTGGGAGCGGGGGATGGAGAGTGGGTAGTGGGGGTTATACGCGGATTGAGGCGGCAGGAGGGCTGATGGGGAAAATGGAGAGACTGAGTGACGCTTCTCAGTGCCTACAGGCTCTCTCTCTGTTGCTCTCATTTTGAGTTCCTCTCCAGCTCGCTCTCCACCAGGCTCTAGCTCCTCATATGGTGGAAACTCCAACACTCAAAACAGTCCACTGTTGACTGTCCCTTAACCGTTTTAGTTTTTTCTTGCTGAAAGGCAGCGAGCAGGGGGACACAGCTTGAACTTTAAAAGTTATTCCATCTTTTGGTAACTTAAGTATGAGCCAGAAAAAGAAAGGAAGGCGGCGAGCTGCACCCAACATCCCATCGTCACAGTGGCGCTAAATGCACTGTGAGACGCGTTCCCGTCACGTTAAAAAAAAAAGAAAGAAGAACCGTACTGTGTTGCGGGGAATCGCACCAAAACTGAACGTTTGACATGTGGTTCTGCTTCAGTATGAAATGGTCATGACTCATTTCGGCTCTCGGTTAATTGGTCCCTCTGAGCTGGTGAACATTGAAGGCCGTGAAAAAGAAGGAAAAAAATAAATAAAAATCAACATTTTCTCTCTGTGGTTTGTCATGAGACCCGTCCCTGTTTTTGAGTGTGAAAATGACTTTTTGATCGCGGTTCTTTTCAACATTGACGCACTCTTATTTACCTTTCATGTGACCAGAATATGTTTTCTCTCTCAGCAGACATACTTCCAATTATTAACATTGTGCCCGGTTACAATACGTGTACACACTCACATTAGAGGTGAAACCACGAGGCGATTAGTCAACTAGTTGATTGACAGGGAATTAACTATTTTAATAAATTGCTTAAGTAATTCATCAAGCAAAAATGCAAAACTTGCTTTCTAAAATGAGATGATTTGCTTCTTTTTTTCTTTTCTTTTTTGGTTTCACATCTTTGTTAATTTAAGGTTGTTTACATTGACCTCTGCAAACTTGTTGCAGCCATTTTTCTCTTTTTTTCTTTTTTCTTTTTTTTTTCACAATTGCGACGTCTACAAATTTCAATTTTTGTTGCAGGACCAACAGTCCCAAACCAAAAGATAATCCGTCTCCTTTTTGGATGAGAGGCGAGAAAAAGCAGCCAAACCTCATTTAAAAAGCGAGAAGCATCCTGTGCGTGGCATTTTTCCTTGAAATGTACAGTTGATCATCAACGGGTCATTTACTCGTGTGAGACTAATCGATTCATCAACTACTTGTTTCAACTCTAATCAACCTGGTGTCCCCCCAGGGCACCGCGGCTGTGGCTCCTCACGCTTGGGAGTCTCACTCACATGATCACAACCAGTCAGAAGCCAGTTTCCTCTGACCTCTGACCTCCGTGGGCTGGCTGCCACCCCTCCGGTGTGTTTTTAGAAGACGAGCGCAATATCTCGTCTTCATTTTGTGTCTCGGCGTCGCTCAATTTGCAGTCGGCCTGTTTGATATTCCGCAGCAGGACAGAGATGTCGCAGTGGAGTCTCGTAACAAGCTGTTTCGGGGTGAAGGGTAGACGGGCGCGATGTGACGAGCGCTCCTCGTCTCGTAGCGATGTTGAGTCGTCAGTGAGCATGTGGTTGCCAGGAGAAGCTGTTATTGAAATTACACTCAACATGCTTTCTAACCTCCTGCTGCTTCCTTTGAGTTAACCCTCGCGAAGAGGTGTTGCACTCTTTTATCTTTCTACAAATTATCATATTAGGAAGTATTTCATTGACTTCACTTCATGCTGTCCCCACATACTGTCTGCTTTTAGCTCTTTTTTTAATTGGAGATAAATTACATTGGCAATTGGTGTGAATCTGTATAGTTCAGCTGTGTAAGTGTGGGTGATGAGAGGAATACCAATATGGAGAGTGGAGCAAAAGGTTTTCCAGTCAAAGGTCTGACCCTCACTCCGAATTAGTGGCTGTTTTGCGTTGTAGTCTGGTTAGAGATGCGTGTGGGTGGAGATATCGGTATATCGGCCTCTTCTCTCTCCGGGATACTACATTTACATTTGTTTAACGTGGCTGCAAAAATGTTGATCAGCCAACATAATGTTGAATAGTCATAGTTCAAATGTGAAAACAATTCTTCAGTCTTTAAATTGTCAGGAAGTGATAATACAAAATGCCTGTCACAGTTTCCCAGAGCCCAAAGTCTTTAAGTTGCTCGTTTTGTTTGACTAACGGTCAAAAATCTGAGCTGTAATCTAGAGAACTCTCTCTAGGTGAGTCTGAGCAATATTGCAATTGAGCCAAGACCAAGTAGGGATGCGAAGGGAAGGTAAATTCCTGTTACGAGACTGCTGTGGGTATAGCTGGTTGTCCTTTAACCACAAGGCTCGAACCCCGGCTCTTAAGGTCTGCATGTGTCCTCAAGTTTGTCACACTGCTCCTAAATGCTTTGGAAGGTTAAATCAAGCACATTCTTACATTTGAGAAGCTGGAAACAGAGAATCTGTAATATATGTATAATGTGTGTCCTTTTACTGTAAGTCTATACTCTACCAAAAAGAAAAATAGGGTCCACAATACGAGAGACATTACAGATAGTTGTTTCAACAGTGTTCAGGTGATTTGCAGGTGGACGTTTCCACCACGTGGTTGCTCGATAGATCTGGATGTCGGTGCAAACATGAAGACTGCCTAAACCAGTTTGTTTTATACACAGGAGGTGCAGGAAATAATAGCAGGAGTCGGATGTTTATCGCGGTTATGCTGGTGGAATTTTCGGCGATCTCTGGCCTAGTCGGTCAAGAAGACTGGGGGCCCGGAGGAGGGGGGGTGAGATCGTGGGGGAAGGGCGGGTGAGGTTCAGGGTAAAGGGAGGATAGCTCCAGCTCCAGCTCCAGGCAGCCAACCAAGTGTGGGGTATAATCTGACAGCACTCAGCCAAGACACATGCGGGGCTAAGACCAGGCACCCTACCAAGACTGGGGCCTGTGGGGACATCCTGGTGAGAGCTAAGCCTCCAACGGGCCTGGAGCGGTGCCAGGACACGCAAACGCACGCACGCACGCACGCACGGTAAAGCTTGTGCAGTCTCTCTCACCCGCACCAACGCAGACACACCGTGCATGCAAACAGCGGTAATAAGGCCAAAGAAAGCCGGAGGAAACGCGAGGCTGCAGCCTGACTGGAAAGCTTCGGAGAGCCGGATTTATTGTGTGTCGATACGTCGACGTCTCATTCAGTCAGACCTCCCAACTGCAACTGGGTCTCCTGTGTATGAAATGAACCTAATTGAGTGGAAGCAGCATTTGGGGGATGTCTGTGTTGACTTATTAAGCTGTCATGGTGCGGTCCAACTGGACGTCACCCTGAGCATTTGGATGACCTCGAAATGCTGACTGACATTTCTTTTTGCTCTCTTCTCCCCACTCCCTCCTTCTACCTCTCCTCCTCCTCCTCCTTCGTGTTCTTCCTCTGCAGATTATGTTTATTTTGAGAACTCGTCCAGTAACCCACTGCTGATCAGGAGGATAGAGGAGTTGAACAAGGTGAGTTACTCCACGTCTGTCTTGACTTTACCAAACCCATTCTTCCAATGTGAGATTGAAAGGATGCCATCGGTTTTATTCATGATCATACATCTTTCAAATTACTTCACATGTTCTCGACTGCATCCCTAAAGCATAACAAAAATTACATTTGGCCTTTAGTGTTCAGGAAATATTTTCGTTTCTGTAGAACGCCCTTTTTGAGTTCTCACAAAGCAGATTTTCTTTGTCTTTTGTGATAATTGGAGGCTTCTTTATTTTATATACGTCCCGGACTGGTCAATAAAAAGGTTGCTTTTTATCAGGCATAAGAGAAACTAATTGTGTTCAAGATTGAGTCCAGTATAGACCTGAAATATTTGGCTGATTTAATTATTTAGATAATCAATCGATCCTTTAAAGTGATTTTTCTAGCAAAAACGTCGAACAATCCTGAAATGTGAGAATTTGCTGATTTTCTTTGTCTTATATGACAGTAAAAGTTTCAGGAAAAATACTATTTTAAGACGTCACTGTGGTGTTTTTTCATTTTATTTTAAGACTTTTTAAAGACTAAATTGATTAATGAAGAAAATTATTGGTACATTAATCACTAATGAAAGTAATCGTGTGTGTATATATATTTTTTATTTAACTGCTTATTCTTAAAATCTTCTACCAACATTTTGTGAGCCAGTCCTCCTCTTTGACCAGCCAGTTGATGTGCTAATAACATAATAGATGACAATAATGGCTATTACCGTGGACAACAGCGTTGCAATATGTGTCTGTGTATGAAAAGCGGTAACAGCCGTATTGATCTGTCATCACGAGTATGATGATGATGTTTGTCTGGTAAATCCCAGCCTGCCATCTTCTTCGTTGTCAGAGGAGCAGAAAGAGAGGCCCGTCTCTGTGGACTCGTTCCAGGTGCCCGCTGTCTGTCCCCTGTCTCCGCCCTGCGCCGGGTAATACGGAGGCTGTTTCATGTGATTGACGCAGAGCTCGGAGTGAGCCCTGTATTCTGCCTGTCACTGTCAGTCTCTCTGCTCCTCTGGGACGCTCCGGGTTTCTCTTCCGTAAGGGTTGAGCTGCACCTTTTTAGAAAGCCAACCGTCAGCTGCTCAAAACTATGGAAGAACGATGACAAATAGTCTGATTTGTACCTTGCTGCTGTTGACTTTTACAACAAATGTAGTAATTTTTTATAAATATAACTAAGCACACATTTTTTATTTAAGAGTTAAAGAATCCAGGGCTGCAACTAACTATTCTATAAAGTGGAAGGAAAAAAAGTGAAACTATTATAGTTTCTGATTTCTGTCTCTTTTTTAAATTGACGAACCATTTGCTTAAGATACCAGGAAGGCCTTTTACCTTTTTTTTTTTTTTTTTTTTTTTTCTAAAGGTTTTTACACACCGAGGGCATCCTTTTCTATGTCATAAATTTTCCCGTCAATAAATGGTTCTGAACGGTTATTTTTGACACAGAACGTGAATATTAAAAAGCAAAAAACAATATGTTTTTTGCTTTTCTTTTTTGAAAGGGGTCGATTTTTCTGGATCTGTTTTATTTTGTCTTGCCTCCTGTCGCTGCCCTTTTGGCCGGGTCGTCAATGTAAATGACAATTGATTCTCGATAGAATTATCTGGTGAAAGGCCCTTAATGACTTGTATATCATATTCACAGGTGAATATTTTTGCATTGCTGTGTACTCGTCACGCCCCCCAGGTCCTGGCTGCATCTCCGTTTAATTGGACAGACAGTTTACAATTTTTTTTGAAAAGTCTAAGAATTGCCAAAAAGACATTAGGTTTAGTCCTTTGAAATTATTTACATTTTTATAAAGTTTTGCTGCTTAGCTGCCGCATGATGCATTTTATGATGTGTGTGTGTGTGTGTGTGTGTGTGTGTGTGTGTGTGTGTGTGTGTGTGTGTGTGTGTATATGTGTATGTATGCGTTTTTTTATTTTTATTACACCTTTTACACATGTCATAGTGCTAACTATAAATCTGTTCACCTTTTTAGTCAGTTCTTTTTTTTTTCTTTTTTTTTTATCCTCCATTATGTTCTATTTCATTTTGGCCTAGAGTCTTAGGTAAGGCTTGCAGTTTTAACTTGTTTTTCTTCCTAATTTGACTAGATCATTTGGACTTTCGTAAAAATGTCAGACACTCGACAAAAGAGCAAAATCTCAACAAAAATGTATTTCTGCATTTCATGTAAACCTTCATTTATATAGAAATTAGGTTTGATGTCAGAAGAGAAACAATTAGAATATAATTGTTTGCTCGTTCCTGCACCATTTATCAAATAGAAATGAGGGGAAATTGGATTTCTTTATTCGCTGATTGGAAAAGTAGAAATTCTGCAGTGCTACAGAAATATGACATGTTGGCTGTGTTTTCTTCATCTCTTCATCAGTCTTCCTCTCGCATTACATTTCACTGGAAAGGATTCATGAGCGAGATCCTAATCCAATATGCTAGACCTTTAACGAGATACAAATATGTTTAACACTTTAAAGAATCACAGGTCATCAATATGGCCTTTTCTACTCTATTATTCAATTAATCCTTTATGCGTATGGAGTAAAAATAAGCTACAAATCATCTTCTTAATGAGCCTTCTAGCTTTTATTATAATTTTCTATTGAAAAGCAATTATTTTACCCAATTTCTGTTAATCAGGCAGCTCCTAATTTAACCAACATGTCATATCAACATATGAACGTAGCATTACTAGGATCAAAATGAATCTTAGTGCTGCTCAGACGACCTCCTAACACACCACTCGGTCCTGATAACTGTAACACTCACTGTGATTTTGGAGAATTGCTGTTGCCTCACACTGTTTTCAGCCATAGTTAAGAACTAGCCTCATCTATGGGGTTTTTCATCTGTGTGTGTGTGTGTGTGCTTTGTGTGCGGCACCACTTGTTGCCGTGGTAACGTCGATTGTCTCTGGTTTGCAGACAGCCAATGGGAACGTGGAGGCCAAAGTGGTGTGTTTTTACCGGCGCAGGGACATCTCCGGCACACTCATCGCCCTGGCAGACAAACACGCAAGTGAGTGACCGACCGTAACCTCCCCAGCAAAACGGCAGGCGTCCCAAAAACACACGCATAACGGGATTTTAAAACATGGGCCTTTTCGGGCAGCCCCTCCCCTCCAGTTATTTTCCACTTCGAAGTTACGGTGCCTTCAGTCCAATTTGAACAAGATTAATCCGAACTGAAAAAATCGCACCTCCGTTTTTATATATATATATATATATAATTGTTTTGTTGGAGGACTGTACGGCCTGTTTGCACATCGGGGAGGTGACACAACAGGGAATTGAGTTTTTGTGCTTGGTTACTGAGCTGAAAGAATCAGTCCAAAATGCAGCAGCCCCTCCTCCGACAAGCCTGATTGCAGACGATGTTCGATCTGTTGGGAGTATCAATATGACGGTGTGTGTGGATGCATATGTGCTCTTAAGCGTGGGTGTGTAGCGCGTGTTTGCATATGGTGCTGTTCTCCAGAGCTTGGGGCATTTACTGCAGTATCTGGAGCAGCTGGCAGACTTGGACTGGGCTCCTCTACCTCAAGCAGCCCTTTTTCTTTTTTTTTTATGTTACGAGTAACAGGATGTTTTTCAGGGCGAGACATGATTGATTTAAGAAACAAATGATGACGTGGGGAAAGAGAGAGGGGTAATACAGAAGTCCAGCAGCAGGACAAAGATGCTGAGTTTAAGATGGTTGGGGGTAAAAGAGCGTGGTAGAAGTCATAGGTAACAGAAGTGAATCTCTTAAAGGCCACAGACTGTCTTGAATGTCCAGGTCGCCTCCCCAGTGGTCAGTGGAATATGCCTTCAAGGCACTGTGCGAGAGTGCCTGAATTCAAAGAGTAAAGAAGCAGAGAGGGGTGCAGCAGGTTTATATTTAAACATGAAATTCTGTCTATTTTCTCTGACCTAATCATCTGTAGTGGTGTAACAGACCGTAATTGATCTGTGGTCTGTTCGGATCCTCCCTCACGGTTTGGCACCACAGATTAATTACACAACAATAATAATAACCATTTAGTGTGAAAAGTATTACTGGCCATCGTCGGCGGTGAAAATATGCGATCGAGACATAGTCATAAAAGCTTTCTTGTCGCCGATGCCCGATAATGCTCCACAGTGGACAACAAATCTGTGTTGCAATGTTCTTGAGGAGAGACAGTAACGGCGGCAGCATGGGAGCTAACTGGTAACGCCGCCATTGGCCACTCCGCCATTGTAGAGCCTTGTGTGGCGTAACCACTCCTGTGACTACGGCCACCATCTCTCTCTCTCTCTCACTCTCACAATTTGAGTTGTCATCATTTAAATAATATCAATAATTACTTTTATGCTCCTGCCAGATCCTAACATTTTCGATGGTTTACTGGCTTCAGTGCAGTTGAAATGATTTTTTTTCTGGAACAACAACGATGTGTATCTGCCGATATGGCTCATCAAAGTTTTATTCATAAATGCACCAAAGTGCAATTCAAAGTGCTTAACACGTGATGGACAATACAAAAACAAGACAGAAATTGACATCAGGGCCTCTTCAAAAGTTATATTTGCTCCTTATCCGTGTCTGCTGTTCTTCACCGTGACTCTCAACCGTGATGTAATTGGTCCTTTGGAAAAAGACCTGACTGTGGGCGGCATCCGCTCCCAGGTAACTGATGATACGTCTTCAATATAATCTTGATGGGGAAAATACCACCACCGACCACCCACATCCTGGCAGATTTAGGCTGTATCTGCTAAATTAGTCATCCTCTCAAAGCCACATTTAGCCAAAAATATATTTGATCTAGAAACGTTACTCAGTTGGTCTCACCAGCGCATGATGTGGTCGCACTTTTGAGGCATGGATGGAACGGAACAGTGGCTGCCGGCTCCTAAAATTTGTGTTTTGCAGGCGTTTAACGTGTGTAAAGGCCAGGTTGTACTTGACATTACGCATTTCATATTAAGTGTCGTCTGACCACGTCTTATAATCGCAAAAGTGTTATTGGGTGGAAATGGGTGTCCTCGCATTGAAGGACGAGACGCGATGAGTCGTACTAATGAGGATAACGGCGCTGACTTTAGGACAGTGTCTAGTCTTTATGGTGCAAAAAGAGGAGTTTAAACCCTGCATGGCTTTACTGATGCATTAACTTTCATTAAACTGACCAGCAAACACAAATGGATCAGGCTAATCAAATCAGTGTTAAAAAAAATTAAAGTTGGTTAATTCAAGCACTGTTTGATTTTACTCCCTCCACCATTCATGCCAGTAGTGCCGTCACACTACCAGTAGAAACGCTGCCATCCTGTAGTCCTGACTCACTGAACCGTGTGTGTGTGTGTGTCCCACCCACCCAGTGTCCTATTTTTTGTTTGTGTGACTGCACAAGCATACGTGTGTGCGCGTTAGGTAGGCCTGGGGATGGGTGGGTCGATGGCAGGAGGGTGTTTGTTAGTTCTGTCGGACCACACAGCATTAGTTTGTGTGTGTGTGTGTGTGTGTGTCCCTTTTTAAGAGTCTGTAATCAGTCTTTTTTTTTTTTTTCTGGCTCAAAACAAGGTGGGTTAAAAGAGGATAAATCACGGCTTCACATCGCGTCATCTCACATGTTCATTGAAATCTGGTCTGCACTTGTCGGAAGCCTCAATATCCGTTGTAGAACATGTGGATGTTTTGATTCGTGACCCTGAGGCGTCTTCAGTGGGGGTATCGTAGTGTAGTAGCCTTCTTTACAGGGTTCTTACGGTCATGGAAGACCTGGAAAAGTCATGGAATTGTAAAATGGTTATTTCCAGGCCTGGAAAAGTCCTTGAAAAAAATGAAATCCCAAAAGTTTTGGAAAAGTCATGGAAATTTGTTATATTCATATGTTCATGACGTTTATTTACGCTGAGTTTGAAATAATGAATATGCTTTTAAAAGAAAGACGCTCAAAATATAAGCAGGCATACATACAGGCATCTATATAAATGTTTATTCTTTTAATCAAACTATTGTCTCATTCATTTGTGTCATTTAAGGTGTACTGTATGCTTTGGAATTCTCAATTCCAAAGCATTAAATACTACATTTTCTCACTTTTTCATGAATACACTGAGATTTCACAAAATGTTTGGTCATGGAAATTTGGTTTTTAAAGTCATGTAAATCCATTGGTCAAAATGTGTATGAACCCTGCTTTAAGGATGATAAAGAAACCATATTTACCCGTTTTTAACAGCCACAAAGTATAAGGCCGAAATCTGCTGAAGGCGAACAAGACTAATTTAAGACCTCGATTGAACAGTCAATTTACTAAATTGTGGCCCAATTGTTGCAGTGTACTTGGTGTCACATGATCACAAATACTGATACAGTAAATATCTACTGATTCTACTGGCAAAATATAATTTACAGAATAGTAGATGTCCTCTTTTGAAGTTACATAATAATTGCATTTGAAGTAATACACTCTCACACTTTTGTCAGATAGCCTCTGCTTTTATTAAATATAATTTATTTGAATTATTTTATTTCCTAATTTTAAATTCATCCTATTTGCTTGTGGCAGTATTTGTGTCAGTCATGTTCTCAGATGTTTTGAAATAAACTAATATCGTTATCTCCAGATGTCTCTTTGGACTTTTGTGTTCATTTATTGGGGAAAACGTAGCTCGACTTTATATATTTTCTAACATTTGCAAGGTGTAATGTAGTTGCAGAACAAGACGACATTGAGGCAAACGGCAAAGAATAGGAGACTAATAACGACCTCATCCGCTTTCCACGATCCATATGATTGATCGTGGAGTGTGTTCTTTTTTTTTCTCTTTTTATTTTGGAAAAGACGTTTGCCATCGGAAACACTGGCGCCTGTCTATTCATTCGGAAAGCGCAATGACTGATGGTGTAATTTCATCAGTCGGTCGTTGAGTGACAGACTTTATAGGGCTCCTGCTTTGCTGCGGGGCAGCGAAAGAAAAAAAACAGACTTCTATGTTCTTCCTCATTACGCAGTTTTGGCATCTCCTTTTCCAATTCACTTTGTTGATTACAATACAGCGCCGCCACTTCGGCATAAAGCTGCAATTTCAGTTACAAATGACAGAAATCCTACAAGTGCAGCACTTTGTTTTAGAAAACGCAGTTGACGACTCTCGTCTGAGTTTTCTTAAGGGTTGGCGGCGGGACGAAATTTGACGAAGGCGTCGGCCTAATAATTCTGCAAGAAAAACCCTGGTCATTATTTTCAGCATTGGTGTGCGTTCATACGTTTGCTGCATTATCTGCAAATCAGTCTTCATGCAGGGTTTTGGGTTGTGTAATAGATCACATGCAGGTAAAAGAACCCAGCATCAAATTATGATATTGGTGCGCTGATTAGACAGAGCCGGAGTGGAGTAACGCTTGCATGAGCAGTTTCTATACAGACCTCTTGGTTTTTGGCTGAGCTCTGCCAGCTGCAGTTCGGTAAGGGGCTTTCAGACATTTGCAACATGTAAAAAATGCATGGGAGGAATGGCTGTGCACCGCATGGGTGTGGGCTGTATCCTGTCTGCGTCCTTGTAGCTGCTGTGTGTGTGTGTGTGTGTGTGTGTGTGTGTTTGTTCATGTCTTAAATTCATGATGGACTTGAGGTTTTAGCTCTGGGCCGTCACAGGAGTGTGTGTGTGTGTCTGCTGTGAGTCATTGATCAAATATTTTGCTTGCAGAGATTCTAAGCACCGGGGCACATGGGGCCTCCAACTCCGGCATTAGCCCCGCCCCCTGTGAGCGAAGCCGCCTCCTGAGTGGTCGGCCTCTGTGGCGGACTTGGCATTTTACCTCCCTGGCCACTCCCTTCAGATGTTTGAATGTGCCATGACTCAAAGCTTCTTTTTTTAAATCTATTTTTGAAATGTGGCTCCTAGGTCCCATAAACAATAGACAACAATGTTGCCAGTGAGCTGACGCACAAAAGTAGAACCAGTGAAGTCAAGCTGGTCGGGGGGGATAAGTGTAGTGTATATAGTATATCAGAGCTACAAGTTTATTTTTGCTTGCACTCCAAAGTGGGTCATAAACCTCTGTTGCAAGTCACATCTCTATTTATTTATTTTAAATTATTTTTTAAATCTGGATGCTTCAGTTTAGTGTTATAAGTGAAATCGTTAGCAGGAGGGTATAGTCTCGATGTCTCTTCTACCGCTGTTTGTAGTTGTCGTACCACTTTAGCTTCACAGCCGCTCTATATTTAACATGAGACGTTGAGGTGTCATGGAGGTACGTCCTACAGACGGAGGATGAGTTTTTCTCATTTGCATCCCCAGCTGCAGAGCTTTTCTGAACGGTCCTTATCGGCTGGAATGGCTCTAAAGTTAAGGGCGACACAGTTGAGCCTTGTAGTGCAAACAGAGACTTCATGTCGTTGTTACAGCTCATTCGTCTTTTTTTTAATTACTTGTTCTGTTTGTCAGGCAAGAAAGTGGCAGGGGGGATTATGCTAAAGCAGTGGTTCTCAAATTGGGGTACGTGAAGGCCCTCCAGAGGGGACATGAGATTTGTAAAAAAGATATTTAAAATGTAGCATCCATTCAAAAATCCTTTAAAAATAGTTCTTTAATAAATATTCAATAAAATATAGGTGTAAGTTCATAAACTGAATTTTATATATTCTATATTAAGTCAGACACTGATGGCACAGCGCTGTATTTGCGCTGGTTCGGGTAAAGTATACCTCCATGTGCGGCCTTTATTGTCTGCAACTATATAGAGTTTGGTATGTTGCTGCGGTTTTAATAATTTACCAGCTGTCGTACGTTTCTTTGTTTTGGAAAAGGTTTAACTGCACGGCAGCAGCCAGGTCACTGGTTGGAATGAGGTTCACTCAGGAAATGGAAGACCAGGTTTGCATGCAGCGCAACGATCTGAATACTGTTGAACTTTGTTTACATGCACCGTCTACTACTTCAGCCCAATTACAGACATTTTGTTTCTTTTTTACATGGTGTTTTTAGACATTTGACTTCAAGGGGAATCCCAGTGATTTGATTATTTATTTTTTTAACACAAAATCTGTTTAAGAGATGAGCTATTCCGCTCGTGAAAACAGCTGTTTAATGTCTTCTGGTCCTCTGGAGGAAGATTTGTTTTGTTTGGCGGAATAATCCCTCGATGTCATTAAAAGCTATCTGGTGTTACAATTTGTCATTTTGGAAAGCCTTGCAAAGTGGAGATGCAGAGTTTGAATGCCGTTGGTATTTAAGACACGTTTCCTTTGCAACACGAAGTGTTCAGGATCCAACAAAAAGTGAGGATACCTCGCTCTCTGCTGCATCAAGTTTGACAGTTTTTCTACAATACTAAATATCTTAAATACTCCTAAGTGCATGTGCACACACCAATTGACATATGTACGTCTAACAATCAGAATGAGAGGGTAATGTTCAGCAGAGGTCATTCAAACGCGTTTCATTAATTTACGTCCTCTCTTCACATTAACCTGCAGAATTTGTTTTCTTCTTCTGCAGGCCATGTTCTACATCTGCTGAGTCCATTTTAATTACTCGCTCTCTCGTTGTTTCTGTTTCCTTTACCTCCAGAGAATACATGTCGTCAGCTGGACTAAAAGTCCCATTGTAACCGTAATACAGCACGCATGAAAAATGATCAGCACTTGTTGCACCGTTTGGTTTTCCACCGACTATGCTGCTCTTGTTCTTACTCTTGTATGGAATGTGCTGTGAATGAGCACTTTTTTTTTTTCTTCTTCTCAATGAACTAGTGTCGGGTGGAAATGCGACTAAACGCACGTCCTTGACCGGGCCAACATGGGGTGGCCTACAGATACAGTTGGGCGGCATTGACAAACTGCGATCCCGATACTGATTATGTGATGACGTTTTGAGAAAGACGACTGGTACTTTAATAGATATTATTTTTGAAGGGGTTGCTAATTTCGTCACAGAAGAAAAGAAAGTGTTGTTAATGGACAGGACCATGTACGGTCATGAAATGCACATTACTGTACGGCTACGTACCGTAAAGCACCTTTTAGGACCAGGTTAAGACCACATTTGACTTGATAGATCAGATACCTGTTGTTTTTCCTTCCGACAGATGATTTTCTAGCTGCTTCCGCCGCTGCCCGACCTTTCGTTAGCACACAAAGCGCACAGTGCATCACAGAGGTGCAGTCAGTTCGTTAAGGTAATAATGGTTCGCTGTGCTCTGCTCGCCCTCAGGCCTGCCCGCCCCTCCCAGATCTCTCAGCCCCGTAAGGTGACCCATTCATCAATAATTGATAATTGGCCGGGACAGGTGAGATGGAGAGGCAATTTGTAGAGAGTATGGTGTGGGTGCACTGCCAGGAGATTGGCTCGGAGGAGGAGAGGTAGAAGGGCCGAGGCTGGGGAGTTGAGTTGCTAGTCAAGGACGCTCAGCCAGGGGCCAGTTGGAAGGGCCATCCAGCTGATGTACCCCTGCATTGTGTGTGTGTGTGTTCATTGATTTGTGCATACAGAGGCAGAGCCTCATTTTGGATTAAAAAAAAACAACCTCAACAACAAAAACCCTTTTACAAGGATAATAAAGGCAGAAATCTCATAAAGATGAAGGGTGCCCTTTTCCAGGACAAACACAGTAGACCGAAGTAACAATTTCCCAATTTTCTCCAAAAGAACAGTTCCTCCTCATTTTGTTGTTTCGCTCAAACAATAAAGGCATCACAGCAGCAGGTACACCCCCTCCTTGCTCCATTTCAGTATTTTCTTTGAGTGAAAATAATATATTTTCCTGTCTGTGTTTGTTGTATTTCATGCAAGAATGCTTCCTCTTAAAATATACGGCCGTCTATTTTCTCTGACCGTTGCGCGCGTGCATTGTTTAGTGGAGGCACCCTGCGTTGCCTTTTTAAATAAAGTAATTAATCAAGCAGCATGTCTGGGAGGGATTTTTTTTTTTTTTTTTTGGAAGTTAGGAGAAGCGTAGACAAACCTCTTAACCCTTAATGTTGGTTATCTGGGAATTGTAGGTGTGCCTGGTCGCCATCTTTTTTGCTTTGGGGCTTTTGTGTAGCTCTATTTAAAAATAAATAAATAAAACGAGCCGCTGTGATGCCATTATTCTTCTACACAGCTCCTGCATAACTTAGGAGTTGCTGTCATTCATTTTTCTTAAGATTAATTTTCTTTTTTTCAAACTTTAACTGATCTGCTGTTAAAAGTGAAGAGAAATACACACCGCTCGTTTTTCTGTCTTGTGTACAGCTCGTACCTACTTCCTCTTCACAGTATAAGCCGGTTTGGCCAATTATTGATCCAGTCCTTCGCAATTGTATTCAGTTTTTTAGCATTGTATATTTTCATGCTTAGAGTTCCTTTGCAATGGCAACGCCACCATCACTACCAGTTAAGAGCTCATTATGAGCCGCTGAGCTGGAAAAACTGGAACATCAACCTTAAAGTGTCAATGAAATATATTTGTATTGACACGTGTCAGCAATAAATCAATATTGTGATATGAGACTAGATGTCATCTTAGATTGTGGCAGATTATGTGGGATGTGTCATTTCCTGGTTTTAAAAGCTACTTTAGAGTTAAGTGATGTGATTTTCTGAATATTCACATTACAATGATTATTTAGCAAAAATCTCCTCATTAAATATGTTGTGAAGGCACCAATGGTCAGTTTTAAATCTATATTGAGGTATTTGGTCACACATATCGTGATAGTCAGTTGTCTTCATATTGCCATATTACACGTGTACATGCACACAATGTCAGAATAAGATGCCTCTCTAAAACACGCACACAGTTTGTTTGCCTTCCTACAACTTCCCACCAGCTTTCCTATTCCCTTTTTTAATCTTGTGTTTTTATTTTCCCCTTGTATTGATAATCTCAGTCCATATTTAGTTGCTTTTACATGGCAGAAGATGGAGCGAGGCCCATGCTGAGAGAGCGTGTGTGCGTGCGCGTGTGTGTGTGTGTGTGTGTGCACTTTGTCTGGTCACTGATAGTGTGTCTGCTGGGTGCTGGGCAGAGTGAGTGAGGGAGTGAAGGAGTACTTATTGATTTTGGCCACACATCTCTTCTCCTGAAAATCCCTTGATTGCTTTTGTTCTGCTCCCCGTCTCCCTCTTTTTGTCTCGCTTCCTTTAATGAAACTCCAAATGAATTGGAGCACGTACAGACTGCTCTTCTTTCTCTCAGTCGCACTCACTCTCTCGCCAGCTTCCCCTCTTTCCGTCTTTGTCTCTCTCTCTCTCTCTCTCGCTCCCCCTGCTGATTTCTCTATTTCTCCTGTTCCCTCCTCTCTTCTGCCCCTCATCTCCTCATTGTCTTTATGTCTCTGTCTCCATCTCTTTTGTCACACTTTCCTCCCTCTGTGCTCTTCTGTTTGTCTTTGTTTATGTTTTCCTGTCCACCTCACCTTCTCTTTTCTCCTTTTCTCCCGCCTCCCCTCCTCCACATATGAGGAAGCGAGATGTGGCCGACCAGCAGCAGCTAGATCTATTCTCATAGGACGACTCGGACACGTGATCCACTCAAACGGGCGGATGGCCCTTCAGCGCTTATCCAGGACTGTTTTTTTTTCTCTCTCTCCATCGATTCCGTTAATCCAAGCTATCAAGGTTACACCTGAAATGAAAGGAAACACCTCGGAGAATCCACGTCGTAGCACCCCGAGACACAATGCCGTACATGCTGAGGCTGACTTGTGAGAAATTAGCTCAATCAGCAACACAAGCCGAAAGGGAAGTGACGGCAAAAGTCAGTTTACTCATCAAGTGGAGTACTACCACTGTGAAAACAGTGTCTCCTCCTCCTGGAGGAGCCTCGTCCGGTCTGAGATGTATGCAGATTTGGGAAGACGTACTCGTTTGGGTCGGGATGGGAAATGTCTGGCGTTTCTTAAGATTCTCTTGTGAGTTCCTCAACTGTATGGAGGTGCAATATCGAATCTCCCCTTTAACATACATCTGTTTTACTTCTGTCCTTTTTTTTTTTTTTTTTGGGCCTTGTTCATCCTAAACGCGTACTGTAATCTTTGCCTTAGACGCCCATTCTTCATTTTAATCGTCCAAGTTTTGAAATTTCTTTGAAATTTCTGCCACTGCCCCAATTCTATGGAGGTACATTTATTATTTATTCATGCTCACAGCAGCAACAACAATAAAACAAACTGATTCAGCGAGGACATGTCTCTCCAGAAACGATGTCGTTGTTTCTCTGGATAAGACACAGATCGGGTCGAAGTTTGTTCTAATAAAAACTTATGACTGAGGTATGTGGATTAGCCTGAATAACTGGGACTCTGGGAAGAAAGGAGTGTTTGTTTTTTTATTTCAGTGCTTTTCGCATCACTAATGAAATTCCTCTCGTCTCTTATTTTGGGGTCGACAGCGGAAATGTTTGAAACTGATATCTCGAACCCCGGGGCTATAAAACTGAAGCAATCTGCATGTTTGTTTGTTTGTTTTTGGGAGAGGTGTAAATTGGGTGAACCAATGATTTTATTCCAAGTCCCAACCATAAAATAAACTTTTGAGGAAAATTGCTTATGGCCTAAATCTAGAATTGGTTATCATAAAAAGTTTTTTTTAAATGTATTATTCATTTATGTGTTTCTTGAAATTGTGTTTAATGAAACACAAATCAAAAAGTCATCTTTTAGGGACTTTTTTTTTATGGTGCTAAATCAGATATTCAGAGCTGTGTGTGTGTGTGTGAGAGCTTGGAGCATTTACTGCAGTATCTGGAGCAGCTGGCAGACTTGGACTGGGCTCCTCTACCTCAAGCAGCCCTTTTTTTTTCTTTTCTTTTTTTATGTTACGAGTAACAGGATGTTTTTCAGGGCGAGATTTGATTTTAAGAAACAAATGATGACGTGGGGAAAGAGAGAGGGGTAATACAGAAGTCCAGCAGCAGGACAAAGATGCTGAGTTTAAGATGGTTGGGGGTAAAAGAGCGTGGTAGAAGTCACAGGTAACAGAAGTGAATCTCTTAAAGGCCACAGACTGTCTTGAATGTCCAGGTCGCCTCCCCAGTGGTCAGTGGGAAATGATGCCTTCAAGGCACTGTGTGCGTGCGCTCTGAGCTTTTCCTTGCTTTGTTGACATCGGCAAACCGGATACGCATGCTTTCAGTACACGCTGATAGCACAGCCCCGACCGACGGAGTCATTACAGAAGCAAAATACGGATCTTTTCTGAATGGAAGCTTTACATTGGCTTGCTGTGTGTCTTTTCGCTGGTCTGAATGCAAGAGGAGACTAGATTGGTGTTTTTTAACATTAAATTAAGGTCCTTTAGTCGTTTTTTTATGCTTGAAATACATGAGATTACCAAGCAACAGTATAATGAAAACGCAGCTGGGGGGGGGGGGGCATTGGAATGAAGGACAATCCCGAGCCGTGTGAAAGATGTTGTCACTAGGTAGAACTGCAGAGTTGGCTGAAAAAAACATCGCCAGATGTTGTTTGATTCATATTGAAGGTGTCGACAATCAGTGAGATTTTATGTAAAACATCCGAATGCACACACGAATGTCCTCCTCCCCGAGGACGCTTTTTACCGTCGTCATGTGTGCGTCCTTATGCTTTATATCTTCTTGTTGTACATCTCAGACAGTTTGTGGATATATATATATGTATGTGTGTGTGTGTGTGTGTGTGTGTGTGTGTATATGTGTATATATATATATGTGTGTATGTATATGTGTGTGTGTGTGTGTGTGCGCGGACGTCATTGTTCCTCTTCGTCCAATGGGTATCTGTTTGACCTTTTGACCCTTCTACCACCCAGGGGAGCTGGAGGAGGAGATGGAGAATCCAGAGATGGCCGACCTCCCCGAGAAACATAAGCACCAGCTCAGACACAGAGAGCTCTTCTTGTCCCGCCAACTGGAGTCTTTACCTGCCACACACATCAGGTACACACTGGGTGTTACGCCTTTCAAGTATCCGTTTCACTTTAGTTTTTAGACTCACACAGGGCCCAGTTTTGGCCCAGAGTTGATAGCGCATACCAATCTCAGGCTGTGAATGAAGCTTTTCTTTTATACTACAGAGTCCACAAATCCCAGTTTTTCAACAAAAAAATTAAAATCACTTTTAAAGAACAAGAAAAGTTGACTTTGCCAATTTCGACGGTAAAAAAAAAATTGTATATGGTGACCTGTCATTCGTTGACAGTCCTGGGTTATTTGATGATACCTGTGGTTACTGTACAAACTGCAAATTTGGTTTAATGCTAAAAAAAGAATCATCATGCAGCTCATATGTGTAACTTTGACTGACAAATTGGATGTATGAGACCGATTGACCGCTGCATCTCTATCTGATCAGTTTTTTTTTTTTTATGAACCTTAACCTTCTACTTAATGACTACTTAAGAGTTATTTCTGTTTTTAATTAATTTTCTTTTTTTACCTTCCATTTTTATCGTCGTAATAGATTAAACAAATTGCTACTCTTTGGATTCTGTTCGTGTGGCTGTAAAAAATCTGCAGATCTCCGACTCTCACAGAGGAGGTTGACGATGATGTGATTATTTATTGAATCCTTCACTCGCATTATCTGCCACACGTAAGGTTATATGACGGCTGAAGGATGCTCGGCTTCCAGTCTAACAAACTCAGACGTAAAATAATTCAGTGTGCACGTTGAGCGCTAAATGTCAACGGTAAGCCATTTCTACATATAGAACATCAGTAAGCTCCGGGTGAACCTACCTGATCATTACAACCTTATTACTTGACATTTCTGAACAGTGGCAAGGAGAGAAAACTGACATCAGCTGGCATAAAAATAGTCTTGATGAGGACTGAAACCTGATTAAGTTTTCTAACTTTAACACCTGTGTGCTGCCGCGCACAAGTTTTTTTTTTTTTTTTTTTTTTTTTTTTAATCACCCTGGCATCGCGTTTGCCTCCGGCTGCGGAGGTGCGACGACTCAGCTGATAAATAATTTGGGTTCAGGCCATCGTCACTGCAGTTTAAAAAAAATAAAAAATTGTCAAAGTATCCTCTTGGACTGTTTGAACCAAGGTAGCACTTCTGCAACCTGTTATTCTGTGTTCCAAATGTTATTCACTCTGTCTTCCCTACTCCATGTCTTAACCTGTTTTTTCTCCTTCCTTCCTCACCTCCTTCCCTTACATCCTATCTGGACTCCAGGGGGAAGTGCTGTGTGACTCTGCTGAACGAGACAGAAGCCCTGAAGTCTTACCTGGACAGAGAGGTACGTACCGCCAGCTGAAATGACAGGACGCGGCCTTCTAAACTGTGGTTAGGTGTGTTCGATTTCAGGATTAGAGAGGGAGAGAGGGAGGGAGGGTGTGAGAGATTTATGAGTTAAGAGATTCTTGTTTCCAAATTAATTATTCAACGTGTTGACCTAGAATGTTCTTTTCACATACAGTAATGAGGAGACAAGAGACTAGCAGAGGGGAAGGCACACACACACACACACACACACACACACACACACACACACACACACACACACACACACACACACACACACACATATGCAGACATGGATACACTTCTCTCTTTCGCCTCTCCGCTCGCCCGTCTCTCTTCCTGTTCCTTTCCTCCCTTTACCACCCTCACGCCTTTCTGCCATCTGTATTTTCCCAGGATGCCTTTTTCTACTCGCTGGTATACGACCCTCAGCAAAAGACTCTGCTGGCTGATAAGGGCGAGATCCGTGTGGGGAACAAGTACCAGGCCGACATCACCGACCTCCTGAAAGAAGGTACATCATACTTAAACTTAAATCTGGTTTTTTTTTTTCTCTTTTTTTTTTTTTTATTGACACAGTTTTCCAGGGAGTCTTATTCACAGCGTCGCACATTAACTTTTTCCTGCAAGGATCTTTATTGGACTCCTGTGTGCCGATTTCTTTTAAGGAATTTTTTTTCCTCGTTTCATGAACTTTTAAGGCGCCTTTTCTGCCCCAAGCAATTCACTGAATATCTTTACTTAATTAATTAGTTATTTAAAAAAAATAAAGTGATTTAACCTGGGTTTCAATGGCAATCAGTGTGGCGGCATGATTATACATAATCAAAGCGTCACGAATAACAAATTATTGTTTATGTGCTGCATAAGTGATGATATTACAGTCACCTGCAGGGCATGGAAAGGATGGAGACCTCACTGTTGGAGTGTTTACCGTTACTTTTGCTCAACAACCTCTAAAAGCACCCGTTTCCTCCTCACACAGGATAACGTGTACACTTGCGTCAGGCAGTAATTTGAACAACTTACTACAATGCGACCTTTTCAGAAATATAGTACGCGTACATATGTATTTTTATGAAAGCACATAGACACCCGCTGCCGCTGGCTTCCTCCGGTCCTACCGGCCCGTCCGTAACTAGTGTCATGATAAATGTTATTTAATGTCCCAGATAATCTACATTTTGAACCGAACGTGGCTCTTATTTTAATCTTTACTAATGTGCGTTTGCAAGTTTTTAATCTGTGCGACATTTCCAAAATGACTTTTGATTCTCGCAGTCTGAAGGATATTTTCCAGACACTGTGCCAGTGTTGTGTGCAGATATTCAGCATTTTTAAATGTGACTGTTTTCCTGCCATATTTAGGGGTTTCAGTGTTATGCCAGAATGTTATTCTTAGCAGGTGGGAAAAAAAACTCTGAAATTGCAATTAGGCACCATAGGGACACCAAGCGCTCTAATTAAAGCCATGTTAAAGACATTCTGCTACATGTGTTGAAGCTCAGGCTGGTTTGTTGCCGCTGGCAGCTCGACAGACTCCACCCAACTGAGGGATTCATTCAAGCTTTACACAAGCTCGTCATGGACCAAAAATGAAAAAGGAGAAACCAGGAAGAATTTACAAACTCTTGTCGTACATATGTGGTCCACGAGGAACCGCAGTGGCCTTGAACAGCGTAGGAGAAATAACTGTGTGTGTGTGTGTGTGTGTGTCTCTGTGTCTTCTGGGTCCGTGCAGACGAGAAAGATGGCCGAGAACTGGAGAAACTAGAGGAGAAGATCTTTGACCCCAACAGCTTGCTGACAGAGAAACAGATTGACCAGTTCTTAGTAGTTGCTCGGTAAGTCAAAGTGCTTAAGCATGCAATCTTTTTAAAGAAACCATTTGTACAGGTGAAAACGAGATACGTGTCGATACGTGAGCTTTAGAGGTGCTCGGAGGCAGAGAGCCACGTCTCCAACCTTTTCTCCTCTGAGCGCTAGTTGTAGTTCGTGTTTTACTTTTATAGTCCTTGAATAACGCTTCAGCCTTTTCTTGTTTGCTTTATTAGGATTTGCGACACTTTAAAGCGAAACCTCTGTAGCTGCGTCGCTCATCTTCGTCGGTTGAGTAAACCAGCGTTTTGATCTCCTTTTTACTTTCTCCGTTCATAGACTGCATTCAACCTGAAAGTCCAGAGAAAAGTTGCTGTGGACTTTGAAGTGGCGCTACGTCTTTTACCGACTTGACGCTCGCACCGCAAACGAGGCGCGCACACACTTAAGTGTGGAAACAGGATATTTTCTGCCTTTCTTTTTATTGGCCTGGCTGTTTTCTGAGGTCATCGTCAAACCTGGTGTGTGCTTTCTAGCCTGCTAACGTCGCCCGGTGTTGTGCAATGTCACCGACGTAACTCGTTTAACCGACAGCTGATTGGCAAATAAGCCTTTCGTGACAGAAGGGGGCGGGATGTCTGTTAATTTGATCGGATAGAAATCAAAACAGATTGATCAAGTGACTTTAAACCATTGACGAGCCACTCGGAAACGGGTAGCGAGCTACTAGAAGCTGATAGGTGTGTTGGTCTGACTATTCCTTTAAACCAGTGGTTCTCAACTGGTCTGGCTGCGGGACCCACCATCACCCCTAAATGACAAGCCGCGACCCAAATCCAGGAAAAAACTTGTCCAATTGATTTAATAAAAAGATGGTGCAGTTTGAACCTGAGATAGTACAGGATATCACAGTATGCACGAAAAAAACTAGTTAGAAATATTCCCCTTTTTTTATAGTCGATTAAAAACCAAAAAGTCATCTTAAGGACACGAGGTATTACAACACGCATAACAATTCAGTAACTTCAGCTTTTTTTAAACAGACTAAACAGCTTTCATGCACAAACATGAAGTAAAAAAGTCAAACTACTGCGAAATAGTTTCAAAAAGACCCAAATGATAACTTTATCTGAGACTACTCACTCACTGAATCTATGGCCTACACTGCACTATGGAAACAATTCTGTGTCTTGAGCTTTATCCACAAACTCTAAATAAATTAAACAAAAAGTGCAATTAAAAAAAGATTCAAATTTACAAAATCAACTTTTCGTCTTATCTTGTTATCACTAGGTTTGGGTACCTACCGGACCGAAAAGCAACGCAGATTTCGGTGCTTCCTTTCAGTGCCTGAGCCGATTTAAATATAATTTTTTTACACTACTACTGTCATGTTGCACGGTATATAGATACTAAAAAGGTAGCGCGGTACCCGTACGTTAAAAACGATAAGATTTTGATGTATCGATACTTTATTAAAATAGCGCGGATCAGAGTGCACTCGTTGCTCCGCTCTCTGTCGTCCGCCTGTATGCAGAGCGGGGCTCAAGGGGGCGGGGCTTCCAGCGCTCACACACCACACGCACACAGAGATCGCTGGAGGCACAAGCTTTTGAACGTCCGTCCTCGGCTTGCTGGAACAAATCTCTCCAGTTGATATTAATGATGACGTGTAGTCCAGTAAAGCAGCAGTTTGTAGAATCCAACAGTTTCTGAGTTCTGTTGCACACGTTCCCAATCCGTCCACCTGATGCTTGTCTGTTAATTTTTTAAATATATATATTGTTTATAGTTTGAAGTTAAAAGGTTTGAAGCTGTAGTTTGAAGTCAAGTGTTTTGTATGTATTTATTTATATTTATACTATACTTTAACAGTTAATATATTCAATTTTTTATTACCTTGGAATTCATACTGGGAGAACTGGGGATGCTTTTTGCTCCTGACAATAGTCTCAAAGTCTGGAGTTATGCTGCGTTCACACTAAAAGCGTTGCAAATTTGTTCACGCAAGTAGATTACATGCAAAGTCAGTGCACAGACGCGTATGTATGAGAGTAATGCGCATTTCCTCCGGACGGTGTGAATGACGCGACGTGAAAATGTATGCCTCATTCACGGATAAATGAACTGTTTTCAGGGCGATGAGCCCCTCCTCCAAATAGAAGTAAAGCGGAAGTAAAGCGTGGTGGGAACGCAGCATTAAGGAGTGTGAATAGATGGCACTCCCCTTCAAAATAAAAAATCCCCTTCAAAGTAAAAGCAGTTTTATTTTTCTCAAAATATTTTTGCGCCCAGGCATTTTAAGAGCTAGCAGTTTTATCTCAGTGCAAATTAGCTGGAGTTGTATAATTTGCTCTGACTACAACACTGAATATTTTATCAGGAAGCACTGGATTATTTTTTTTTGGGTGCATAAGTGGTTCAGGATGAGACCTTCAGAGAGAACTATATCAATCACTAAATGTAAAACTCGTATCTTATTTAATACATACATACATACGTCTCTCTATATGTGCATTTTCTTCATATTGTGCGTCTCGTCTGTGTCCTTCAGGTCAGTTGGTACATTCGCCAGAGCCTTGGACTGCAGTAGTTCTGTCCGGCAGCCCAGTCTGCACATGAGCGCTGCGGCAGCCTCCAGAGACATCACCTTGGTGAGATACCCGCACGTATACACGCATTAAAGCGGCCTCGGGTTAAATCGGCATCACACCGCCAACGGTGGGAAGAGTAGCAGCTGTGCTTGTAGTGCATACGCGTGTTAATGTGCGTTTTGTGGTGCTGATTGTTAGGACTTGTCTGTGGTTATCCCGAAACAAGCACCGGACCCCAGAAGCCTAGTGGCTCTGTTCTGCCCTAGATCTTATACTCGTATATAAAACATAGATGAGGACACACCCACAGCCCCACACAGCCCTAAGCCTTGAACAAGGGGCTGCATATAAACTCCATAAACTGAACAAATCATCCACGTTATTCTCCCCCCAACAAGTCAGCAGATTAACCAGTGTTTTTTTCCCGTCGTGTGTTCAGTTTCACGCCATGGACACCCTCCACGCCACGGGCTACGACATGACCCGAGCCATCGCGGCGCTGGTACCCCAGGGTGGGCCCGTCCTCTGCAGGGACGAAATGGAGGAGTGGAGCGCCTCGGAGGCCAACCTGTTCGAGGAGGCGCTGGAGAAATACGGCAAAGACTTCACCGACATCCAGCAGGATTTTGTGAGTGGCAAAAATAGTGGAAAGGAATTAAACGGTGTAGTGTGACATTTTGGGGAACTGTCGATGGTTAGCCTGGAAACGGGGAGGGGGCGGCGGCGGCGGCTAGCCTTCTTAAACGGTACAAAAAATAGCCTGCAAAGAGCCTCAGAGTGAGAGTCCAGAAAGTCGGCTGAAGAAGGGCGGCACATCATCAGCTGTCACCACAACACATCGTTTGTACAGTTTGATTTTGTACGGATGAAACAAACAAGGTACCACATGGTAATTCGTGAGGTTCAGAGATGCCGGGAGGTGTATTTCCAAAACTGCATCCTACAGTGGGTGTTAATTTAAGGAGTTTCTTTCATGGGAAAAATTTAATGTCAGCACTATTCAGTGTTAAGTTTGTTGCCCGATAACATGATCATGATTATCAGGCTTGAGGAAAATCTATTTCAATACATTTTCACCTTGTTTTATATGATGCTCATTCATAACCACAACAGACATTTGGATTTAAACAAATTACATGTTTTTAAGTATATTGTATATTAAGTGGGAAAAATGTTATAAGTTTTTTTTTTTTCTTTGAATAAAAAGCATTTCGGCTTAATTAAATAGTGTGGAAATATGTGAGTAGTAGTATTGAGCACTGCTCTTCATCTATGGGATGCGTCTTGTCTAATTTAAAGATGTGTGGAATCGGTATTCAATGCCACAACTTGAGTGGCGAAAGCACAGAATTAGAGTTGAACTTATGTCACAGTCACTTGGACTTTTTAAAGTTATTTAGCTGACGTTAGATGGAGCAACTTTCAAGTACAACAGTGGTCTTGTCGGCTAAAGTTACATCCGGCCTCTAGCAGAGAGTGAACATGTCAAAGCTGAGCACAATAAACAGTTACACTCTCGGCCGGAGCACAATGGCGCTGCCATTTGTGGACTTTGCTGATGCACAATGTGCTGAGCTCTCACTGTGTGCGTCACTCCACCACCTGGTGGCGGTCTGCCGCCAGTGCGGCTCGCTCAGGTTTCCACCCAGGCCTTCTCTCAAACAACAGGACTACGCCACCATTATGGGTGGGGCCTCGACCTAACGGCTCTTTTTCCTCTCAAACTTCTCAGAGGCCACTCAACAGTGCTTCTTCAACTCCAGCAGCTTCAGTGGCCAGCTCTGTGGTTTTGTGGTCATTTAAAATAAGGAAGCGCCTCGTCTAGGAGAAAATACTGTCAACAAAGCATGTTGACAGTCGGGTGTGTGTAGAACATGTCACGAATTTCTTTGTTGGTCTGCTTTTATCTTTTCAGCAACGTCTTCACTGAAATAATGATTATTTTGTGGCCTCTCTCCTCCAGCTGCCATGGAAGTCCCTGACAAGTATTATTGAGTATTACTACATGTGGAAGACCACAGACAGATATGTACAGCAGGTAAAAAAATAATCATTATATCTCAAGGTTTCAAGAAGAATCTTCATTGGCATTTAATCATTTATACCATGCTGTATTTTGTTTGGACTGTTTGTTTGGACACTTTGACCTTTTTTTGCATGCATCTGATTTACATCCCTAGTGTGAGGGGGGGGGGAGGAATATTGTTTATCGTCTGTAATTCTTTTACACTTGATTTTAGTGTTTCTCACTCTTTTTCTGGTGAACAATTCCATTTTGTTTTCTTTTTATACTCCTTTTTCTCACAGTTTGACTGTATTCTATCGTCAGGGAGGCTGCAAATTAAAACGTATAACAAAAATAATAACCTCATTATTCTCATTGGATATGAGTCAGTTTTATTCAAACATATTCTGTACGCCGCCTTAAAACCAATGGAATTCAGAGGAGGGTGTCTTTGGAGCAAACCTTATCACATTATTATTTCTCTTCTCTCTTCCTCTTCCTCCTCAACCTCTGATCTGCTCCAGAAACGATTAAAAGCAGCCGAGGCAGAAAGCAAGTTGAAGCAGGTCTACATCCCGAACTAGTGAGTCCCTCAAGTTTCTTTATGTATCAAATTATTATTATCAGAGTTCATGTGTCACGAATGCATCAGGAGAAGTTGTTTTGACCCTCGACAGCAACACATGCTTCTCTCAGTTGACTAGTGTTCATGACCGCTGCTGCTGATGGATGTTATCTTTCTCTTTGATGGTCTGACCCTCTCACTGTTTCCGTGCCGCCCCTCCAGTAACAAGCCAAACCCCAACCAGCTGAGTAACAACGTAAAACCAGCTCTGGTGAATGGAGCGGCGATTGCAGGGATCGCAGGTATCGCAGGTATCCCGGGGAACCCTGTCCAAGGCGTCCCAGGTGTCCAAGGGCTCCAAGGGCTCCCAGTGGTCCCAGGTATCCCAGGGCTCCCAGTGGTCCCAGGACCACCAGGTGTCCCAGGACCTCCAGGCGTCCCAGTTGTCCCAGTTGTCCCAGGACCCCCGGGCGTCCCAGGCGTCCCAGGTGTCCCAGGCTCGGCGCAGATCCCTGGCCTCGGAAGAGCCTGTGAAAGCTGCTACAGTAAGTCAATCGGCGCTGCTGTCGTCATGTGACCTGCCGTTTCTTTTGCTCATTAAAATGAAAAGGAATCCAGTACGTCTTGCTAAATTGTACATGATGAGATTAGGATAATTGCTTTGGCCTTCACAGTTTCAATCTTATATAAAAATAAATAAAAAAAGGGGTTGTTGCATTCTGAAAGTGCATTCACCTCGAGTGGAAAAACAGAACCTTTTAAAAGTTATATAATTGAAATGCCTTGATACTAATTCACAAGCGTAATTCCTTTTTGCACGAAGGTGCTATTTATCTAAGTCACAACATAACGTAAATGCAGATCGGTGACTTTGTGCTTCATGAGCGGTTATTTTGACATTTAAAATGTCAAAAAGGTGGAGGTGATGGGCGGTTGTTTCTCTGGAATTTTACCAATACGCTGAAACGCCAAGATAAAATGTATGCACTCCAAAGTTTAAGAAAATTGGTAGTTTATTGTGAACCAGGGCCAAATCAAAGAGAAAAAAAATTGATATGGCATATATAGCATACATAGTTCTTTTAAGGAGCACAGATTGACGCCGCGCTCTCTCCTATGTGGCACACATTTGATATTGGATTTACAAAACGGTGAGGGGGGAGAGAGAGAATAGCATTACTCGCCCTGCAGCAGAGTATTATTTGAGTTATTTCAGTGGTTGTAGTTAATTCAGTGATGAATCATTAACGGCTGTGCTCTCGACAAGCACGTGTTTGTGATTATGTGTGCACTTACAGTATATACACTTATAGTACTTTATACTTTCTCGTGTGTGTGTGTGTAGCCAGCAGCTCCTACCAGTGGTACTCATGGGGACCTCCAAACATGCAATGTCGCCTGTGCGCTTCATGCTGGACCTACTGGAAGAAGTACGGAGGGCTGAAGATGCCCACCAGACTGGATGGAGAGAGGCCTGGACCCAACCGCAGCAGCCTGGTACAAACTGACACACACACTTAACTGGATATTTAGTTTATTTATTCTGCAAACAACAACAACAGCCTGCCTGTTTGCCTGAAGCTTTACCCTTCTCTCAATTAAAGGAAGATTTCATACTCCAGAGAAAAACATTTTGCTTCTAATCCTCATTCAAGATGAACCACCGGTTGAGGTTTTATGCTCATTAGAGCTGCTTATTTCATTCTCGATTAATTTGCAAACTATTTTCTCAATTAATGATTTTGACTGCAAAATGTTTTTTTTATTCGACCAACATTCCAAAACTCGAAGACATTCAGTTACTTTTGGATCCAAAAATAAAGTATTTGTTGGAGGTGAACATTGGATCATCAACCCTTGTCTGTAGCGCTTTCAAAACTCTTTGAATACAGACTTTTCAGATCAGTCCTCACAAGTAACCATGGCGGCCTGTTATCGTGTAAATAGTGTGTGTGTGTGTGTGTGTGTGTGTGTGTGTGTGTGTGTGTGTGTGTGTGTGTGTGTGTGTGTGTGTGTGTGTGTACTGTGTCAACACGCCAGATGAAGTACCACACACGCTCTTAATGGGTACACACATTGTTGAGCAGTGAACTCAAGTAAATTATTAGCTACTAAATGACTTTAGCACCAGCTAGTCTGCGTTAGCCGGCCCAGTGTGTTGAGCGGATGCTGATTTGTTCATTCCAGTCAGCTCCATCGTGCCGACCGCCATCAACCACGAACCCGCAACATTAATAACGTCTCTTTCTGTTTGTGCCCCCAGAGCCCCCATGGCCTGCCCCTGCGGCACAGCGGCAGCCCCAAATTTGCAGTGAAGACAAAACAGGCCTTCTTCCTGCAGACCACCAACCTGACGATGATGGCGCGTCGCCTCTGCTATGACATCATCAGGCCACGATTTCTAGCCAGGCACCCCTACCTCCCCGTCAACACAGCCGCCATAAAGGCCGAGTGTAAGGGCCTTTTCTTGGTCCCCTCAGGTGGACGGTCTCATCCATTTGTTGTTGTTTTTTTTACCATATTTTTTGCAATGACTTTCCACAGGTGCCCTGCGGTTGCCAGATGGGCAAAAAAAGCCTTCGCCACTGAAACCCATGGAACGTAAACCTCTGGAGTCTGTGGTTCGGTATTTAGGTGAGAAGACGCCGGTCACACGCTACATCTGTTAAATTAATACCCCATGTTTAGTCTGTTTTTATATTGGTGTGCTGTTGTAAATGGACAGATTGGCTGGAGTGTCATGACATTTTATACAGACGATATCGATCCACAGAGGATGAAGCCGACTGACTTTGGTGATCCTCTAACTTTTCCTTTTCACCACGAGGTTTAGGCTGAATTGTAACAACTTTGGGGATTCCTTAATGTTGTACTTTGAGCTGTACTTCGTGTAAAACATCAGCGTTATACTGTTGTTGTTGTTTTGACCATGTTAACATCCCGATGTTGGCATTTAGCTCGGCCTCAGAGCTGCTTCATGGCAGGATACTCTTAGTATTGTTAAACTGTGGTTGCTTGGTGTTCTTAAAGGCACAGCTCACCCCAAATTCAACAATACATCTTTTGGCTTGTGCCATATAGTCCAGCTATATCCGAGAGAAGGCAGACATTTCTAAGGCGGTTATCTCCAGCACTTGGCGACTCGCACCAAAACTAAGAGAATAAAGAAATGGGATTTTGATTTTGGGGTAAACTCTCCCTTTAACATATTCATTCTGAGAAAAGAATATATTTGTGCTCTTCTCAAAGGATTAAAGTATCCAAGTAGGAAAGGTTAAACGCAGAAGTCAGATTTCATGCACGTACCTGTTTGTGTATGAGAACTGTCATGCAGTTTTGTTCCAGTATTTATCTGAAAGTACCTTCGTAAATATGTGTGAAAGTGCAAATATCGAGTGAGACACGTCTGGTCCTCTGTCCTTCCCTTATCTGTCTGATTAACTGTAACCAAACCTAACTACTTAACTATAGTTTTACAATACTGCAACATAAACTCTATGAACGAACGTAAAGGCCATGTTTGTGGGTGGGTGTTTTGATTCATTATTGTATTGCATTTACTTTTATTATTTGTATTTCCTCTTATTTTTTACTTTTTGTTTGCTTTACTTTCCTGTTATTTTATTCCTTACTAGTGTAAACTGATTAACACATACACAAAAAACGAAAATACTTGTGCTCTGTCATACTTGCCAATAAAGTATATTTAAAAAAGAAAAATATGCAAAAGTGCAAATGTCTTATATTTGGATCCCTCTTCTCTCCCCTGCAGAAGCACACCCCCGTCCAGCCAAACCTGACCCGCTGCCTCGTGGAGCGTCCATCTCTTCAGCCAGCCTGACGCCCATCAAGTCCTCCCCCATCCTCAACAACGGCTCCCCCACCATCCTGGGAAAACGCAGCTACGAACAGCACAACGGACTGGATGGTGAGTGAGAGGAGAGGGGACACGTTGTTTTTTTTTCTCTCAGCTTCAAAGTAATTCACTGAACTCCATATGCTGTAGCCTGATTCATTTCTACATCAGCTTTTTAGCTTTTACCCTGACTTTGTCTTCCACTATTAGTTATTATAGAATATTCGAATACTTTAAAAACATCTCATTTGATTTAAATCTCTGCTTTAGTTGAAAAATTTGCTTGACAAAAGATATTAAAGTATTTTTTTTCCTCAAATCTATTTCTTGGTTGCTTTAACGTGAGACTTTTAATGCAAAATGATATTTGATGAAGGAAATTACTTGAAGCTGAAGTTTTTCTATGTTGTTTATGAGCAAATCTAACCCTTTTAGGCAGTTGGTCATATGTTTCAAATTATTGGAGTGGAATAATGCTGTCATCATAAGCTTTTAAACAAATTTTAGGGTTACTTTTTTCCAGTCTCATTTTTATTATTTTAACGGTATTATAATGCAAACTAGAATGCATTACATTACACATGACTGTGAAAGCTTTTAATACCTTTTGAAACATGGATTATGTGAATATTTAAACTGAGCTCCACGGCTCACTCGATGGCTACAGCACACCTCCAAGATCCACCACCGAAGGGTGACGGGTTTGAGTGGGGTTCTTATTTTTTTGGGTTATGTCCCACTTCTCCCTCTCCCCTGTGAAAAGAGAGAGGGGAAGAGACAGACTGAGAGATCAAGAGAGGGAGAGAATATGCCACAGAGGAAGAGAGCGAGGGGAAGACACACACAGGGAAAGAGAGACACACACACACACACAGGGAAAGAGAGACACACACACACACACAGGGAAAGAGAGACACACACACACACACACACAGGGAAAGAGAGACACACACA